>VZRM01000415.1:24272-265872 GCA_013397955.1 Grantiella picta
AAAAAAAAAAAAAAGAAGTAGCTACATTCTGTAGACAGCATTGGCAAAAATATCTGTGTTTCAATTTTCATTTGGAAGCAAGGCTCAGAGACTGCTTCCTGAAGAGGAACATCATGCTGGAGGGTTCGTGAGCAAAGTAAATTCAGAGGTGAGTAGCATTCAAGGCAAGCTAAAAAAACCAACTGGATTTTTGGAGATAGAGCTTTTGGACATGACAGCTAAAATTTGAAAAAGTCCAGTGTGGTTCAGCTGTACCAGTAGGATGAAGTACTTTTTTCTATTCCCTTTCTTCTTTTTCAACAAGGAGCTAGTCAAAAGCACATTATAATTAAAAAAAAAAAAAAAACTTTAGAAAACAAGAATTAACAGAAACAGAGTTTGAGGATTCTATAAAAAATCAGAAAAAGGAACTCAAAATTCTTTTATCCTTGAAATACTTTATCTAGAAACTGAAATAAGTGAAGTATGTTCAGCATGTTTCACTGTACTACAAAATCTCTATAGATTCCTCAGGAGATATTTTACAACTATAATGGAAATGTGGCCTGAAAAAACTTAGGCATAATGCTTCTCTTTCATATTTTTTCTTTCTCTCAGCTATGATTTTGGAAAAGTCTTTAACTGACTTTGCCTTAATTTAGCTGGCTGCAAAGACTCATCACATTTAGGCATATATTCAAGTCACTAAGCTGACTACAACTTTATCAATTGTTCTTCTGGTTGAGTGTAACTGTTACTTAGATGGAATTTTTATATAATGCAATGATAGATTTTTTTAAATGTTCGTTAATAGACATAAGGAAACGGAATTCCTTCTATATGAACAATAATGTTAAGTGGTCAAGTCATGGTCCTTATATTAGAAAATGATGAAAACATTCTCTGTGCTTTTACTTATTTAAGTCTTTAACACCAATATTTAGAATGTGTTATCTCATGCTGTTTTATCATATGGTATTTTTGACTGTTAGGCTTCGCAATTTGGATTAATATTCTTTGAAGATTCTTATTGGTGTGTTATTTCCCATATTTTAGTAAAAGCTGCCTGACAATAATTCCATGGATTGGCATCAAAATACCTTGCATCGAAACCACGTGATTTTCTAGGTACATTCACCCTTGCTACTTTGCAAATCAAGCTGTGACCTTACTTTTGGACCATTACTCAAGACACATATGAAATTCTAATTATGGGAAAAGTGTTCAGTTCATGCAGCTTAAACAAAATTAGAAGTGAAGTGTTTTATTGATTTCCTAATGATACATAATTAACCTACAGCCAGTGAATCAGGATCAACATCAACTTAGCAACAGAGACTAGGGAATTGCAAAGGGTTATTAAATGCCTACAAATTGCAAAACGATTGCATAATTATTCTCAAAAAGTTCTAATCCCATGCATATGCAGAATGATGTCAAATCTCCTCCCTCTCACAAGGCAGGGTTTAGTTCCTCACTTCTGGGACTGAGGTTTTGCTACTTGCAGATGCCTCCTGTGGGAGACATGGATGGTCTCATTTGTGTCACCTGTGCAACCTAAGCACTGCATCTACGTGTTTTTAAAACATCTCTGTGTCTTTTTGTGTGCATGTGAATTGATAATGGTCTGAACTTTGTAATTGTGAATCTGAAATCAACTCACTGTTAAGCAAATCTTATTGAATCACATTATAAATAGCAAATTGGTCAGTAATTAAGTGCTACTAAAGCCTTTTGCACCCTCATCTTTTTGTATCTGTATCCTCTGCACCCTTGCCTTCTTGAATCTCTGGTCTTCACGTAAGTCATTCTAAATTGATTCTAAGCCAAGTTCCTCATATATGCTTCATCCAAGTAGTAACTAAGAATTAACCTTGGCATTGAACTCTGTCACAAAGTCACACATGCACACTAAAATCCGCTTCTTTGGTAACATCTACAATGATGATATTTAAGCAGCCTAACCCCTCCATCATGACATACTCATCCTGGATACTGCAGCACCTCACAACCCCCTCCCTCCCCCCTGGGTCTTGTCCTGACCACATTCTGCTCTAAGGTTTAGACCTGTTGCAATATTTGAATTAGGCAGTTTCAGTGTTCCAGTTGTTAGAGTATCAGGGAGGATTGCCTTATGGACTGTTTCTTTTCATTTATTTTAATTTCATTTATTAACTTTTTAAAAAAATATTCTAACTCTTTCAATCCCTGTCAAAGGATATATGAGGTGGAAGCAGGGGCCACCCTCTGTAACACTGCTAAAAATACTTTGACTTACAATCAAATAACGTTAGGTTTCTCTTTCCATTAAGTTTCTTCCCATTTTCTGAAGTCCCTAGCTGTGAGCATAGCAATAGATCTTTTGTTCAATCTAATCTTTGCTCCAGAATGTACCAATCATTTTAGGAAGTACCTTCTGCCACTTTAGTGACTGTCACAGATGGAGAAACACTAACTCACCTGAAGTATCTGGTTTCTGGTTAATTTGGAACACTGATCTGATGTTCAGAACTTGCTGGTTTTCCTCTCAAAGCAGAGACTTGAGGGAAATATTTTCTGCTGTCACTTCGTAGAACAGCAGAGAACATTGGGCTGTTTGGAGTTTTTAGCACAGTGAACTAAGAAATCTTTCATGGGGTCAATGTGGACACAGCAGTCTAATATTTAAACTGTTAAGGTCCTGGAAGACATTCAGAATGGTGATCTGTTTATCATTGCAAATTTGATTAATGATTGTGATGTTTTAACAAGGTTAGCAAAAGATGCAAAGGCCAGCTCCTGGCAGAGTTTCAAGTTGCTCCTTGAGCTGCAACAGTACATTAAAAAAAGGCAGCATCTTCATATTAGGAGAGCAATTGTTTCTACACTTAGAATTAAACCTACAAACAGTTTTGGCCACACTTGAAAGTATTTCACAGCCTTATTTGCAGGCACTGTTGTCCACCACCCATAATCACATTTATAGTGTCTTCACTCTGTTCATCTCTCTCTGTTGTATTAACACCTCTAAATGGCAAACCAGGCAATTTTCTAGCTTCAGATGTACGAGCTGAGGAGGAAACATTGTTAGTGAACAAATGAAGCACACCTATCAATAATTGGAAGTGTTAATGTCAATTAAAGGTCAACATTTTAGCCTTATAAAATCACCTGCAAAATTGCCAAAATAAAATGACTGAGCACTGTGTCATTTCGAACAGTTGTTAAAAATAACGCATTATAAAGGGCCTCCCTGCTTCAGGAAGCACAATCTCATGTTTTATTAAAAAGATTCATCAGAGAATTTCTGTGATTAATTTTAAGTTACTCTGAAGATGCTCATCCATCTTTTTAGTGGAAGTGTAAATGTAACAATTTATCTTTTAATGAAACTTAATATTAAAATTCTACATTGAAACAATATTTCATTTCTGGTTTTAATTTTTGAGCATAAAGATAACTTGAAAAAAAGAGTTTTAAAGAGCCTGACTTTTACTTTAGGGTTGTGTTGCTAAAGAAAAGTGATTTTCCATATGCTCATTTACTCCCATTTTACAACTCCTTTACTCACATTCACCTTATTTATATAAGAAAGTACAAAACATAAATGTTCAAACATCAATGATTGCAATACTGACAGTTCAAAAATGTCTGGGAAAATAAATTCCATTTTATCCCTTTGTAGAATATTTTGATACAAACACATTCTTGACCAGACTGTCTGTTTCAAATACTTATATTTAAATTCTATTTGGGATCATAGTGTTGTAATCTACTGAAGATAATATATAAAATTTATATGTTGGGGCAATACTGTAGTAAAAAGAGAATTTAAAAGGAAATAGTACCATAAGAATGGGGAATGTTTGCCATTTTGGCCTGCTTGTTAAAAACATCTACCAGCAATAAATCAGGACTAGTTGAAGCTTGTGAATGTAAATGGAATATTTCTGTTGCATCATTGCTATTTGAGTATTTAATTTTTTTAAATGTATGAAAATTGCTGATGAAAAGGACATGAAATGTGGTGTGAAAACTTAGTATTATTCCAATTGCATTCACAGGAAGAAGCGAATTAGAGGAACATTTTTGCAGGGCTTTTTCTCTGAGTTTAAAATTGCAAAATCAATTAAGTTTATTTGCTAGCATGCTCAGATCTACTTCACTATTGTAAGGGATAGTAATTAAAGTATAGATTAACTTATTAGTTCTCATACATAAACACAGAGTTTGAATCTTAATGATGATCATGGGTGAAAGTATAGATGCAGTTACTATGCCTTTTATAATCCTCTCAAGATTATGTTCTCCTGTCACATTGCTGTCTGTAGAAACAAGATAGACAACTTGGTCATATTATTTTTCAAGGTTTTTTTCAGATATCATGTAATAGTTATTTGTGGACTACTTTTTTTTTAAAATCACATCATTATTTCCCACCTCAAAAAAAAAGGCAAAACAAACAAAGAACCCCAAATATTTTTATTTGTCACAGTAAATACATTAAATCAAAATATTCAGGACTGAGAATTAAATTCTGAATCGGACAGTACTTCAAGACACACATGACAAACCCTTACTGCTTTCTTCTGGCAGGAGCACAATATGACAGCAGCACCACGCTATTGCCGTTCCAAAAGCACACTATACCAAGGGACAGCAAGAACACCAGCTGCTACACTGGCATGCCATTGCATAAGTTTCCTTCTACCTTCTAGAATTAATGTCCATGAGTCACAAGGGCATTTGTTACTATGTGATCAATGACTTTATGTGGGTCCTCTCTCCCTTTACTTCCCTGTATCAGCTACTTTACAGCATACTTATAGTAGCACAGAAGTAAATAAAAGAGATAGGCAGGAAGAGATGTACTGTTTCACATCTGATGAACTTGGTTCTCAGTTGTCTTCTGAACTCAGTCAAGTCAAAGGAGTTTTCTCCTGCAATTATTCTTGCATAACAGATTTAAAGGTTGCGAAAACCATCTCTAGTTTAAGAGAGAATGTTTAGTTACATACCATGTGTATTTTCCTTCTGCACCAGACACGGAAATGAAAATAGATATCAGTAAAAGGATAAGTAAGTTAGACATCCTTCAGGTGTTGGGTTTTGTTTGGATTTTTTCCACTCCTGTACATACCCACAAAATCTATTTTAACTTTATAACTCAATCTACATTTTAAAGATTCTCTGTGAGGAAAAGAAAAATCACCCAGCTTAGAGGTCAACGCACTAAACTCCAGGAATGGAAGTTATTCTTGTTAAGAGATAAGAATAAGAATAAGAATTTCTTTCAATAAATGCCACAGTTAAATATCAGTTATGCATGAGAATAGACAGAAAAAAGAATCCAGAGAGAAAAACCCAGTCTTTACAAAACTTAATGTAGGTATAACTAGAGAATTTGGAATAAACAAGGTGCAGCAGATAAAAACATATTACGGCTCACCAGCATCTTGCTCTTATGATGTTTACTAAACATTCACCATCATATCACACCTAATGAGTCCTTATCCACTCTTCTAAAAAAACTTTAATCTGATCATTGCAAAGGATTGATTTTAAGGTGCTGTGTTAAAATTTTAAATCAGACAATTGTCATGTGCATGTAGAAGTGCTTACAGTTTTACTGTTAAGTCACTGATTGCACACCAAATTTCTGAAAAACATAAGACAGCTATGCAAATGAATATATTGCTTAATGATTTTAGCTTACACATTTTCATGGGTTTGGTATTGGCAATGCACAAAATTAAAAAAGTACAATAGCTGAGTGACTGCGACAAGGACTATAGTAACATGAAAGTAGATTACTGCTAAAGGGAGAATATGTGTACATCACATTTTGGGAGTGTAATAGTATTTTAAGTAGTAAACTTACAAATGTCTAGCCACACTATAAGAAACTTGCTTTATTGCTACATTTAAAATTTAAAGGAAGTGAAAACCTGAAGATGTTATTTCATTTATACAATGTAATAAATAAGTTTCTAGCAAGGTATAAAAGATTGAAATGAAGCTGAAGTTTTAAAAGGAAACTGATTGTGGAGTGGCACACTTTGCACCTGGAAGAAAATATTAATAGAAAAGAAACTGAAATTAAAGAGAAAGACACAAAAATATTTAATTCAGAGGTACGGTCTCAAAGCTTTAATTGTTGAAAGGCATAAAGTTCAACAGATTGTAATACAACTGCTTATTTCTATCCAATAACGATTTGGTACATAATGCACCAGGTTGTCATAGAAAAAAGAATAACGCTTGTCTATTCCTTTCATCTTATAGGCATTTGATGTTGATAATTAGCCTTACGTGAAGTACAACAAATAAATATTATAACCAGCTCCTTCTAAACAAAGATTAAAGTTGCTACTCTCTCTGGGTTATGTGCTTTTTGAAACATATGCTTTAGGAATTCAGGAGTTTTAGCATATCTCCTCGCTTGAAGGATACCAGCATGGGTAAATCCAGGGGGATATATATGGGTCAGTTGTTGAAGATAGGGTCCAATAACCAGTCTTTTGATGGCCGGATGGGTTTTTTTCTAATTTCAGTGCTTGGGGTTCTTTCTTAGATGATTTCAACATATAATGTTCATGAATCATAAATAGACCACTGTAGCAGTGTGTCTGCAAGATCATTGGCCCTGCACATCTNTTGGGCTCTCACTCATGAATCCTGCCTGTCTACGTCCCCTGAATCCCTCCCTGATTCCACCTGCCTTCACCACCCTGCTGCTCCTCCCAATAAACCCCTGGATTCCGAACCTGAGAGAGACTGCATTTCTTTCATTATCGCCTTGTCTCCTGCTGGCCTCCATGCCCGGAGGAGCTCTCGCCTTCACCCGCGGGTTTCACTGCTGTGCCCGGCTGGTGAGCAGCTGTCGCAGCAGTTCGCCCGCTTCTGTGTGGCTTTGGGGCTTGCTGTCTGACCTGAGCGGAACACTCAGAGCGAAGCCACAGATACTGAGAACAAACACATGGCCAAAGCAATGGCTTGTATGTTATCTTCGCATTCTTTCCTGAAACACACAACAGAGGAGCAGACGTAACCTTAATTTTTTAATCCAGAATGTACTGGAGTTTTGTTTGCATTGAATATATTAATAATTCTTCTGTGCCCCAGGTAAAGCCCCAACATATGCAATGCTTATGTTAAAAAGGACCTATATTGTATTTTTAATTTTAAATATTTCCCAGAGATGCATCATTTCCCTTATCAGGGCACGTTTTGTTCTCCTGTTCCTACTCATTACTGACCATGTCTCAACACACTTAGTGAGAGGGTCCATGGGAATCTCATGAGGTTCAACAAGACCAAGTTCAAGGTGCTGCACCTGGGTCTGGGCAGCCCTTGGTACCAACACAGGCTGCGAATGAACAGATCCAGAGAAGCCCTGGGGAGAAGGACTTGGTGCTGGTGGGTGAGAGGCTGGACATGACCCAGCCATGTGCACTCCCAGCCCAGAGAGCTAAACGTGTCCTGGGTTGCATCCAAAGCAGTGTGAGCAGCAGGGCAAGGGAGGGGATTCTGCCCCTCTGCTCTGGTGAGATCCCACCTGGAATGCTGCATCCAACTCTGGGAGACCCAGCATGAGAAGGACATGGACCTGTTGGAGTGAGTCCATAGGAGGACCGTGAAGATGATCAGAGGTCTGGAGCACCTCTGCTGCAAGTAAAGGCTGTGGGAGCTGGGGTTGTTGAACCCCATGAATTCCATATAAGCCTATTTCTCAGACTTGCCAAGGTCTCTCTGGATGGCATTCAGTCCCTCAGGTGTGCCACCTGTACCACTCAGCTTGGTGTCACCTCCAAACTTGCTGAGGGTCCCCTTGATCCTATTGCCTATGTCACTTATGAAGATATTAAACAGGACTGGTCCTCTGCGGGACATCACTTGTGACTGATCTCCATCTGGACATTGAGGCATTATTTTCCTCAATTTCACTGGTTCTTCTGGGGTATTGGAGGTCCCCGATACACCATTTTCATCCAAAACTTCATTTTCTGAGCTGAAGGACAAGATAACATTTATTTGACAAAACACATTGCATCAATTACTCATCAAATAATCTCAGAAAACACTACTTAATTTGCTGTTATGATCAGATGATCTATGTGAAAAACTAGGACTAATTTCACAGTAGAATAGTTCTTTTAGTATTC
This sequence comes from Grantiella picta, assembly GCA_013397955.1. Classification (NCBI taxonomy): domain Eukaryota; kingdom Metazoa; phylum Chordata; class Aves; order Passeriformes; family Meliphagidae; genus Grantiella; species Grantiella picta. The sequence goes on from VZRM01000415.1 coordinate 32,396, forward strand.
TTTCTGTTATTTTTAGTCTTCAGGTTGTTTCAGGGTTTTTCATCATTTCTTAGCAACAACAAATGGGTTTTTCCTTTCTGAGAATCATTTCATTTTTTTCTCTTTCTAGCTGACCACAACCAATTGAGAAATGTCTGTAAGTACTGATAATTTTGAAGTACTAAAAACTCAATATTCTTCTTTTTTTTTTTGTGAACCCTGAGTTCAGATAAATTATTATCGTTGCAATGAGACATATTTTTCATTAATAATAACTGGAGTGCATGTATTTGGAATTCTGTAGGTTAACCATGTCTGAAGCATTTTTCATACATACTTACTTTGCATTTATCTCTAAAGCAATTTGATGTAGTATTGTTGCAGTGCAATAGAACATGCTGATGGATTCTGAGGGATCTATTTTTTGAATTTTCATCTTTTTCATAAAAATACATTTATTTCAACTGAATTCAACATTGAGAACAAAATACAGCACTAGTTACTGTAGTGAGTCTTCTTTTCGAAAAAGGTTTAATTGATTTAGGCCTGCAATTTTTGACTAAAAAATAAAAGATGTAAAATTTGGGATTTGAGGAGCAAAGGTGAGCAAGACATTTTTATTCTGCAGTAGTAACAAGTAATCTGGAAGATATCTCCACAATACATACAGCAAAATATGTATATATATATCTTTAACAGTAATTTGGATATCTTGAAAAACATTACTAATTTACTGCAGTAGAATTTAGTGTGTGCAGTTTACCAAAGAAAAAGGAACAGGCAGATCTAATAATCACTGTCATCAAAACTGAATAGCCCTCAGCAAGTCTGAACAATGTGATTCTACAATTTTCTGTTTGACTACAGTTTTCAGACTAAATCTGTCAACTTTTAATAATGATAATATCCCTTTAAAGCAATTCCCAGAGGAGATAATTCAAACCTGTATTTTTTCTGGACTTCAAGTCAATAAATCCTGATAGCATGACTAGCAATTATCTTCGGAGAGCCAAAAAATTTTTCCCCCTGAGAACAAAGTATCTTATCAACTAGCATCTTTTTTTTTCCCCCCAAATGATTGAAAAAGAACAGAAGACATGACATTCCATGCATTTGCAAATATTGCAAAATCTGAAGTGGTACTAAAAATGTGCAATTTTTAATTAAATCTATGACATTTTACAAAAGATTTGCCAGTGATTTATAGACCATCAGGTCTCAACATTCTTCCATTTGACTAATGAAAGCCCCTAAGTTCAAATTGTACTTAGGAAGCTTTTTTTTGACACAATCACATAATTCTAGTTGATTAATTTCAGCATCAAGAAATTATGTTAGCTTTACACTTACATAATCAATTTTCAAAACAAGCTTGGTAAAGCATAAATTCTTTCGTTCACAAACAACTATACAAATCTGGTATTGCAACCTTGCCTGGGTCTGGAGTAACTGCTGTCACCACTCTGGGTTATTCCGCACTCAGACATTTTTGACCCATAAATTCAGTTCCATACTGTAAGTCTGGGTTTTGTTTCAAGTTTTCATGATTTTCTAGGATTTGCCGATTTCCATTTTTCTAGGAACAGATAGTGTTTATTGCTATAATGAAACAAGCAAGCAATTTAAGATCCTACAAACAGTAAAGAATTTGTTGTTCGCAGCACTACAAAGCTAAGTTGAATAGAGTCATCCGTGTTGGAAAAGGAATATTATTTTTCATATTAAAATGTCAGCTGGAAAGTTCAAATGCATTGTGATATACCAAAAAAACCCAAATTCTTTTGTTGCACTTTAACAAGAATTGCCAAGAGCCTAAGTATATTTTTACAAAATATTACACTGCTTCTTAAGGGTGGAAATTGTTGTTGCTCTTATTCTCTTTCTGGTGTAAATATGCAGCTTTTCTCTGCTAAGGGATTGAAGAAGCTTTTCTGGAAACCTTAAAGACATAGCCTAGGGTGTTGACATTTTCAATTTGACTTCCCTTTTTATTCCAGAATTTATTTATCTGCCATTGCAATCCAAGCAGTGGTGCTAAAGCTTTCTTCTCTATCATGAGATACAACTATAAAAACAATATTCTAAGAGGTTAACATTAGAATAAAAACTTGTTATAAAGTAAGTTTTTAAAAGAACACAGGTTAAGATTGATATCCCTCCAGGTTTTTTTTTCTATCCTTTTACATGAAATGTATTATTGATTAGGCAACTAATGGGTAAGTAATGCAGAAATGACATGAAATAATATTGTGAAATCACAGTTAACATCTCCAAACAGAATTCAATAAAATTTGCTGTTGTCAGACATAAAGATATTTACTTCAGGATTTCCAAGAGAACCTACCATTTTACTGTGAGAATAACCAAGTAAACATATCAACCATTATGAAAAACAGCTAATCATATGCTTAACATTATCCATAAGCAAGAACTTTCACTTTGTAAGACACTAGAAGGTAAAACCAATCAGGATATATTGTCTTAGGTCTGTCAGTGTAAACTAACTGTGGTGTAAGGTATAATAGGACCTTATACCATACAGATCCTATTAACTTGATCAATATGAGAATTGCCTCTCATTTCAAATAACAGAAGATTTAACTGGCTGTAACAGTATTAAGTTATAACAATGTTGAGGCAAACAATAATAAACTTGCTTTATCTTTAAAATTAAGACGTTTACACAGGACTCAATTCATGTAGTATAGAAAAAATATGAAATATTCAAACAGAAGATACCTATTCATAAAAGAAATGCCTGACATAAATTGAAAGATTATAAGAAAATAGATATGGAAATGAAAATTGGTTGCTCTGGGAAATCTTGATGCAGTGGACAGTGGTACAGTAGAATGAGAAACAAAGAGAGCATTGCAAAGCCTACATATAATTGACACCAGAAGTTCAACTTCTTTATCTTTCACTTGCAAGAACAGTACGAAATTTAAAAGGCTAGTGGAGCACAAGATAAATTTGCAGAATACATAATATCACATGTCCAAGTTTATACAGGTAAGAATCAAAAGTTAAGCATATGAGCACATTGTGAGACTATGCTATCATCCTCATATTACGAAAATCAAATATCCTTCTTTGGGGACACAAAGTAAACAAAGTTTAACAAATGTGACCTTCACACTGACCTGAAAGAGATAGCCATGGATCACAAAAAGACACAGAAAAAAACAAAACTAATGGGATTTGAAGGGCTTCAGCTTCATAGGGCAGCTTGATGTTCAGCCTGATAAGCCAAAATTAACTGAGCTTTTAAGAAGTCACTCCCAGATGGTAAGAAGCACTGCAGACGGAGAGGTAAAACTCTCTCTCCACCTGGAGTGAGAACCCAGTCAGCTCTTTCAGAGTCCTTCCTTGTAGCAGTGCAAGCAACTGTAGTAGAAAGAACTGCATTGTTTCTCTTCAACTTTCTTCTGAGTAGAGAAATTGGGGCTTTTGTAAGTATGGACAAATACTTTTCTTGAGATTCACTTAGGAATCATTTAATTTTCTACCTCCCTGAAACAGTAGGGTACTATTTTATCAGACTTTCACACTATTTACTCTGAGATTTCACTGAACTTCTGTTTATAATTCAGACAGTGCAATAACTTGCTTTTCAAACCAAAAAATCCTACTAGAAACAAAGCGGTCTCTTAGTAAACAAAAATGAAAAGAAGCAAAGTCTTATATTGGGTAATTGCATTCCAAGAAAATACAAAGAACACAGTCAGCCTGTGAATTGTGTTTAATTCTGCAACCAAAGAGCACCTAGAATGAGAATATGAGAGTGTTCATGATATCAACATAATGCGTATAAATATCAGCTTTTGGAAAATCTTGTAATATTAAGTGGCGTACTTAGCAAGGAGATATGTCAGAGTAAGGGGACCTGAAAAGCAATTGGTTTTGTTGTTCTTTAACCAACAGGGAAGAAAAAATGTATTACAAAATTTGTGGTTTAAAGTTTGATATGTTATTTTAGTTGGGGTTGCAAGATTTTTTCTAATTTAAATTTATGTTAGCTTTATGCAGGATTACAGTTGTTCAGATTAACATACCCCTTTCTTTCTATAGACTAGAGTACTTCTTAAACTATAATGTTTCCCCTTGTTTTCATGTAAATAGAAGCAGCAACTGCAATAGTGTTAAAATTGATGCTTGTATTTCAAAAAGTGCCACAAGAAGTAAGAGACTGAGGCTATATGGGTAACAAAACATAACTTAGACAGCAATTATCTTAATTTAAAATACTAAAATATCCTCCTGCTTTTGAGGAGTATCTTAGAGGCAAAATTAATTTGTGAACATCCGTCCTCTACAGGACAAAACATGAGATTTGATCAGAAAATATTTAATTTTGATGTTTATTATGTCTTTTTTAGTTTATTATGTCTTTTTTACTATATAAGCTGAATCTTTAGGAAGTGACTTGTGATACAGCATTGATTTTAAGGTGGATGTTTTACTTCCTTATTCCATACTATGTGAATAAATGAAAACTATGATCTTACTCAAAATTAGAATTGAAAATGCAGTAGTGTGCACGTCAGGTCATGTAGCACTTAAAATACTGGAGGCTGCTTTAAATTAAGTTCCTCATCAAAGTACTCAAAGTACCTAAATATCTAGTCAGCCTGGAAAAAAAAAATACTAGATGTAGCCCAGGCTTTGGACTGATGTTCTGCAGGATTTAGTTCTTCTGAAGAAATATTTAACTTGTCTGATTGTCATAGATGCAAAAAGACTTAAATTATATCAAATGAACTTTGATATAATACTGCTAAATCCCAGTTAATTTTGTAAGAAAACACTGGGAGGTAAGACCAATCAGGAAATATTTTCTTAGTGTGACCTAATAAGTTTCTGCTATGGCTTCTATTAGTCCATCAGAAAAAGTCAGATAATTTAATACTCCATGGAAACAAAATGGATTGATTCAAACTTTCCATGAAAATAGAGTATTCTTTTGTCATTAAGAAGTGTCAACAGATTCTTTTGAACAGGAATCAGTACTGATATGAACGAAACCCAGTTCACCCAGGTGAACTAATTTTGTTACTTTCTGAAGAGTGCCAGCATGAAATTAACCATATAATTAACAAACATAGCACTTTACAGAAGCAAACAGCTTTTTAAGAGGATCTATTATTTTATTTGTCCAATTGTTTGTACCTTCACAATCAGAAAACTAATGTGATTACACCAAAAGCACTGCCTCATTAGTCCTCTCAGGGAATTAATTAACCTGTTTTATCTAAGAAACTGCAATAATCCTCATCAGTTACGAGTTACAGTGTTAAATATTGCCATGTAAGTCCAACAAATGTAATGAATTATCAAGTCTTGGAAAATGAAGTAACACATTTATCTTCTGTCTCAATGAGAGACAAGAGAAAGTAAAACATGTTTCCTTCCAAAGGGTGAGATGCATGAAGGTATGTAATTTCCTTCCCATATATTACAAAGAGTTTAACAGAATTTTATTACTTAACTCCAGCATTTGTCACCTTCATAAATCAGTAATCTAAATTAATGAAAAGACAACTGATTTAACCATGATTTAAAACCTCTGGAGTACAATTGAAAAGCCAATAATTTTGCAATATCAATTTTGTGTTCTTCCCAGAATGTTTGACCTTACTGAGGCCAGAGCGTAGGCAGGTAACAAAATGTGAACAAAGTCTCTGCAGAACTGTGCTTTGGCCAGTGTAACATACTGGAGAATGGCTCTTTTTTCGTGGGCAAAATAAATTATGATAAGGCAATAGTATTCAGAAAAAGTCTGGGTAAGCCTAGCAGAGTATAAGATGAAGAGTAAATCTTTAGTTTCTTGCAGTGTGGGTAAGTCCAAATTGTGAAATCTCAAAGTGAAGCAAAATAGTCACAGCAGCATGAAGAAGTACCTCCTGGTATTTAGTACTAGTAGCCTCCTGCCAATGATGTGCTGTGCCGGAGTCCTTGGCCTGGCACCAACTCAGATATCATCACTCTATGCTTCTCCTTGTTACCACAGAGAAATGTCAGAAAGCAGCACAACCTGCTCTGACCAACAGTACAAATGCTGAAAGAGGTGTGGATCAAAAATAAAACAGAGAAAAGAACTGAGATGGAAGACTTTGCTGGCTTGTGAGCAAATGGTTGTGGAGGGAAAAATGCATGTAGAGAAGAAATGAAAATGTGTCCAAGCATGGAGCAGCAAGCTGCACAGTTATATTCCCAATTCAAAATTCAAACTTCAGCCAAGAGCTCATTACAGCCAAGATGTCCAATGGGAGCTGTCACCCCTCTGCAAGGGATGACACTAGAGTTATTAGGTCAATTGGCTTACATAAAACTCCAGAAACTTCTACTGGCTTATCAGGTCCATGCTACAGGGAGCTCTTACTGTCTTCTTTACAGCAGTTCTTTGAAATACTGAACTCAGTTTCCTTTTGATGCTTTCAGCAGCAACTTTTGGTGTCCATTTCTAAAGGCGTATAAAGACACAATGTATATAAATATTCTATGACTGAATTCAAAGGGAAGAACTGTGATTTTTGGCTGAGGCTAAGGCAAATATTATCGTATTTACATGTAATTCATGATCAACCACCAAAAAGCTCAGCTCCTTTTCTTTGAGCTTTACTAGCACGACATCATACAGACACGTCTGTCAAACCTTATACTGTACCTGACAGTACATGCTCATAGTACAAGCAAATTGTGATGTAAAATGCTTCCATTCTGAGGCTGGATTTTTTTAATAAATTTTCAAACTTTTAATCCCATACCTCCAGTAAATTTAGCCAAGTACAGGAAGCCAAACACTCAAACACTTCAGCTACAAGGAAAAATAATATCATGAAATCTTTACACCGCATTAAAATCCTGTTTGAACTTCCACTAAGAGTTAAAATGGTGTTTAGGTTTATTTATATACAATATCACTCAGTGTGGACAAAACTGGAACCTCTTTAATTCTTCTTAAAAGCATCCATTCATGAATTATTTGTTTAGCTAATCTACTTTAAATTCATACATAAATAATTTGAGTTAAAACTCTTTATACAGTTTAATTTTATATACAAATATTTATTTATTTATTTCAGAAATCTAAAAAAATAAGCTAATGAACCAACATTCAATACCTGTATTTCATAAGCACATGTATAAATTTATATCAAACTGCATTTTCCCTCTTCGAAGAAAAAATCTTATGTAATAAATTATCATTTCTTCAATATAAATGAATGGAACTACAGTAACTTTATATATGAGTAAATCTCATGGACTAATAGAACGGATATATTACCTGTAAAATTACTTTTGGTGTTCTGAAATAACCCTTAATAGTATTTTCAGGATTGCAGGTATCTGAAAGAAATTATGTATTCAGTTTCATTTCTGGAGTTAGTGCACTACAGTGCTGCAGCCACAAAGCTCAGTTCTGATCCCCAAATTAGTGTGGATTTCTGGAGGTGAATTCTCACAAAGAGGAGAATCCAGCAGTAAGTGGAGCAGAGATAGCTATTTACAAATGCAGAAATGAACCTAAAATAGTGCTAAGAATTAAAGCTCCATTACCTGGAAATTTGTTGTGCCCTCATCATTAGAGAGTTTAAAAAAAAAAAGAAAATTCTGTGACTCAGATCCCCTTTGGTGTTGGTTTTACATAGTAGCCTGAGGTAGCATTTGCTCAGACACAATCCTTTTCTGCAAAGAACAGTAAGTGCAATAACCTCCCAACAAGAGTGATGACCTCTTCCAGGGTGGACTGATTTGTTCATCATGAAATGGCAAAATAGCACCAACTATTTTGTCCCGTTGCAGTAAGAAAAGTTGTCTTTTTAATTACAGCAACTGCAACAGTAATCACAAGCTCATGTAAATTGTGTTTTATCTGAGTTATCAGCTAAATGAGATATCTAGATTATCCAATAAGCTATTTGCATAAACAAGCAAATAAAAGAAGTCATGCATGTAAAAAATCAAATATTAAACATTGAAAAAATAATGTTCTTATGCCTAACTACAATTGAATTTAGTATCTTCTCCTCCAACAGAAACTTAAAGACAAAATTGGCAGAATTCAGCTTTGAGTAGCAGGTTTGCTGGTAATAAGACATAAAAAGGGGAATAGTAAAAAATGAGGGGAAACCTTACTTAAACCTCCCCTAGTGAGGACTCTGCCTCAGTAGCTCATTCATCCTGCTCTACATTGATGTTTTCTCCGATTACAGCTCTGTTGGGAGACTGTTTAGCATAAGAGTGGGTGGTGATATGCAACACTTTTCCCTTTTTCATTCCCTTAAGACTAAGAAAAACATAGTGTCTCTTTGATCAGTCTTGATTCATGTCCAAATGACAGCCCTCCATCATTCAGAATTCATTCATTCACATCACATCTTCATCTTCCCACTGATATTAATGTCTGCACATCAACATTCAAGAAAACTAACCTAATACATGCACAGGCTTTGTATACGCCACATCAGAAATTTGACAACTGTTAAATTCACTTACATAAAACTGCTAAGAATTGTCTTAAAAACCCTCAGTTAAATTATTATAAATTTGTTACTGGTCCAGCAAACAGCTGAACCTTTTGGTAGGTCAATGTGTTGCAGTAAGTGATGCATTTGCTCAAAAGACTTCCTATATCTATACGGATTCTGAGATGCAAGGAGTCCCCGGAAGTGCAGAAGATAATGATCATAAATAATGATGAATCAATAATCTCTACTATGAATAGCAACTAGTTTTAACAACAAAAAAAAAGGACATCAGTAGAATTCCAAGAGAATATAATTCTTTACAGTGACATAGGTTAAGCACAGGAAGGGGTTGCTGAGAGAGGCTCTGAAACCTCTACCCAGGAGGATTTTCAAAGCTCAGCTGGATGACACCTTGCATGATTGATCTAACTGTGAAGCTGGCTCTGGTTTGAGCAGGGGATTGGTAAAGATGACCTGCTGAGATCTCATTCAACTTTTTTCTTACTTTGAGTCCTATGATCTACTTTGCTAGTGAAAAATACTTCACAAATTTTAAAATAAAGCAATAAATTGAAGAAATGGACTGTATGTGGAGCAAGTAGGTATGTGTGCAAAGCAAAAAATTTCATTCTTAATTTCCGATAGAAATAGCATGTTTTAATACCAAAAGTAACCCCATTGATAATGGCTATATCTGAAACAGAAGTCTGAATAGCTACAACAGAAAATAATTGTATGTACTGCTGCAAAAGTGAAATGGTGAGCATGAAACAGCAAGAATTCAGAAACCTATTCCTATTCAATATATGAAGAAAGAAAGTAAATGTAGCTGAATAGGTACTTCTGTAATGGGTGAACAAAGGAATATGCACCTGTTACAAACAGCTCCATAAAACTGAGTTTGTGAATGAAAACATGGAAATTGAATGATTATGGGATTAAAAACATGAGCAGAATTAAGGCCAAAGGTAATACTTCACTAAAAAAGATTAAATTTCACCAAAGTGGGTGAATAATGGAAAGAGTACCACAGACTATGCTGAACTGAGAAAAAGATGAAATTTAAATAAGTTATATGAGACAAATAAAGGATTATATACAGAAAAAATGGCTCAGGCTTTCTGTTTTCTCTGCTACTCAAAGGTTTCCTTTTCCCTAAAAATGTCCTTTTCACAAACATTGAGGGGGCAACACCCTAAAGTCATGACCAGGGGAGCCTTTTCCCACAGTGGTTCTTTCTGCTGGCACCGGCACGGGGGCTACGCACGAGAGACGAGAGGGCTTCTGGAAGCCGACTTAGAAAAAGACGAGATTGAGGACTCTTCAGTTTATAAAAGATGGGGTTTATTTGCTACATGGAGATCAGAACTGAAGAGAATACAGAGCTGAAGAGTAGGGGCTGAAGAGAAAAGCTGAAGAGTCCAGAACAAAGGCTATGCATCAGGTTATAAAGGGGGGCTAACAAGGCGGGATTACATGTTTCAGAACTAATAAGAAAGTGAATACAAGTGAATTATAGAACAAACAACCAATGCACTAACACTGAGATAAAGGTAAACTGAGTGGTTGGAGGGAGATAGTGGCCCATACTATCTGTAGTACAGGGATGGGAGGTCAGAGGGAAAATCCATTTCTTCTTCACTCCCCTCTGGCCCATCTCCAATTTCTTCCCAGTCCTCCACACTTTCAAGGACACCAAGCTCTAACTCAGCCACCTGGGCCGCTACAAAACATTTCTCCAAAAGGGACAGAGCATTTGCTGAAAGAGCAGTACCAAGCTTCTCTTCATCAGCTTACCAGGATGTTGAGCAGCAACTGATAGAAATGTCAGAGCCTGACCCGAAGAAAACCATGTCTATCATTTAGAAAATAAACAGAATGGAAAAAGAGATATCAATATCAGTCAACAAGAGTATGGATGGACACCTCTTCTTGAAGCACTGGAAGTGAGTTAGCACTTACTCTAACTGCAGATTAACTGTCTCCATAGGTGTAGCATTTACTTTCACTTGAAGTATATGTGTAATCCAGCCCTACTCCCCTCAGCATGCATCAGTAGCTTCCCTCCTACACTTTGCTTTCCCAGGCTATCCAGAATTAGCTGGAGACAGAGGCTGAAAAGGTATTTTGACCAACTTGTTTTATGTGCCACGTGTTATTTAATTCATCTGATGTATGCTCAGGGCAATGGCTGTGTTTCAGGTGTCTTGATCTAATAAATTTTTATGCATGCTTAGCCTTGGCCAACAGTTTCAGCAAAAAATTATGCTGTATGTGAAAAAGAAATCCTATCAAGTGCATCCACTTCTTAAATGTACATAGCCTTATTAAGGCTTTATTACCAGCTGCAGGTTATTGTCAGTAATCTTGAACACTCCTACGACATTCATGACTAAACACTGAAGACGTCAGCTGATTGCTACCAATCAGCAACTTTGCAAGGGCTATAGTTTCAAAATTTGGAATAGGAATATGAAACTATTTCATGAGATCTATAATTACAGAGCTGAAGTAAGCCTCCTACCTAAATAGCTTTTTATTAGAACTTTTAAAAAACCTTCACAACCCGCTAGTAAGATTATCACGTATTGCTTTTAGTCAGAATAACCACCACATTGAGAAAATAATTAGGTGGTGTTCTGCTCTTTTGCAGTATTATTCTCTTGCATTATATATGCTAAATATTGCACTGAGTGTAAGGGGAGAGATTTTATTTTGGGGTTTGAGGGGTTTGGATTGCTTTTTTCTTTTGCCATATCCATAATGCATACATATGTTAAGGAAATATTCTTTGGATTTTCTTATTTTCCATCTCCAAAGTACAGACAAGCAAAACTCATAAACAATTCATAAACAGGGAACAAAGCAAAGATATTTCAGGCTGGTGTTTGCAGAACAGGTATATCCTGTTGTGTAAGTGGTTGCCAGGATGTACAGCTCAGCCTTGATATTTTGCTCTTTCTCTATTTTTAGTATGTCTTATTCTCACTGGCTGTATATTTGACTACAATTTTAGGCACTCAGTTCAGCCAGTATACCTGAATCTTATTCATATAATAAATCTGACCCAAACAGGACCATTAGCAACAGAAAAATTAGGGATAAATATGCATGTTGGTTTTGCTTGGCCTGGTTTTTGGTAGCGGGGGGCCATAAAGATGGCTCCTGTGAGAAACCCCTGGAAACTTCCACCATGTCCAGCAGAGCCAATCACTGATGGCTCTGAAGATGGACATACTGCTGGCCAAGGCTGGATCAGTTGGAGATGTTGGTTACACCTCAGTGATAACATATTTAAGAAGGAAACAAAACAAATGAGCAAACAATTTTTTCTAGCCACAGAATTGCTGCAGTGGATTGGCCCCATATAACTCCCTGCCTTTATCAAATTTATGATTTATGTTCCAGAACGTTCCCCCAGCAAAACATCCCACTGGTTCAAAGCTCTGTACCATCCCTTGCAATACGGTCATTGGTCTGTAACCCTGTCCTTCTCCTTCAGACCTTCTCTGGTTGGGCCTTCGGGGCTGGACACACCCCGTCTCCCCCCCGTTTTAACGCTGTGCAGCCTCTAGCTCGGGGCTTCTGCCTCCTGGATTCTGGCCTCCCTGGTACCTATCTTCATTCTCTGCCTTGCCTGCCTCCCCTGTGATCCTACAATACACCTGCTGGAATCCCAAGCGCAGAAGCCTACGCCTCTTTTGTTTTTACCACTTTCCCAACACTCTACCGTTCCCCTGGGCGCAGCACCCACCCGTGTTCATCACAGCCATGGTGCGTCCCGATCGTGTTCAGCGCGACCGGCCGCCTTTCATTGCTGCTTTTGGCGGTCGGCAGCTTTTCGGAGGGCAAAGCAGCAGAGAATGACAAGGACGTGAGAACATGTGAGTGAAGCAACATGAAAACACCAAGGTAGAGAAGGAGGGGAGGAGGTGCTCTAGGCACCAGAGCCAAGATTTCTCTGCAGGCCACGGTGAAGACCATGGTGAAGCAGCTGTGCCCCTGCAGCCCATGGGGTCCACGGGGGATGCAGAGTTCCACTCACAACCCGTGGGGAGCTGCCTACGCTGGGGTGGGTGGATGCCTGGAGGAGGCTGTGGTCCAGTGGGAGATCTGATGGAGATAAAGAGCCTCTGCTTCCAGGCTGGAACAACCTGTCCTTGGAGGACTGCACCCTGTGGATGAGGGACCCATGTCGCAGCAGTTTGGGAAGACTGCCCATGCGGGGAATTCATATTGCAGCAGTTTTAGGAGGACTGATGCTCGTGAGACGGACCCACGCTGGAGAAATTCACAGAGAACTGTCTCCCATGGGAAGGACCCCATGGCACAGCAGGGGAAGGACTTCTCTCCCTGAGTAGCAGAAGAAAGACATCAGTGATGAACTTATGCAAACTCCCATGCCCTGTTCCCCCTGTGCTCTCGGTGGGAAGGAGGGAGGGGTCGGGGGGAAACATGGTGTTTTTAAGGGCTTATTTTACTTCTCATTATCTTCCTCTGACTCTGTGAGTCATAAATTCACTTTGCAACTGTAAGTTGAGCCTGTTTGGCCCATTAAGTGTTTTCTCCCGGCCCTTATCTAAACCTATGACTGCTTTGTTAAATATCTTTTTCCTCTCCTCTGCCCAGCCGTGGTAGGGGAGAGAAAGTGAGTAGCTGTTGTGGGAGCCTGGCCAGTATCCAAATAATGACAATACTGTTCTTCTGGACAGCACATGGCCCTTTGAATAACATGCAGGTCCTTTATCTCTCTAAAATCTTGTGCTTTACGTGGTATGTACCTTTCAATTTTAGCAAAGAAAGAAAGCAGGAGTCTATAAAGCACACTATACAGTCTTCTATTATCTTCAAATCTGGTCTAATTTATCCATTATAAGTGAGGCAGAAAAACATGACATCTGATGGTATAATTAATATAATCACTTCCTAATAATATGGTTTTGCAAGTTCAGAGTTTACTTTCATCATCCTTTGTGCAAATAAATTTGATAGATCAAATGTTGACATGAATCCACAGAAATGGTGATCTAACCAAAGTCTTTTAGCAAGTCATGAATTTTCTGCTTGAAGTCTAATCTTGGAGAAAAAAATCTGCGTTTTTTCCCTTTTTCCAGGATGTGAGCTGAAAGCAAAATGAAGCGAACATATAAACAACTGTAGTTATTGCTTTCAGCTGTCATTTTTCTCCACTTGGTGCTATGCATTAAGTGAAAAACTATGGAATAGCCTCTTACAAAACACAAGAACTGCATTGTTATTCATTTCAAATAGTCTTTAATAGAAATGGCTGTACTCAAGTTCCAGTAGGGTAATGTTTCAGCCAGCCTTTCGAATTGTATTGGACACAAACATTACATCTTAGATGCATCTTGGATACCTATTCATCTTCTGAAACTTAGCTACACCACATTTCCAAATCTGCTCAGGCTTATACAAGCAAATTATTTTGCATAAATACATTAAAGTAACTGAGGAAATTCTGAGGAGAACACTTACTTTGTTATCTATGTATTCCTTTGACTGTCCAAACTCATTATCTTTACTCAAAAAGATCCACATGGTATTCAAGCAGTGACTGTCATGAAATTACACTTTAATGAAACTAATACTAAATTATTTTATTCCAAGCAGGGAGATACATTCATTCTAACTAACCCTCAGTCATTATTTAACCCTAGACAGCAGCTAAGTCCCACAGAGCCACTCATTCACTCCCCAAGCCCAGCACCCACTGATTATGTATTCATAAGATTGTCCATGTTATGTCCATGCCTTATAATATTATAATAACAAGATATGCAGTTCGTGACTGCACTGCCTATCTTTGAGCTGTTATGGTAGTCTCAAATTACTGTGAAACAATACACAGTGCCAAGGAGAGAAGAGGCTGGGCAGACCATGCTTTGTGAACGATGCCTCCTATTTGAAAAATCATTGTCTCGGTTCTTCTTTTTTTTTTCCAGAACTACAAATGAGCATAACAACACAGGATTTTGCAAACAGCTTCTCAAAATAGTTGTTATTAAGGCCAAATTAGCAGGGAGAAAATGTAAGGTAACACAACTCTCTACAGTAAACTCACTTTCTCTGAAACATACTCTGGAGCTTACTCTAGGTCACAGTTCTGCCTGCACTCTCAGGATACATCCATTTGAAATGTCCATACTTTACTGTGGTACGCCACTGGTCTGCATCATCTTGACAATCAGATACACAGAGCTATAGTCCTAAAATCGGTGAAGACAGTTCCTCACCTACAATAATCTAATTCTCAACTTTTGATGCTTTGAGGTTTTCTCGCTCTGGGAAGGCAGGAGGACCCCTAAAACCTCACCAAAAGAGGTCTACGCCGGGGGCTTTCCACGCTGCGGTGGCAGAGCGGATCCGGGACGCACGGAGCTCGGGCTGACTCCCCGAAGGAAGGATTAGCAGGATCAAAGGATTGGCGATCAAAGGAGATGCAGTCTCTCAGTTCTCAGAATCCAGGGTAGGAACGCCAGGGAGGAGAAGGCAGATGGGACCGGGACGGAGCACGTGGGGACGGAGGCAGCTGGATTCTGGGGAGCAGAGAGCCCCGAACAGAAGTGAACATGGGGTTAAGAGGGATGGAAAGATGGGAGGGGTTTTGAGAGGATAACCAATAGGAGGACAGGGAATACAGAACTGGCAGATAAACTGGGGAATAGGGGTGCAAGGAGGACAGATACAGAACTTTAAAAACCAATAATAACATTGCGGGTAAAAGAACTTTCTAGCTATTAACGCTAAATGGGATAAAGAGGAGGAGAATTCCAGGAACCAATACCTCTGATTCCTGACCCATATTCATGGAGCTAGCTTCAAAGCATGTCGGGGGGACGATTTGCTGTCACCCTAACCAGAAGGGTTCTTCAAAACGAGGGGGGTTTGTTGG
Organism: Grantiella picta; assembly: GCA_013397955.1. NCBI lineage: Eukaryota > Metazoa > Chordata > Aves > Passeriformes > Meliphagidae > Grantiella > Grantiella picta. Next base: position 47,759 of record VZRM01000415.1, read on the forward strand.
TTGTTACAGACTCGAAGCTCACATGAGTGGATCTCACCACTACAATGCTTCATGCTCCTTCTTTTTCTGCAATAGTTTTCATGGCCACAAGCAGTTAAATACAGATTATCCAACTTTTTTCAAGTCTGAAATTTTTTGTGTTTGCAGTTCTTCTCAAGACTTCTAATTGTGTACAAACCTTTTATGAAATTATAAACTACACATGAATGCTTCTAGTCCTTAATCTCCATAGTAATGTCAGTTTCTGCAAGAAGATACATGCAGCTGTTTTGACTCCACATAGAATCCATATCATAGCACAAAGAATGAATTCTTTTACTGAGAAAGACTAAATTCAGATGAGTCTTGGGCATTGCTCCACTTTTTAACTATTGTTATATGAAAATACAATACTGTTCAGCCTTGAGGAGAGGTGACTGAGAGGGAACCTCATCATGTGTATAAAAATCTAAAGCGGGGGGGGCATGTCAAGAAGATGAATCCAGGCTCTTCTCAGTCATGCTGATCAACAGGACAAGAGGCAATGGGCAGAAACTGATGCACAGGAAGTTCCACCTGAACATGAGGAAGAACTTTACTGTGCAGGTGACTGCACACTGGAGCAGATTGCTCAGAGAGATTGTAGAGTCACCCTCACTGGAGATATTAAAGAACTGTCTGGATTAGTTCAGTGCATTGTGCTCTAAGATGCTTGAGCAGGGAGGCTGGACCAGATGGCCCACTGTGGTCCCTCCCAACCTCAAGCAGGTAGGTTGACCGACTCTGTGATTCTGTGACTGTCTTATAGTGTGTCGATTCACAAGAGCAGACATTTTAAAAGGATGCATTAATACTTTACTTGCATGAAAAAAATAGGTTTTGTACAGCACTCTGTGCTAATACCCAGATTTTTTTTAACTTTGGACAGCATCACATGTATCTACCTCTTGAGCAGTGAACAGTGCTACTTTATACTAGTAACCTGGATGGCAATAAAAAAGTATTGCAAATAGATGTTTGCTGTGCATCTGTGAGGATGACTGCCTTAGAAACAGCCTGCAGGAAAATCAGAACAACCTTATTTATGCCAACAAATATAGCAGTTTAAAACAAAGAATTCTCATATCATGCTGATATTGTGATTTTTTTTTATATCTGATGAAATTCTGGTTTCTCTACCTTTTTAAAATTGTTCTTTTTCAAATCTCAGCCACATAGTCTGGATTTCCTCTTATGCAAGTCTCATCTATACAACTTACTTTACTGAAGCATGAAACTCTGTCCTTCATGCTGATGGGCTTCAAAATTTTGATTTTGCCTGTTTGTTTTTTAAGAAACTCCCATCCCTCCACTGCACTTGTTTTTGTCCTAAGAAAGAGAAGAATATTTTCTTCTGGTCTTAAGACCAGAAGAATATTTTTTCACCTTTCTATACTGTCTTCTACCCAGTAGCATCCTGTTGCATTAACAGTGTTGCTACTTGCGAGGAGCTATTTCAGTTTTGTTTTGTCTCAATACTGGTTGTTTCTCTCTCTCTCTCACTTTTCCCCTCCACATCGTTACCAACAGACAACCCATACTGAGCCATGTTACATTTGTGAATCTGATCTGTAACTGAGTCAGAGCACTCTACAGTTCTGCTTCTCAGCTGCAAGAAATAATCTCTCAAAGGGGAAAGGAATTTTTCCAACATTGTCATTTTCAGCTGTGGCTACACTATACCTATAATATGTTAGTCTTTAGGTAGATTATAGCCATGGCAAAGTTCTTTAGCATATAGACTGTGACCACAATGCTTTTAGATTATTTGCTACTGTCAGTAGCATAAGTAAAATTTGTTTTCAAACTATTTGCACAAAAAACCATAAGGCCATACTGTCACTATGATCTGCATATATAAGGCAACTTTAAAATATTTATCTCTTCATTTAACCTTAGTTTTATTCCACAGGAATATTTCATGAAAGGGAAATAATGGAGAAAACTCTGTCAAATAAGGCAAGGTAGATCACTTTTACTTATCGACAATATTGACTGCAAGTAAATCATACTTATTTGTCCAGTCAAAAGATGAATTTCAAACCACAAAAGCTACAGTATCCTGCAATTGAGCTGAGGGAAAATATGTACCCAACCAAAATGTAATTGACATGGATCATTTAGCAATAGAGAGTTACAACACTTCAATTTGCAGGAAGGAAAAGGAACTTGATTCTCAACACAGAAAGGCACTGAAAGCGCTTTACTTATTTAGGGGTCAAAAGGCACAGAGGTCCTTGACAGTTACAGTGTTTTGGGTTTTTTTAGCCCTAGTTCTCCTAGTCAATTCATCTAGAAGATGCTTTTCTTCCCCATCTCCAATAATGGAAACAAAGTGCATTGGTCTCAGAACAAAAACTACAGCAATGAAGCTTGAATACATGAGAGTGACCAGGAGAAGAGACCTAGTACTTAACATGAGTATGCTGATGGGTTCATGGCATGAGAATCTACTAGTAAACACAAAATGACAGAAACGAATGTCACAAGTCATGTTTTGACAACATACATGAGAGAATTTGGAATCTCCACTTTTTTGTATCACAAATAGTACAAGAAAATGGACTAATTACCTGTTCTTTAGAAAGAAAAGACAGACTGCAAAAGTTTGTGGAGATCTGTCTCTTTCTTCAGGATCATCACGTCAACCGATCACATCCATCACTCCAATGGGACTGCAGCCATCCTTTAACTGGACTGCTGCCACCACCCTGACCAACAGGATAGCAGGTTGTATTCTGACTTTGTCAGTTTAAACCATTCTTTTCTGTATTATTGCCTTGGGATAAATACTAGTAAAGAACTGTTATTCCTTTCCCCATATCTTTTGCCTGAAAGCCCATTGATTTCAAAGGTTTTTTTATTTTACTTTATCTTATCTTTNATTTTTGTTCCTGCATTTGTGATGATAGGCAATTTTTAAGTCCACTGTTAGTGACCAGTGCTACCTGTTGACAGTATTGTAACAGCCTGTTATAACTGCAGTATTAGTGAGTTTTCCCTCCTTTTGAAGGTATTTGATAACTCGCTTGTGTGTCATCATCAATCTTGAATGCTTGAATCCACTTGTACCTCAGACCACAAAGCTTGATTTTCAAAGTACTTTCTGGACCTTAGAGGGTTTTTCTCCCCTTTGAAGCTTCTGGTATGCTAAAGACAAATGGAAGTTTGGGGAAAAGGCAGCAATCAGAGTCTGAGCACAAGCCCATGACCTTGTTTAAATTTGGCCACAGACTTTGTCCCTGACCAAGTCTAACCTTGGATCTTTGAAGGTTCTGGTGTTCTCCCACTTGTCAGCTAGTCCTTGTCCTTGTTCATGCTAGTGAGGCACCACCACTCAGACAGCAAAGATTTAGGAATAGAGTACACCTGAAAAATGTACTTAACAACACTAAGTAACCTTTGGTAACATCTCTCACTCTGGTGGCATCTCAGGTTTGACACAAAATCTTTAAGTACCCATTCCAGGTTTGTTGTGAGATGCCATGAAGTTTTTCTAGGCCTTTGGGAACTCAGTCTGTGATTTGATATGGTACACTGATTTACAATGCTATAGCATTCTTTTCTACAGGCATCTCTTGCACTAGAACAGTGTTTTGTACAAGGATGTGAAAGAAGACATGGAGATACTACAAAGTAATAAGGTGTGCTTTAAGCAAGGGGAAGTAACTAGGATACATGCCAAAACAGATGGGAGTCGCGAAACAAAGATGTCTTTGTGTTGAATGCTAGAGAAAACCACTAATTAGATCTTATTAAAACAGGCTCAGAACTGTGCAGTGGATTACAGGGCTGTACTATTATCACTGCAATTGAAGACTCTGCAGGCCTGTAACCAGTCTTGGGTTTTATTGGCTCTGTGCCACTTAATGCAGACATTGTTGCTGTAACATTTCATGAATCGGAAATTACCTGACTCAGAATACTCTCTCTTCCATAAAAGAAATGTGACTAACTCAATCCCATGTCCAATTTACGAACAGGTAAAAGAGAGATTTTAGCAACTAACATGAAATCTCTGATTCTAATCCAATACCAAGAAAACTCTGATTCCCATATTGTAACCTTACTCATCTTTTGCTTCCCCAGCTGAGCCTCACTAACCAAAATGACTGTGTGCTCCTTTGCTGTCTACAGTTTTCCAGCTATTGATTTCAGTCTCATGATACTCAGTACACTACTTCAGCCTCAGCATGAGAAAAGTTGCTTCCCTATTTTAGTGTCTTTCATTCTCAATACATTCCTAGCACAACAAAAATACCCCTAGACTGTCAGGATTTCAGTCCTGAGGATCCTGCAGCACTGCAAAATATTATTGTCACAGATTATACCTTGCTGCATTACGCGTAAGACAGCACGCATCTAAACACAGCCGGAGCCATATATATCCATCAACAGCAAAGGCAGTGTTGGCACGTAAACAGAGGACTCATTTTCAGGTAACACTGAATCCAAATTTGTCTGACCGCTAGCAAAAGGGGCGTTGGTTCTGGATTTGCCAACGCCTTATATGGGAGGGTAGTACTGAATAAAGTGTTGAAAAAATGGGCTAATCTGCAGGTGCCTTTAACCCTCTGTGCTCCAGTTATAGTTATAGATCTACCTGTACTGTGTTTCACAAAAGCCAGTTTATAATTTGAGTGCTGGCTGTCTCCAGGTTATGCCAATTTATTCCCAATCAGGTGCATGTTTTGCTGTGTCTGTTTCAAGGGCACAGTCACCAGCATGCATGATTACCTTAATGATTTTGTGGAGCACTGTAGTGCATCAGGATAATTGGAAGCCCATCCATATTCTAGAGTGCATTACTACACTATAGAAATATTCTTCTGAAGATTTAAGAAAAAAAGAACAGTGCTGTACTCATCAAACACCCTGATTCAAAAACTGGAAGAGGATCAAACACTATACACTTTAACCTTAAATATCAGGGGATGGAAAATATTTATTTTATCATAAAAATTCTGTCATGGAACTGTAAAACACGGAAGAAAAGCTATGCTATAAAAAAAATCCTTTGTTTTGCAAATCACCCCACCATGATCACAAACTAGGAATCTTTATGCTAAGAAATAGATTGGCAGCTATCAGAAGGGAGTAGCAGGAGTGGGTTGCTCAGTAAAGGGAGGCGACCTGGCACCTGGGTGTGGCAGCAACCTGAAATGGCAGCACGTTGTCTTGGTTTAGAGACAAGTTTTGGGAGAAGAGACTCTGGAATGAGTGTTTCCTCTAAGAAAAGGGGTTTTAGCAATCCCTTACTGCCAATATGAGATAAATATTAGTTGGTGAAAGTGGGGAAAAAAAGGTTTCTTTGACAAAGTGCCCACATGACACAAAAGAAATTAATAACTGTTAGATAGTGAACTTTCAGAAACTTACCCACCCAGAGCAGAACAAACAAACCTGAAAATGCGGGGGGTGAGAAGAGTCCACACAGCAGGTCGGGGACAAATAGGAACCTGGTGAACTCTGATGTTGTTGGTCTCCTCTTTGCTGCAGATGAAACCGGTGGATTTAAAAGTTCCTTCTTTTGCTGGCTCAGCTTTTCCCAAGGTCTGGCCGAGATGAGGTGTCCCTGCAGCTTCCCAGCAGGTCAGTGCCAGGTGGCTCCTGCTGATGGTACGATCTCTGACAAGTGCTAAGCTGGAGTTTCAGCAGAAACCACAGAAGCCGCCAGAGGATACTGTTGCAGTCCAGAGAAAAACTTTTTGTGAAGTGTGATAAGTACATACTATAATAGTGACTTTTCACAAATATTAAAATGGATACTATGTGTATAATTTTAATTTTTACAAAAGTAGCCTTGTTATAAAGATATAGTAGTGTGATAATAACGAATGTCTTTATTTCTGTTACTAACTAAACTTAGACATAGTGGTGAAATAGCTTATATGGCTATTTTAGAATACTTGTGGTTGACTTACAATAACTGAACTGCCTGCTCGGTTGGATAACATCCAATGAACAGTGTGATGAAGACCTCTGCCACTGACATTTCAACTATCAGTAACTGTCATCTGCAGAGACCACGGAACACGGCTCAAGCTGGGGTGCGCATGCTCGAAAAAGGCAGATCAGAGGAGGGGCTGTGCTAAACAGTTCCTAGAACATGCAAACTAGTTCAGAGAAATGTTTGAATATGTATAATTGCTTATGAATATCTGTTAAGCTGATCTGATAGAAAAGGTATACAAAGAGTGACTCCATCAGTGACAGGTGTGCTTCTGGCTAAGTGCCAAGCGCCCAATGCTGTTACTTTGCTCTATTGCCTTGACCTCTATTGCCCTTTATTAAACTTAAATTTTAACAGGAGAGTGAAAATTCGTTTTTCACACTCCGCTAGCACAAACTGAGCTAGCTCAGAGTCACAAGGTAACATGCATCCCCACACACGGAGCACGCTGGAAGCCAGGCCTTGAAGAGAACAGGAGCAGAGCTGCTCTGCCCCCCTCCTGGCCCCTGAGCTCAGTTTACACGTCAGGACCCAATTCTGGGCATAAAGCAGACAATCAGGAATAGAGTGTCATCCTAAAATCACCCCGAGACACACCCTCACTGGCATGGGCACAGTCTCATGGTACCCACAAAAGCTGAGCAGAGGGAGCTTGAGGATGGTGACAGAGTTCAGCTGAAGACCTGTGATCTCCAGAAAAGCCCATGGTGATGAGGCAATCCTAAGGCCAGCCAGGAAGCCAAAGTGCAGCAAGACACCTGGCCAGGCAAAGACACAGCTGCAGCATTGTTCAGACAGATCCCAGTGGGGAGAGCCTGAGTTTAAAAGCATCAGCCATCTGAAGGGGACATGTACCTGTCAAGCCTTTGGAAACCTCCTGCTCAGACATGTAGCTAACACAAGGCCAGACGGATGCCACATCAAATTTGGTCTGTAGACCTGGCAGTCAGAACAGAAGGATATGGAAGAAGGGTGTTCACCTTCCTGGCAGGTAGAGTCAAGAATAACATAATGCCATTATATTCCCACTTTTCTCTATTTTAACCTAAATAGACTATGGCAATAGTCTAAAAATTATAGTACATTATCCATTTAAAATATCTTTGTCTTTTATAAACTGCTTTTGCTATAGGGCAGAAGTGACAACAAAGCCTTTCCATCACCCTGGTCTTTCTTAAAAATCCCTGGACTACCTGCTGAGAAACACCTGCTGTATCTGGCTCAGATTTGGCAGGACACAGTATTTTCTATTTATTTCAGCAACTGTTTACCTAAAAGAAACAAGAAACATAATAGCTCTGCAGGCTTCACTTGATTCAATGATCTATTCAACACTTCAAGACACTAGAAAGTGAGACCAGCCACTGTGATTTCTCAACTGTTCCTCAGACCAGCACTGCTAATATTCAATATTAGCATGCAATTAACATAAAACCAAATAATTTTTGTTACAGTAGAAATCACTCCCCTAAGGTCGTACATATCACAAGATAGCAAGATGACAAAACACTTACTTTGATTCCTCCTCTTCTGCCACTGGAATCAGTATTAATGATGTCCCTTAAGTAGGGATTCAGTCAAGCTAAGAAGCTCCTCACGAGCAGTAGTTTCCACTGTCTTTTTGTTAGCTACACAGTATGAATTGTCCAGAGTGGTCCAGGTAATCTGTTCACTCATACTGCTTCCAGCTCTTTGACCTTTTTCATAACAACTACTTAGGCTGTTCTGTGTAAAAATTTTGACATCATTGGACTGCAGCCTTAGATTTCCTCCAGCACTCATATGGCACTTAATGATTTTCATGTACTCAGAGCTATACAGCTGACACCAGCTATCAAGGATCTGGTTTAATTCAATATTTACAGTCTGAATAGGCACTCTTTTTTTCTCCTGAATTTAAATTTGTGCTACAGTAGAAACCTCAATATCACATAAGCTTTATAAGCACTACCCATGACAAACTGAAATAGGTTGTAAATATTGTCTCTAAATGCACCTAGAAATGAAGCTACTCCATCAAACAACAACCAAACAACCAACAAAACAAAACCATCCAAGAATGAATTTAGCATAAAAATATCCTACTGCTAACCATCAGAGCACTCATGTACCAGAAAAAACTTTCAGGGGAAGAGAGAATACCAAAATTCCCCATTGCTTTTGGAAAGATAATCAGTGAATTTATTTAGACAAACATATAAAACATGATGACTGCATAATAAATACCGGACTTAATAACAGGTGAAATTTTTGAGTCCTATTTGACTAAAATATCAAACAACACTATTCCAAATTTCTGACAATTGTACTGAAAGACTGAGTCCTAAGGAAATTCCAGGCCAGGAGTAAGTGGGCTTGTCCTCTAAGTGGCTGGTGTTGATCCTTCCTCTTGCATGCATTAGAATCCTTCTAACAGCCTCATTTTAAAATTTCTAAAATATTAAAGAAATGGCTGAAAGTTCTAGCTCAATGTGAGAGCGACTGTGAATTACCCTTGATTCTAATACTATCAAAAAACTCATCACCACAACACTATTGTCTTTAAAGTATGACAGCAACTCTGAAAAAATGAAAATTTCAGGCCAATTTCCTAACCCAGGCAGTACTTAATAACCTTCCTCCAAATCACCAGTTGCTCAAATGAGATAACCAATGTGTATGTTCCAGTCTATTTCCATAAATACATACATTTTTACAAAACCTATATGAACATTTCCACTTAGATATACAACCATTTCTCCATTGAACTTTCTGTTCCTTTTGCCAAAAATAGATTATGAAGTTCAATAATTACAATCCTAAATAATGCAGCATTTCCCCCTGTAGCTATGCAAGCTGCATGATCTTTTATTAAAATTTTCAAAATCTTTAGTGTTTGCCTACATCTGCCAACAATTTTAAACACTATCAATTTGTCAAAATATTTGGACCATAAATATTGGAAGCTGAAGAAGCAGAAGAGAAAAAAGTAAGAATAGTTTATCATTTCACACAAAACCTAGTAAAAATTTGTAACAACATAGTGCAAAAACTAAACAAAAAACTAAAAGGGCTAGTTATTATTAAGGCGTTGGACCACAACTTCAAAATTTCCATTTGTGATCCTATTCCTCACCAGCTGAGCTAATAGAAACCAAAACCATGGAGACTGGATGTAGGGACAGCAAAACAATCAAAATCTACATAGGTAAAAAATAATAGTATTTTCAAAATCAAGAAGACAGAACCTAAATAGAGTTGGAGCAAAACCTAAGGTTTTGCAGTTTTAATTAGGGATGGGAAGGTGGAGAGGGTCCTTGTTCACATTCCAGACATTCATGTCCAGCTCTTCTGAAGCAGCACTACATCTGCCAGACAAGCTCACCACCACTTACTTAGCATGAGGCTTAGAGGAGCAATAGAGTATTGGAACTTCTTTATGTCGTCCATGGTGAAATGCTAACATCAGACAGCCATATGCTGCCATAAAAAGTTTGAGAGTCAACAAGTGCTCAGAAAGGCAGTGGGAACACAAAGTTATATTGCAGCACGTGTGTCACAGGATTCTGAGACAGCGTGCACCTGCAATATTGGAAAACAGCACAGGACAGAATAATTACATCATTGAGCAAATTGTGCTATGCCAGACGGCTATAAAGGAGCTTCTCTTCTCCTTCCCTATACCTCTTCTTTCCTATCTTCCCTTGGGAAAATTTAGCATTATCTTTTGCATAAAACTCCAACTGTTTTGTGCAATATACAGCAACAAAACAAGTTCCTTCTCTCATCAGAATATATGGGCTTCAGCTGGTATCTAAAGAGAAGATGAAAACTCCATTTCTAACTGAAGTATCTGCATTTACTAGAGCAGAACCAGCCACAGGGCAAAGTTTATAACCAATCCACAAGAAGAAAGCCAGATTTATAGCAAGCCCAACTGCTCTCTATTAGTAGTATTGCCTCTGTTTAGCCCTACTTTAATCACAGGGGTTCACAAAAGTCGCTCTTAAAAACAAATCATTAACATTTGACAAAAACTATGAGGCTTATTTTTCAGAGCATTTCCCAGAAGACACCAGGCAAAGCCCCATTTATAATCTTACTTTTAAATTGCAATGTCATATCACTCTACTCAGCAAGCAATTAAGTCTAACACTTCATCAAAGTAAAACACAAACTTGCTTCCTTTACCTTGATTTTTGTGAGAATATTTAAAATAAACATTTAAGTAAGAAAATTTTAACACATTTTAATTATATTAAAACAAGGAGAAAGAGACAAAAATCTGTGATTTGTAGTTCATTGGAAGTTGATATTTAAGGGGGATTTTCAAGGCTTCTTTTTTCTTTGGAGTAGCACGTAATGTTTCTGCTTGGGTAATTATTCTTTGCCAAGTAAGCTAGATATCTGGCAAAATGGGGAAGTTAGACCGTGTGCTGAGATTTTTCAATCAAACAAAAATCTACCGTCTTATGTCAAGCTTTAGCAAGTCTTTTTGTAACTAAGAAAGAAAAAAATTATGTCTCTCAACTGAGGTTCTAGAAAGTTCTTTTTCTGAGCTGATATTTAAGCCACTGGACACAACCAGCATGTGTTCATATATATAATCTGTGCAGACATCAAGGTCTGGACAACTGCCTACAGTTTCTGTTATTCTAGTGTTCCCAGAATCATCATGTTTAACAATAGGACTTTGTGAAAGTCCAAGCATGTAATTCCATACCTAAACCCCTTAAACACTGATTACTTCCTAGATGTATTAGGACTTCTGCCTATTAAGTCAGAGTTTAACACATGACAAAAGTTATACAAATATAGGAGAGAATCACTGCTCTGAGAGCAGAGACAACCAAGTTGACACAGATCATAGAATTATTTAATTATTCTGGTGCTGGTCGATGGCAAATTGAATCTGAGCCAGCAGTGCCCTGACAGCCAGGAGGGCCCAGTGTGTCCTGAGGTGCATCAGGCACAGCATCACCAGCCAGGCAAGGGAGGGAATTGTCCTGCTCTGCTCTGCCCTGGGGCAGCCTCACCTCCAGTGCTGGGGGCAGTGCTGGGTGATACAATATAAGAAAGACATTAGGCTGTTGGAGAGTGTCCACAGGAGGGCAACAAAGACTTTGAAGGACCTTGAGAGGAAGCCGTATGAGTGGCTGAGGGCACTTGGTGTTCAGCGTGGAGAGGAGGAGACTGAGGGAAGACTGAGGGGAGACCTCATTGCATTTACAACTTCCTTGTGAGGAGAAGAAGAGGGACAGACACAGATCTCCTCTCTGTGATGACCAGTGACAGGATCTGAGGGAACAGCATGTAGCTGTGTCAGCGGAGATTTAAGTAGACCATTTGGAAAATGTTCTTCACCCAGAGAGTTGCTAGCCATTGGAACAGGCTCCTCAGCAAAGTGGTCACAGCACCAAGCCTGACGGAGTTCAAGAAGCAGATGGACAGTGCTTTCAGGCACAGGGTGTGACTCTTGGGGATGTCCTGTGCAGGGCCAGGAGTCAAACTCAATGATCCTTGTGGGTCACTTCCAATCCCATGTATTCTCTGAGTCTAATACAGATTTTCAGCCCAGTGACAGAAACTGAAGCTGACATCCATTGCTCTGACTGATGCTAAGGTTCAAGATCTAGGGCAAAATGCTGTTAATTTATATAAAAATTGAATACAGGCTCCAAATAAACCAAGAATAAACATTTTACTGTTTTCAGGAAAGAACTGGCACAGAAATTGTCAGAAATCAAGTTTTATGTAGCAAGCTTTTATTAGAGTATGATGGAGGAGTTCACTGAAAACATTTGGAATTAAAATGAGGAACTTTTTTGCCCATAACCTTTTCTTGACATTCTGTTTGTTCTTAATCACCTGTACTTCACTTAATATCAGAACTATGTTTTCTTAAATATCATCCTGCATATTCTGTGGGGGAAGGGGGAAAGACAATACATTCTGAAGTGAACTCAAAGAGACAGACTGGCATTTGCACAGAATGTCAGATGTTGTGAGGAATCAAACACTACATTTCATCTCTAGCTGTAAGCCTCGTACTGGTACTGTTGTTGCTGCTGCAAAGATTTTTCTAGGAAGCATACAATTCAAAAGGAAGGGAAAGGGTGAAACCATCTTGAAATATGGGAAGACTGTGATAATCAGATATGGTTAGTCTAAATGGTCTTACCTCTGATTTTAGAATGCATTAAAAGTCATAGGGCACACATTAACTGACACAGGCATGATTCTGCTGGTACAGAGTGCTGAGCAACAAAGAAATCAGCTGCTGTTAGCCCATGTCCATGCACAAGGACTGCTGATGGAGATTCTCTTGGCAGAACATGTTTATCTTCATGTTTGTGGTACTTTGAGCATTAGTTAGATCATCAAAATGACTGCCTACATTTAAGCTGCAGCGATAGAGGAGGTTTGTGTTCAGCCACTGAGACAGAATAATAAATGAGCAAAAGAAGGGAAATATGGAACTGGCTTGCACAGATTACCACAGCACACGCAGCCTGTCAGACACGGAATGATTTGCCTTATTAAGTATTCATTAAAGTATGTGGAGGGACTTGGTGGAAAGAAACTCAGCTTGACAGACAATCTGTACACACCACATGAAAAAAATGCCACCTAAATCCTCAGTAGAATAGAGAACTTGGAATCAAAAATTGTTGCTTATATGTAACGTCTTGTATTAGTGATCCCAATGCTTGACTGTCCACATCCATTTATATGTTTAGAGAAGGAAAGATGATGTAGTACTTTTGTATGCTATATACATTAGTGTACAAATTAAATCAATGGAAGATAATGGAGCAATTCAAAGGATATAACTATTTCCTTTCCTATTTAATCGCAAGAGTATGTACAGAAAATATCTCATGTGTTTGAAGCTGCCAATTAAATTACTCTAAACTCAAGTAGTTAAAGGGCTTCTTTTATTCTTCTTTCAATAATTTGGAGGTTAAAAAATGGTTGCCAAGGAAAGCTTTTAAAGCCAGTGTTTATGGATATCTTAATACAAGTTAGTACAATATCTTAACTGCTACTGACACAGATGACCAGAGGCAAGGAAGCCAACCTCTTTCTATTCATCCACCATTTAAATTTGAATATTCAATATTGATACTTGAATACCTTTCACAAGGAACAACTGTTCTTCCCTGAGGCCTCCAGCACCTTTGCCTCAGTTCTATACCAGATATCTCAGCTCTAGTTCCCAACTCCTCAGGGAATTACAGCTTAATATAAATGAGCTGAAAAACTTAAAAGAAAACTTCAGATATATAACACTATTTCTCTTGCAGACCCCTACAGCTATTATTCCATATGGTTGCTTGTCCCATAATCAGACATGCGTGCACTAAAATTACTGCTAAAACTGTTTTCAGTGCCTCAGCAAATTTTTGCAGTAAAGTTTGCTCTTCAGTTCTCTAAATAGCTAGTTGACCAGATACAAAGGACTCACATTTCCTGTGCAATAACCTAAAGGATTCATTCTAATAAACAAACACACACACCCCAAAATCTTTGTCTATCTACACAAAACTAAAATTTGGTACCAGTAATTTAACGATAAGACTCGGAAGAGTTGCAGAAAGTGATATCCTGCCGTAAGAATGCTTAATTGTATCTTCAAAACATTTAAGATGCCATCTGTCTCCTACAGAAATGGTTTCTTTATTGTTTCCTCTATTTTTCCCCAACCTTTAAATTGGTGGAGAGGGGGAGCAGGGCCTGGAATGTTTTTTTTGATTAATTTTATACCAGCATGTCTTAGGGTATGCCCTGATCTATTGAGTTCCTTCCTTTTATGATTTTAGCTTTGCTCTTGCAAATCATTCACACACTTTCCACCAGTAGAACAGTAACCTTTAGCTTTTATAGAGTAATGCTGTACAGAATCAAAGTACAGGCAGCAGTCAAATATTGCTCTGACATTTAGGAAGCAGATGACGCCATGGGGGAGCAAAGGGCTTCACAGCAAGAGTAATGCTGCTGAAGTATCTCTGGAAAGTTACCTTCCAGCCACGTTAAACTAAATCTATAATCCTGCCCAAGGGCACAGTTGCCTGGACTGTGGTTACAGTAGGTCTTTGTTAAGCTATTATCACTCTGGCCATCTCTCCCACAACACTGGTGGTTCCTGCTCCAGCATATCAATTTCACCATTCTCTTGACAGAAGGCTCTATTATGGTTTGGTTTTTTCCTTAAAATTGGTTTATTTCACAGAAATGAAACTGAGAACCAGTAGGCAAAGGTTAAAGACAGGAAAACTAAAATATTGAAGGGATATTGTCTCCAGCGTAGTGCAAAGAAAAACAGGAGGACACGTGAAAGAAAAGAAACTGAAAAGAAATTATTTTAACTATGTCTGTTTTAGGCAGAATAATCCATGTAACCAAGGAACTAAATCTCATCCGTGAAGTTGTACTTAATATTCCTCACATTTCAGGGAAACTACTGTGTAATACATAGTCTCTTATATTTTGCTAAAAGAAATTATTTTTAAATGTCAGTGTTTTTCCAATATACTGAGACATAAACATTATAACGTTATTGACTATGGTTCATGCCTGGGTTATTAAAAAACTACAGCACAATTACTAAACAAAAAATTTCCTCTGAAAATACACCCTTCCTCTTCCAGTGGAAGTAACATGCCCGCGGCTTTTGTAACAGCAAGAAAGGAAGTCCTTAGATAGAATACCAAAATTAAACATTTAGTTACCTCCTAAACTACCACTATAAACCTTAAAATAGTGTTACACAAGAGCCCAAAAAGAAAGAAATGGGGGGGAAAAAACCAACACTCATGTCAAAATGTGTGAAAATGGCATCTACACAATCCTCTGGTATTAGAGTGCCACCTCAGGTATTCTACCACTTTGGAATACTAGGACACTTTGTCCAGTTTTATATTCAATCTAAGCAGAGAGACAAAGGTTTTGATATATAACCTTCCTTGGGAACGGCTAGAATAAATTTTGAGTAAAGATTACCAGTCTACCATTTAGTCCTGGGCAATTAAAGAGTTCTTGTCAAAACCTGTTCATTCCATAGCCATGTAGTTATGAAGGAGTCTTGCAATATTTATATTACTGCAAGGCTGTTAGTCAAGTGGAAAAACAAGAGTTAAAAACAGGTCTGGTAGAATACTAAATCATTGCTTGTCAGTGGATGAACAAATATTGAGAATGACTATGCATCTCTAAGAAATACCTTTTCTTTATATGCAGGTTTCTGCATGTATGTGCATGTGAAGGAAAGCCAGGACGATTTGCAACTGCATTTGCAAATCAGTTGTCTAGCCTTTTCTTTTCTTTTCTTTTCTTTTCTTTTCTTTTCTTTTCTTTTCTTTTCTTTTCTTTTCTTTTCTTTTCTTTTCTTTTCTTTTTTCTTTTTTCTTTTCTTTCTCTCCCCTCCCCTCCCCTCCTCTCCTCTCCTCTCCTCTCCCCTCCCCTCNCCTTTCCTTTCCTTTCCTTTCCTTTCCTTTCCTTTCCTTTCCTTTCCTTTCCTTTCCTTTCCTCTCCTCTCCTCTCCTCTCCTCTCCTTTTCCTTTTAGACACTTTGGTAGAAGGAGACAAAAGAGAAAACACTGTATTAGGAGATTCATCTAACAAGCAGATGTGTGCTACCTTACTTCAAAGATTTAAGAATTTAAAAGAAACCTCTCCCTGGCAAAAGCTTTTTTGACATCAAATATACTTAATGAAGAAATTTCCAGTCAGATACATGCACAAAGCTTTTAAATTGTGCAGACTGCTAGAATTGGTAGAAAGTAGATAAATTTTTGAGAAAAAAAATCTTTACAAGTGAGCCTTTCTGGATACATAGTGATATATGATTATCCATACACGTTGTATTTTCCTGGTGTTTCTGTGAAATTCTTGGGAAACTAAAATTTCAAATGGGATAAGTATCTTTTTATTACTTACGTATTTGACAGTCCTTTCACATACCATTTGCAGGCTTACCTTAAAGCTTTCCCTGACAAAAACAACAGGCTTCTCCCTATACATGCAAAATCACCTTCCTAAAAGTCACATACAGAAAGTCACAGACTGCATCCAACTGAGAAGACAGAAAGTCCGCATCTATTCTGTAAAAAACACCCTATTGTACAATTTATATTGGTAGTTTAGGGGATATCTAAATCCCATTAAAATTCATCTTACCTTCCAGAATCCTAAAAGGAACATCCACATATGCAAAGAGTTAGTTTTCTGGAGTCAACAAATGCCTCTTGATGTAACTTCCAGAGGCCTAGTTATCGCACGGAAGTAATGCAGCTCTTCTTCTGCAAAGTCCTTCAGTAACTGTCTACATCATCATCTAGTTCTCCTTACTCTTCCATCCACTGCTTCATCAACACTTCCTAGAGTAAGTGCAGGCTTATCTCTCTGAATTCAGAGGATCATACTATTGTCTGTGTAGTTTTTTGCCAGCCACCTTGCCTTGATTCCTTCCTGCCTTGTGAAAGAAGGCTCCCACATTTCAAGTGGATGAATCATTCATGTAACAGCAAGGTGAAGTTTTTATCCACTGCTTACCATCCAGAGTCAAAGCAATACACATGCACGGCCTACATAGGACATGATTTGCCAAGGACAATGAGTTCCTAAATCTCTGCATGAAAGAGATTCAATAGTATGTCAAATTATATCATATTAAAAAGAAAAGAAAACCAAAATGCAAACCACTAAACTCCTTCCAAGATATTCTGATCCTTTTTGAAAAAAGTAAGGAAAGGATTGTTACTGCGTAGGATATGACAGCTGTGTTTGTGCCTTGGGAAATATGAAAAGTGGCATTCAGCCACTTGAACCTGTCTGTTGATAGATTAAAAAACAGCATTTTACATCAAAATGGTTAATTTCAGTGACCTTTCCACATATAGAAAGAAAGATGAAAAAGCCTACACGAATTACTCTTGTGGGCAATTGACAAAATCAGGGTGCTCATTTTATGAAACTCCTGTAGCTTTCTTAACATGCAATCGCCTCAGTAAGGACATGAAATTCAGGACATTTGTTGCAATCTCAGGAATGAAATGACAGCAGCTGTGGAGAGAATATCTGTTTCTGTACCTTATTAAGGTCCAAATCTAAAGCTGACACAGTGCAGTAAGCTCTTGACAAGAGATGAAATTGCAAGGTTGTACCAGCCAAAGAGCCATGTCTGCTTGCTTCATTTTTCCAGGGATGACTGCTGTCATGAGTAGATCACTTTGTTCTCCTATCAAACTGAGTGGCAGTGGGATGCCCGGTTCCGTTTGAGGAAGGTGTTCACACTGGGAACATGAGCAAGTCAGGCTGAGAAAATATTAGCTGGTACAAAGATTACAAAGAAACCTGGGAAAAAAAGTTTTTGTATCACTGTTATATTTTTAATAGCTGCCTCATAGCAGCCATAGAGAAAATTCCAGGTTACTGCTGTATCATACTATGTAACAAGACAAGTTTATTATTAAAATACGCCATTGGAAAAAAAATTAAATAGAACCCAAATTGATTATGTGTCCTACTCCATCACTAAAAAAAAAAGCACATTTGTGCATCTCAGTCCTGAAATCATCTTAACAATTACCAAGTGTAGTGTAAATGCAGAATTATCAACAAAGCAAGGAAAAGCCTGAGACTGGAAATGAGTTTGTCAGATACACACACACTCACATATATATATGTAGATAAGCACACTGTTAATTTTGCTTTGACTATTGTAAAAAAATCTGTATCATAAAAGAATGACACAGAGCACAAGAACTACTAAAATGAGACATTTGGCACCATTAGTAATTCAACAGGTCATATACTTTACATCACAGAGTGCTTATCCTGTACAAATTTTAGCAATAATTGTAACTGAACTGTACAAGTCCATACATTTCCCCAGTTCCGGTTCAATTACTATGACTAAGCTCCCCAGGAAAGACTACCATGTCTGTAAAAGCAATATGCAACCAATATATAGTAGAAATCCAGAAGTCATTCAGGGAAGAGAAATCTCCTACGGTTCAAGAGAAAAGTATCAATAGTAAGAGAACAAAAAAAGTGCATAACTGTTCTGCCTTCCCCTACACAAAACAATGACTTTTATGAGCATGCCCTTAGTGAACTTCCATGTGAACATCTTTTTCTAAACATTTGTTAGAAAATGTAATTTAAAAAATCTACTTTCTGCACTCTCCTATCCAATTCTTCAGAAAATTTGGCAGGAACAATGCCAAAGTTTAGTTTGCATGTCATGGTTCCCATAGTCCAAGCATCTTACCACTTTTCATTTTTTATTTTTTTTTATTTTCCATTGCCAGCAAAACAAGCATTAGCATTACTGTGAAAGCCTGTTTTAAAATAATAGCTAGTTGATACTTTTTTCCTTCCTTCCTTCCTTCTTTCTCTTTTTCTTTTTACTTAGAAAGGAAGATTTCAGTCATTGAAATTTGACCTCTGCTGCTCCCATCTCAAGTTAACATGGACCAACTGCCATCTGGCTGCTTATTGTGATAGAGCCAAAGACTTTTTTAAAAATGCAGCATACTTTGAATGTGAAAATATATGGAAAAAGTAGAACAACACTTGACATTTACTTTCCCTCCATGGATCCATTCTACTCATCAGACAAATAATTATTTCAGCGAATTACTAGGAGCAAGCATAGTTCTACTAGCCATTCAAACCCCCTGTGATTGCTAGCATGTTTAATTAGGTAATTTTGATCACAGATGAAGAATGTACTCATTTTGTTGAGATTGCATATAGCTCAGAAATGTGCTTGTATTCTGCATGTTCTGTATAAATGTTATGTCACTGAAAGGAATGTAACCAGCATTCCTTTTCATTCAGAAGCATTAGGCTTCTGAAGCGAGGCATTCTCGGAAACACTTCAATACAAGGGGGGAAAAAAAGGTCAAAATGGTTAATATACATAATTTTAAAAAATAAAAGGAAGGAGGTAGATGAAATCTTCAAAGATTATTGTGCAGAGTATTTATCATGTAAAACTTCATTAAAGCTATAATCAATAACAAAACTCAATTTTAAAACATTCTGAGACCTGCCGTCATGTGTGCTGAGTGTACACATACCTCTGGGAAGCCCACTCAAGTTATGTGATCTGTAATGAATGGATTCTACAGATGTTTTAGGTTTCCTAGCCATGTTCTTCCATAGACTTCCTCCCCCTGTACAGTCACCCATAAAACTGAAACATTGCAGTTCCACAATCGTTCCCTGACTAACTACAGAGACAAATAGTAAGTACATTACTTTTCTCCTATCATTCAAGTCCTTTAACAGTGACTGCTATAACATCCCTCAGCATTTTGCAAAGTCATAGCCTTCCTTTTTTTGTGTACAGTAGTTGCAGTTTCACATTAAGAGCTGGAGATAACACAAGAGGACAAGTGGTGTATAATTGAAAAAAAACAGAGAAAAGGTTCTGCCTTTTAGATAATTAATCTTTTATCATAGATTGTATTTAATGGGGTTATTTATTGTTTTTAAAGAAATAATTAGTATGAACAAGATATACTGTATGAGCATAATGAGCATATGTGGAAAACACTCAATTCTCTCACTGAGCAAGCATATTCCATACCAGACAAAGCTGCTATGGAAGAACATTAACATAATACAGTGTGTTTATCATAAGAGATTGATTTCAGCAACATGCAAGAAACTGCTACAGCAACTGTAATTCTGGGGTTAGGGTGGGGATGGAAGACTAGGATACATATTCACCATTCAGCAAAATCTGTTTATGATGCAAGGAATTGCAACCATACCTTAAACCCCCTCCCAAATCCATGCAGTATGTCTGCTGTTTGGGTACATCGATATAAGAAGGTTATTAAAGTATTAGAATGTATCCAGGGCAGGAGAGACAAGGTGGAGAAAAGTCTCAAGGACAAGAGTTATGAGAAGTGTCTGAGGTCTCTCAGCTTGCTCAGCACAGAGAAGCCTGATGGTGTCCTCATCACAGTGACGCTCTTTCCTCTGTGTACGTCTATGTGAACACTAGCTAATGTCCAGTTGGACAGCAGAGTTTTGAGCACCATCAAAATGCCTTCAAAAGCTGGATCACAGGTCTGAGGGATTTGAGGGTCTAGGGAACAACAACTCCAGGACACCAGGGTGTAGGTGCCAGCTACTGGGTCAACTTTGTCCGACACTAGCTACCTGAGAGAGTCATGGTATGTATGTGCATGCATGTGGCAGCTATCAAACTCCAGTCTTGCTCAGCTAGAAGTGAAAAACAGAACCAGGTCATCTAACATTAATGCATGTTTATGTGAGTCCATGTTTATGAGGGTGCAGATAAAAGCACTTTTCTCTGTCTGTTTCAGTCTGGTCATAGGTACAGTTTGTGGTGGGGGTGGGGTGGGGGTGTGTTTGCACCTACTGTAAATATGTGCTCAGCCTCATTTTAGCCTGGAGACACAAAACTGCACCAGCCTCATTGATATAGGAAAAAATCCCCAAGCCCAGTCCCCTGTGGGCATAGTTACCGCTAACAGAATATTAGACACAGGAGGAAAAAGGCAGAATATAGAGATGAATGAAGTAATGATTAAATATATTCTGTAGAACAGCCAGAGCAGTTCTGTGACAACATTGTTAATATTTGGAAATGCATATTGCAACCAAGCAGCTTCATCTTGCATACTAGTAGCAGTGAAAAAATCTTCATTTACCCAAAACAGCTGCATAACAACATCATTTGCTTCTTCCTTACAGGATATTAGCAACTTGCAGTATGAAAAAGCTTCTGAAATGTGGTTAGGAGCAGGAGTCAGAGATTGGGCTGGGTGTGTGCACCAGGAGTCATCCTGAGGCATGTATTAACCTGTAGAAAATCAATGCCCAAGTACTTGGGCAAATATGTAGGAAAACACTGTCTGTTTCTAAATATATGGGTTTTTACAGTCACTTTAAAATTTGTGTATGTTTCATTTCATCTAATCCTTTCTATTGTGCTCAGAAATGTAAATAAAAAATACATTTCATTTCCAAAAATATTTTTGGAAATAAAAAAATTTTCCAAAATTTCAGAATGTTGATTGAGGAATATATTATAAACTGGTATTAAATATTAAGTATGGAGCATAGATTTGCCGCATTTAACCATTTGTAACAGTGTGAGAGGTAAATTGACTGCCTAAGTATAGTGTTCTAGGTCTTAAAAATCTGTTTTGAACCAAACAGCTTATTCATAATGACTTAGAGCATTCCTGCTATATAGAAAAGTTGATGTTAGTGGAAAAAAGAGGTAAGAGCAGATGGAAGCATTTCTATATCTTATTTCTTAGGCATGAGTAATGTATGAGACAGCTGAAGTAAACATTTTGATGGATTTTCCTTTTGTACTGTAACTGTGTCTTGTCACTTTCGATATTAACATAAGTCTACTATACAAAAAGAGAAGGCAGCAGCATGGACTTTTTTGTACCTTTGCTACTTCAGAGGATCCCCTCCCTTCAGGCTGAGTTGAAGAGACATTATTTAGTATTACTGCATCTTTATTGGACTATATTTATAAAGTAAATCAACTGGTACTTAATAAAACAAAGCAGCTGAAGCTGAGGACTGGAGATCCACACTTACATGCATTAAGAGGACTTACTTCAGACTAAATCCGGTCTGGTCTGGAGTCCAAATTGGGCTGCATCTTCTGGTTCAGCCTTATCAGAAAAAAATGCTGCTCCACGTTGTGAACCAAGGCACATAAAGTGGGGACAATCAAAAGCTTTGTTTCAACATGACAATTGTGAACTGACCCGAAATGATAAACACAATCTGCCTTTGAAATTCTTCATCTAATGTCACTGTCCCATTAAGATTTTTTCTCTATGCTGTGGACAGCCAGCTTGTTTTCCATTGAACTGATAACATTTCCTGTCCTGTCCTGAACTATCATATCTTCAAGTTGTCATTTAAATGAGATTCATTTTACCTACTTTTAATTGAGTAAGATTAATATCCTAATATCAGTCATCCAGACTCCACTGTCTTCTAAAGAGAAACATGCCTCCAGATGGAGATTCATTTCAGTTTTTTAGAATGGAATGGATCGCTCTGAAAGTGCTGCTTTCCCCACAGGATAGAGCGGGATGCTAAACCTGAAGATTTCTAAATTTAGAAAGGTAGGTCACAATGTAAATATTTTCACAATAAGTCATCAGAGCCAGTTTTGAAATCTTTCCCTATTATAATGGCTTAACATTAACTTGCAAGGTAATCTTTGTCTTTTTCTTAAATTAATTTGGATTAGTTATTATTTAGAATCATAAACTCATGGAATAGCAGAAGTTGGAAGGGACACATACAGGTCATTGGGTACAACACCTTGCTCCTTGCAGGACCACCTAGCACTAAATCATATGACTAAGAACATCACCCAGACACTCCTTGAATTCTGGCAACCTTGGTGCCATGATTACTTCCCTGGCAAGCCTGTTCCAGTGACCAGCCACCCTTTCAGTGAAGAACCTTGTCCTACAGTCCAGTCTGAACTTTCCCCGACATAACTTTGCTTCATTTCTTTGTGTCCTGATGCTTGTCACCAGAAAGGATGGATCAGCTCCTCCCCCTTCACTGCTCCCCTTGAGAAAGTCACGGAATACAGAATTAGGATTTAATGAGAACATAGGGCAAGCTACAGTTCAAGCACAAGAGCTGTCACACAAGTTTACAGAGCAGCAAGCTCTTCAAACATGACCAGACCTATTTAGCCCTTGCCCCTCTCTTTTCCCATGCCAGTTCCTCCCAACCCACTTGGATCCTTCCTTTTCCAAGCTTTTGCTCTTTCCTCTAAGCATCCCATAATGCACTACACACACCAAAATCCCCTTCCATAAAATCCCTGAATTTATGGCTGACCGACTGCAAATTGCCCTTTTCCCTGCATCCCATAGCAAATTCTATTTGCCTCTAAGATGACAATTTAAATGGTTCTCTAGGGAGAGCATTTTTGTCCTTGTGTCATCCTGGGGTGTTTCATACCTTTTGCTCTGTTTTGCTGACTGTGGAAGGAGTCAACTGGGCTTTTTTTGCTCTCTCTAGTAAGGTGATACTGTGCCTCTGATACTTCCCATGTGTTTGGATTTAATTTGCTTATTAAATGGTCAAAAAACTTAAAATATCCCACTGCCACTAAACTGCACATTTTTTCCCACACAATCACCAGCTTTAAATACAATTATGTCAACTTTGCACCTGGTGGACAAACTTGCTGTAGACAGAGACACACCTCTTCATTCTTCATGTGCTGGTGCTACAGTGGGTGCAAATTACTCAGTAGATTTTTTTTTTCCAGGCTCCTTAATTCCAATGACCAGATATTGAGCAGCAAAAAACCCCACACCAATCTATAGGACTCCTCTAGCTCAGGCTTCTTACCTCTGACATACCTCATACACTACAGTGCTTTATCTTCAAGCTTGGGAGAAGCTTACAAAGGCTGTCAGTGGTGGCTGCAGCATTTCAGAATCACAACAGTAAGTCCCATTAGACTTCAGGAGGTCTTTTGAGTGCAACCTTTCTGGTTTGACTGACCATGACTATTTATTTAAGATTAGAAATAAAATTTGTTCAACTTTAAGCTAATCTTGGCCTTTTTATTTTTAGTTTTGTCATGTTTTGTATAAAAGCAAAATCAAACAACTGAAATACCAACACCCAATTCACTGTCCTACCCTGCATCTTCCTCTTACACTCTGCCTTTTATTCCTAATTTACTTTATTGATCAGGATAATTATTTCATTGCTGATGATTCTGACTCATTGACAGAACATATATCACCAAAGCTACACAAGTTTATGGTTTATGATCAACTAAGGGACTTTATTTAACCTATTCCAAGGTTGAAAAAGACATTGTGAGAAGGTCTTTCACATTTATTTTCATGAACACATCCTGGAATAAATTACCACTACCTCTATCTAGTGCAGACAGGGATTCTGGCTTCAAAATAGTTCTTCAAAATGAACCTGCAAAAGCAAATTAACTACTTATTTTACATGGTCTTATTTCGTGGTGGATTTTTAAAAATTAGTATTATAAAAATGAGATTAAGCACTATAAATTAGGGTTTCCATATTTATTATCTCCACAAAAAAAATAACTAAAGAACCGTGGTTAGAATGACATATAAAATTTATGATTGATGCAAGTAAAATCCTGTCTAATACATTTGATATAGCATTGTACAGACATTCAGAAAATATTTTAAAAATACAGTAGTATCTTAGTAATAATTTTAAGATCATAAAATATCCCAAACTGGGGGGGAGGAGAAGAAAGAAAAAAAAAAACCCTGAAAGGCACTAATTTCGGGGTCTAGTTTTGTTATTAAGGTCTGTGTTATAAATACAGGTAGCTCAAAACCTCTTTTGCCAAACAAACCAGTCACCACATTTCATTCACAGTTATAAAATAACAACAGTATAAATGGTCATTCTTCATGGAAATTATACTTGAGTTGGCATATACAGCTTCACTTTTCAAAAACAGTTGTTTGAATTTGCACACAATCAAGAATTAAAAATTAATCCCTGTACTTACTCTTTTCAAATGGTTTGTTTAGAAGGTCATTTTCTCATACATCTCTAGCAGTTTTCCTCACCAAAAATAAAATGTGTGTATATTAAAAGGAGAGAGACCTTGCTTTCCATTCTAAATTTCCCTAATGCTGTTGGAGACACATGCGCAAAACTGTAGAGAATTTTATTCGTCCCTATAAAAACAGAAACAGTACTACAGCTTAAAACTGAACATTCAAAATAAATATTCCATCCAGCATTTAGGTAAACAGCCAACTGAAAGTTTTTATCATATTTGTTTCAATGTTTTAACTGCTACAATGTTTTAACTCTAAAAAAGGGAAAAACTTTTGAGATGTGATTTGGGAAAATGTCAATCAAACTATTCTGACTGCAGAGACTTCAGCAAATACACATGTACTCAGATGCCTGTGGTATTCAATCTTATACCAAAGTAAATTGCCTCTTTCATAAAAACAATGCAAAAATTACAAATAACATTAAAATGTGCAGTCAGATTGTTTAGCACAAGGTTGTGCTTCAAGCACCAAGCACACATACAGAGTTTCATCTAGGGTCTGCCAATGATTTTATGATAGTGACAATGAAAATGCACCAAGAGTTCAAGACCTCCACCAGAAAATTGGTGATACAGCAGGAAGTTGTAAAAATATTCACACAGGGCAATTCAGATGTAGCATTTGACCAACTTTAAAAATGCCCAAGGATGGCAGAAGCGTAGAAGGCAGCTCTATGGTGGAAGCAAGGCTACAGTCAGGAGGGCATTTTGGAACAAGCTGTCTGTGCTGCCATTATTGCACAGCACTTTGTTGGCAACTGCAGTCATGAATTTGCACACGTTAAGATTCCAATGCAGCAAGATACATTTAAGCTTTTACAGCCAGCTAACAGCTGGTGCAGCTGAGAGGTGTGAGTCATTTCTCAGCTATACAAACGCAGGGTACAGCATGCAAAAATTCACCCAGATTAGCCTTCTGCAAAGAGCTCCCAGATAAACTGGGTAGTAGAAGAAAAACTAAGTGACATACATGCGGGCTTCCAGCAGGCCAGTTTGAAATGCAGTGGGTGATACCACCTGAGGATGGTCAGGCCAAGAAGCTGAGTACAAGTTGCTTCTTCAAATCCTCTGAAAAACCATTATAACTTCCCCAGAGGCATAATTTCGAAATGCTGCTGCTCCTGCAACCAGCCATGGGCAAGAGGTCATTTTATACACCATGCTGCCACTTTGGTGAGTGAACCAGCCTTAAGGCAAGTCCTCCCACAGAAAATATGCAAAATTCATGAAAGCATTAAATGTGGGATCAGACCAGCATTAACAGAATCCAGAAAAGCTTTCATTCATTCATTCATTTTAGTCTACCTACCCTAGAAATATCTTTCTTTTCAATTTTTTAATTTCTTTTACATTTTTAAAATTCTGTTCTACCTCTTCCAATATCATATGTAAATCTGTAGAGACAATAAATAAAAGGAACATATAAAATTTCGAGTTTTTATTATAAATTTTGCTACAAATATCCAGTGAGAAAGAAATCACTTAGTAACTCTGTGTCTTAGTTTTCATGTTAGTATATTATTGTTTGCAATTTTCCTCAGTAATCACTAATAACAGGTCACACTTATTTTGTCTTTTCATTTGAGCCACAGATTTATTCAAACAGTCCTCCCTTCTCATGCTCCCACACAATCAACAGCCCATCACAGCTTGCACACTCTTTTAATTCTGGTCAAACTGTGTAGCTAAAAATCACGGTGGTAACCTACATCTAATTCCTAATTTTTCATGGCTAGGATTTGACTAAAACAAACAGAAACAAACATAAACCCGGTGACCTCTGTAATATATTTCTCAAAAGAGCTATTAGTATGTGAGAATATGTGTGACAGTACGCCTTGCACTGGAGCTGTGAGAACTATACACTTCTAGACCAATGAACAGCCTCATCTCAGGATGAGACACACAGGAATAACAATTATGTGACTATACTAATTATAGTAATTTTGACTGCACTGCCACCACTGCCAAAAGTAATGGACAAAATAGCAGCTGCAAAACATCTTCCCTCTGGTAAGTGCAACTTACTTTTTGCAAACTTTCGTTTAGACTGATTTCTTAGCATTAAGTTATTTTAGTTGGTATTTGGATGGTATTTCACATTCTTGGCAGATACAAGAAAACTGAAGTTCATTTATTAGAACACATTTCTGACTTGAATTTTATCCAATAACACTGTTATTCATCTAAGATTCTTGGATGTAACAGTCATCCATAATTTATTAGGTCCTCACTACTTCACTGACTATAACTGCTGCAACAGTAAAAAGTATGCATTGAATATTGCACACATAATCCAAAAACAAAAGGGAAAAAAAAGTCCAAGACATAAAGAAGAAAAGGCCCTCAGAAAGAAAAGGGAATAATGTATCCTTCACTGACATTTATTATGGATCTACCAATTCTACTGCGCGCTAATAGAAACTATTTTTGTTTTTTGTGGGTGGGACTGGATAAAAGTTAATTACACGCAAAAAACTAAAATACTTGCACTGCTATCTAGCAGTTATTACTTTTTCTGAGTGATAGGGTCAAAATCTTTTTTAAAGGCAAAAGGAAGAATGTCAAGAATGACCACCAACTATAAAGCAGGGTGAGCTTATCTCAAAACAAGGCAGAACTGGAGGGTCACCTTTTTTTAGATATTTGGCCGCTCCAATGAGTTGTCACTTTCTATAAACAGCCTTCCCTGAGATAAAGAGTTGAGAGCAATATCTTTCTGCTGTGTGACCAAGCTGGCGTGTGGAGGTGCAAGTGTGGATATGGCTCAGCCCAGCAAATATTGTAAAACTGGAAACGAATAAAACAATCTTTGGAAAAAATAATTTGTGCTGACTTCAACCATATACTCCTTCCCAGTGACTGGAGATGCCAAGCATCAGGATGCAGAGACTGGTAATAGAAATCACATTCATATCATAATTAAATTATTTATTGAAATTGCTGTATTATGCAGTACATTGCTGTATGCCTCTGTTAAATAAAAATTCCATGTAATGCAAAATATATAACAGTAGTAAATTTGATAGTAAACATTAAACCCTTCTTGTGGAACAGCTAAAAACACCTGATTAGAGGCAATTGGCTCTGGTGGGCAACAGGTCACCCCTCACCTGGAAAAACTCAGATGAAAAAGAGCCAGGGAGTCACAGCAAGTGAATACAAAACAAGGGTCCATGCAAGAGAGGCCAGCAGCTGCTGCTCAAAAGGGCAAAATCCTCAGTATGGGGCTGCAGGAGTAAGTGAGCAGGCTTTTAAGCAGCAGGAAAGATGACGGGCTCAGGACCAGCACAGAAGCCCCATGGAGATGAACACCTTAACCCCCAGCACCACAGCACAGGAGCAGCCAGAGTCTCTGGCCCAGGTCCTTGCTGCTGTTCCCCATGACAGCAAGGACATTCCCAAGCTACAGTGAGTGTCTAGCTACATGGGCAGGAGGAGCACTGAACCCATGGGGAGACACACACAGAGCTGGCTGAGATCACTCTGGAGAAGAAAGACCAGGGAGGCTTTCCTCAGCTACCTGCTCTCTTCAGCTAGCCTGGGAAGTCAAGGAGAGGACACAGTCAGGATCTTCTTGCAGCTAGACATAGAAAGCACAAGAGACACCAAATCTTAGCTGCACCAAGGACAGGACTGTGTTTCTATCATTTTTCCAGGAGAAGAATTTTGTGTTATTTTACAATTTTCTAGAAATTTCTGTCACATCAGAGAAGATCCAAAAGAAAACCACAAAGGTGTTTTATTCTCTAAAACATTAAATCAAAAAACTCACTCCCTTAATGTGAAGAACTGGACATGAAATAGTCAGGAAAGAACACACATCTTTAGCCATATTTGGGGTTCATTTCCAAAGTTTTTTCTGTGCTCGTTTAGCTATGAGCTGACAAGAGGGATTTTGTGCTTCTTTCTCATTCATCAGAAAGCATACATCCCTCTTGAGCTGCTTCCCAGATTGCAACATCTACCCTCGAAGAATCTTTGCTGGAATTCTACCTAATGGGAATATCTCCTTACCCATTTCCTATAATCCAGAGTACCCTTGATCAATGTGATCAGGATATCAACTCATTAATCCCCTGCTAATGTAAGATCATCAGACAAAATACTGGTGACATGCAAACACATTTTTGAAGTGCTAACTGCCTGGGTAACTGGTCTCTATTATGAGTTAGCTTGCCAGGGCACTTTGGGGGCAGATATATTCCATCTGGACAAAGTGGTGAGAAAAGATGACATTAATCACCTCTGAGTTTATGAGTCTCAGTACATACATTTTTCATGTCATAAAACTCTAGAAGCAGTTATACAAACACATCAGTGACATGAAATTCAGCTAATTGCTACTTTCATAGTGAGACTAGATATAATGGGATGCAACTGATTTGTTATATGGGGTGACAGAATGATGGACATAGCTGCTCAGGACTCTCCAACTCGTTAAAGAGACATTTCTTTAGGAAAGTGAGCACGCTGAAGAGAAAGCTGCCTACAAGTCTGGAGCTGGATCCCTATGTAGTTAGGTTCAAACAGAAGCAGAGATCTTTGGCAGGACCTTCCTGCTTCCCTGACAGCACAAGGGAGCAGCACGGCATGGAAACTGAGAAACAAGCAGGCTGGCCAGTGTCTCCCGAGAGCAGAGAAAAAATCAATATGTTCCCATCAAAATATTTCCTCAGAATCAGAAAGTGTTTTTCTTATGGAATGTTTTCAGTGGTTCTTCCTACAGAGCCAAGCTATTAAATTTGTCAACCGTCCCCCTCAGTGTTTGCAAAAAAAAAAAAAAACCAAAAACAAAAACAACCAAAAAACCACCAACCAAAAACAGTTTATTGTAGTTATTCCTTTCACTCCTTCTGTTTTTGCTCTCCCTTCCTGGGTCTTGAAGTTGAGCACCTCTCTGTATGGAATTATTCATAAATATTAATCAGAGGAAATACGTGGGGAAAGAGAGCACAGTTAATGACTGCTTAGAGAAGGATCTACTTTATGGGAAATTAAATTATTTCATTATATTATAATTCTAAGTTGTTAAAATTATAATTAATTTTCCTAAGTATTGTTACAATAATAAATGAATGTCAAAATGTGTTGTCTTTGCAGTTTTTTAATACAGAATAAAAACCTTATACCAGGAAAAATGGTGTCTTCAATATCAAGATGTGTTTTTTGCTAAGAGAACCAAAATTTTAACAGAGATGCTCATGAAAATGCAATGGTGTCCAATAGTTAGGAAAACACCGAAAGTGTATTTGGCAGGGACCACCACACATTTCCATTATAAAACCTATTATATAGTGGATTTATACCCCTATCTACACAGTCAATCAGAAGAAAATCTTTACCAGTAATGTGGGGGAAAAAAAACATATCAGAAAACCTATAGAACAAAGCAGGGAAAGAAATACGATATTCTGTTTTCATTTTCTTTATTAATAGTGTTACTTGGAAATTTTCAGTAGTAAAGCAAAAGAGCTAAACCACAGGAAACTTTTATTTATACAAATTAAACACTATTCTCACTCAAATTCTGATCCATCAAGCTACAGTTAGCAAGCACTCATAGTCCTCATACTGAGAAAACTATTTCCGTCCTATAGAGGAGACATCCTTTTTGCTACTGTACATAGAAAATTATGCTGATTTCCATTGCTGCACACAACAACTCTCTTTGCATTGGGAAGTTAATTTGTATAGAATACACTTTATGATGCACAGCTAGAGAAGAAAGGGAATGGCACCTCAGACAGAGTTATCTTGAAAGAGGTCTGTCTCTAAAGTTTGTCTCAGTAGTGAATAAAGGTCAGCTTAGGAAACTCTTCTATTTATAGGTGTCATGATATTAATTTCTAGACCAGAAAGTGAGAAGTATTTCTGGTAGCAATATCCACCCAAGGTTTGCCATGTCATTGTTTGCTGACAGAAAATACTGAAAGGAAGGGATGGGTGAAGAAGACACAGTATTAAGATGTGTGGCAGAAAGGGAAAAAAACAAAACCAAGAACACAGAGGCAAAAAAAAAGAATGAAATGCATGGATGATTTTAAGGAAAAAATAGCAGAAGGACAACTGGCAGTTTGTTATGTTACTGCAAACAGACAACCCTCAAGTATTCAGGCCAAAAATCCAGTTGCTCTGCAACAGCACAGGCTATCTATGCCCATAGTTTGCATTTCCACTGAGACCAGACTCCATTTTTTCTTTCTTAAACTCCATTTTCAAACCTTAAATGTAACTCCTATGCCTTACACAATTTTCAAAAGAAAAGAGGGGATACTGAGGGAAAGGCTCACTCTTTCATAGTTGATTTGTTTGCTTATTAGTTTTTCAAATTGAATAGCTAAAAATTATCTTCCATCAGTTTTAGCATTGTGAAGTCATCTTATAAAATCCTTCTTCATCTGTTAAAATCTGATACATGGGAAGAGTGCAAATGCAGTCAGTTCAAATCAGGTTATCTCAACTCAAATCAGTTAATTCAAATTCACAAACTGTTAATCTGACCTGAAAATAGGATGACGGAATAGGGATGACCTTAGGATAGGACATTTTTTAATGGTTACTTCTGACTATAGAAGGTCTATGTATTTGAAAAGATAACACCTCGGACATAGCATGCAAGGATTATTTATATTTTGCATACAGTCTCCCTTATTACCCAGAGAGAAACTGGAATTAAGCAGACAAATTTAGGAATAACTAATCCTTTATGTAAATGTGCCTATGTTAGCAGCTGCAAAGACTTTTGTTCTAAGCACCTTACATTCCATGACTTTTATGACCCAAAATATGTCAGGGATTTTTAATATTTAGCTAAATCCACCCTGACTCTTAAAAATACCCACTCCAGGTCTACGCAAAAATCCGTCTGTTTGCAGGCAATGTTGATGTTGGCCTTTAAAATGTACATTGGAAGAAAAAACACTTTGAGATAAGGGTGGAATTTTTTCATCTTATTCCCACAGGATATAGTAGGAAACAAATGGACTGCCAACATAATTTGATGATGGCAATTCTAGTTCCACCATTTCTGGGATACTTAATATCTATCTAGCTAACTTATGCAGCAGGCTAAGGGAATAAACAAAAGCATGGGGAAAAAAGGCCTATTTGCACTAGTCATCTTTCTCTGTTTGGGCTAATTTACACAAAAGGCAAAGAAGGCAAACGTTATTAAGTATGCTGAACATAAGAACTGTTAATTTCATTTTTTTAGAATTTGAGATTTGAGAAAAATACAGTTCTATCTTATAGAAACAATGATAATGATTTTTATGCAGATCTTTTTGCTATATTGAAGTGTGAAGCATTGAAACAATGAGGTTCCTTAGGCCATCTTAATATACAAGAATTTCAGAGAGTGAGCTCTTGGTTCCAATTTCATTCTGCCAGATCTCACTAGAACTGAATTCTTTGTCCATAGAATGACCAGTAGAATTGTTAACTAGGTTGGATATATTCTCTTTATTCCTGACAACATGCTAGAAAAAATGGAAAAAAATATTAAAAAAAAAAAAAAAATAAACTTTACAGAAGAAATCACCTCAAGCAGAAAAACTCACACTGTAATTTTAGGTTTAGCTTTAGAATCACTCTGAACCAGTAAAATTTTGGAGACCTCCATGCATCTTTGAGTTCCACGACTACAAAAACTTCCTATTTCAGTATCTCCATAGTCACCTTTCGTTCAAATGTAGCAATGCAAGACAGAAAAAAAAATCACTAAAAAATGCACATTTATGCTATGAACACAATACACTGACATTGCAACAAGACAATGTTGTGTTCTATTTTTCTTTTTTGAACCATGACCTTCTAATGCAATTTGCATAAAGAAGGAAGTGTTAATAAAAAGGATTCCTCCATGGCAAGGTGCATTTTCACTGTGTCAACATTTTCCTGTCTGACTCAAAAGTAAAATGCAGTTTGGCATCCCACTGAAATCGGTTTTCTAATATCCAAATATATCTGTAGCCATTCCACAGATGGATGTTCTACAGTGCTAAGAATAGTAACTTCTGATACTTTTAAAGAAGTTTAAAACATTTGTAATCAGAGAGCAAATATAGCGCTTTTTTTTGCATCTCATTTACTTAAAACAATATTTTCATATAAAGCCTTACTTGGAAAGCTTTTTATTCCAAGCATATATTCCTTTTATTCCAAGAGATCTAGGACTGACTCTGCTAATAGTGGTGAACACTGCAACAGCTGCTATTGAAGCAGCAGAAGAGAACAGACCAGAAGGTGGACTTCTCAGAAACATGACCAGTTTCTCAACAATTTTACGCTTATTACCAACTGTTTTGACACACCAGTTCTGCAGAGAAAGATTGGTGTGATAGCAAATGGTTTTAGCCTTTTAGTAGTGATTTAGCACTGGAGCACACTTGCCCTGCTGAAAGTGTGCAGAAGCTTATCTGTCATTAATTTGAAAAGAGAAGGGCCTTGCAGTTACTGAATGGTTAAAAAAAAAATCCATAAGGGCACTGCTACACTATAGCTGAGTGGCAGCACAAAATGTTGTTATCTCACTTTGTTTCTAATTTTCCATTCAAGTTTATGACAAACTTTCTTCATTGTCTTTTTCACTCTTATTTTCTCTGGAAACAAGATGTTCCTTTCCAAGGTTCATACCCAGGAAATCATTTAAGAGTGAATACACCTCAAATTCCTGTTAAATTCCAGCTGGGAGAACATTCAATTAATGGGGGAACATCTCATTCTGGTAAAAAAAACCTCATATTCCTTCTAATAAAAAATTACTTGAGAAGACAAATAATTACTTGACTAATTTGAAATAAATAAAACTGGTTTGCCAAATAATAAGCATCATAGTAATTTTGTCTCAATAGACCTCAATGGCATAAAGCAGTGTAATTTTTTTGCTGCAAGGAGGTAGTCCACTCTAAATGAATGACAAAAAAAACCAACAAAAATACCCCTCCAGCCACTTCAAATGTAGTCAAAGATACTAAAGGAGAAGCCAGAAGAAGAGATTCACTATTGAGTATGGTAGAGTCACTGATATCTCCATTTCCAGCAACAGAATGCATATAAGGGAAGTATGTATTTCATTTTATGCAGAAGAGAAAGTGCTGAGACAAACCAACAGCTGGTCTGTGCAATTCCTCTCCAAATAAAAAGTATGTATCTTGGCTATGACTTAGGTGCACTCAACTGCTGTAAACTTAAAGTCTTCAGAAACTTTTTTTTTAACTTAATCAGTATTCCCAGAAGCCTTTTGCCCTCCTTCTTCTTTCAAGTCTCACCACTCATCCCCTGTGCAAAATACATGAAGCAGTTCAAGAAAACTTACATGGTAATTGAAAATAGAATGGCAAATATATACCTACAAATTGAAGAAAGCTATGCCAGATTTTAAGCTGTTATTGCATCATGTTCTTTACAGGATGGGACTTGAAATAAATGTTCCTTTAGTAAGGAGATTTGCTTATCTCAAATAACTGTATCATGACCACTTTGAAAGAGAGGAAGGAGACACGGGAAAAGCAATACAAAAATATGATTTGAAAAGATTACTTTCAACAAAGGGCAGCAAATTTATTGGGGCACTACACCTTTTGATTTTGAAGGATGTTGTAGGGAAACACTACTGAGAAGCTCTGAAAATGCATCTTTAAAAGATGGATAAACATAATGTAGAATTGGAATTTAGGTTTTTTATTTCAAATGGGCCAGATATTCAGGGAGTTAGTCAAGTTGAAATTCAGAAAATTAAGTCTCTTATCTGGACACACAGGCTGCAACACAGGGCACAAAAGTAGGGAGTGACATGGGCTGAACTACTTGACCGCCGAAGTACTGAATACTGCTCAGTATCAACAATTTGGTGCATGAAGATTTTCTTTCCCACCATCAGCTTAGAAAAAAGAAATATAAATACCTTGACCCTTCATCAGCACAAGCCAGCCACAACAGCAGGTTAATAGTTCTGAGATCAACAGACCCATGTTTTCCTTCTCTCAAATCAACTTGTTAATTCCCTTAAAATATGAGCTAAAATATACAGTAATGTTTCATTTATCTCTGACTCACTGCAGGGTTCTTCATAGCCACCACAGAGCCAGTCTAAAGGCACAGATCTGACTGTGTTTGTCAGCAGCTTCTGCACAGCATCCCAGCAGCTGCTCTCAGCTCCTGTGTGAGCCTCTTCACCCATTCAAGTAAGTATTAGCCTAATGTAAAACTTTAAATATGTATTAACATACTTCCCACACTGGTATCTACAGAACTCCTCCATAAACTGTTTCAGTTTCTCAAATGTCTTAAAGACACTAGCACAACATGATAGTAAAGATGCATTTCTATAATAGTCCTCCGAGGTCACTGACTTGGGCACATATTTCACATTCTGAGATCACTATACCAAAGAATTCTTTGAACTATTTATATGGTCTGTCAGGTAAAAAAAAAAATAGGAAAGAATCAGCTTTATCATGATCTAGCCATTAATCTCATAATAATTATTCATCTAAGTTTGCTTTTCTCCAAATAAATCATTTTACTGGATACTGGGTTCCAAATTCAGATGAAAAAAATAGCAGATCCAGATCACTTGGTAAAAGTTTATAATTCATTATTCATTCCTGATGCACAGATCTGCTGATTCATTCACTCAAGGTCTTCCTCTGCTAACAGATATGCATCACAGTTATACCAGCTCATGCAGTACAAATACTGCCCACCTCAACAGGCTCTTGAAGAATAATGAAATTTTTCTTCTTTTCCCATCAAACACCAGGAGACATAAAGCATGACAAACACCACATACATCTCCACGTTCTACCTTTTCATCCAGACTCTGCAGTGCTGTATTTTGCTTTGAATCTCTCAT
Source organism: Grantiella picta (assembly GCA_013397955.1). Classification (NCBI taxonomy): domain Eukaryota; kingdom Metazoa; phylum Chordata; class Aves; order Passeriformes; family Meliphagidae; genus Grantiella; species Grantiella picta. The sequence goes on from VZRM01000415.1 coordinate 83,189, forward strand.
TTGTTAATATTTTATTGTAACATTTTGGATTTACTTTACTAATGTAAGAAAAAAACTATTAGTAATTTCACATATTTTGTCACTGATTAATCATGGTCTTTTCTATGTTCTCAGAATTTTATACAAGAAGCTAAAATGACTTCAACTCCAGTTAGCATTTAGGCTCTAAAACCCTTCAGTTTTCAGTCTTTTAATATAAATGACATAATTTTTTCATATTACTTTTACAATCATGGTATACATGTTACATTTTTGCAATGCCCATAGCAATTACCCTCAGTTCAGTAATAGTTTCTCTTACTGAGCTACAAGAATATTATTCAAACTCAAGTGCTTCAAATCCTAGCTCTTGTCACTAATTCACATTATGGCTATTTTCCTTCCCTCTGGCACCTGTTGTTTTTAAACCCTACATCACTTTTGATTCATATTTAAAGTGAATTAATGTTCCTGTGGGACTTTTAAAAATTATATTCTTCTGCTTAAGATATTTATTTCATTTATTTTATTATTGATAATACATTCTGTTGAGAAATAATTCAGAGACAAGAAATCTGATAGATCTGCTTTGTTGTCTGGATTTTACTGATCATTTTGAGCCTCTGCGCAACAGAGTCATCCAGACAGCTTCCTACAAGCTGTCTTTATAGATAAAATACCCAATTATTATGATTTTTAAAATTATCAAACCTAAAAAATAATAAATATTAGTGATGATAGGCCTTCACAGAAGAGGAAAAAGCAAATGTTTCTGTATTTCATTGCCCAGGAGGAAATAATGTGGGTAAAATTGCTGCTACTGCTGTGAAGAAAATTAGTTAGAAATAGGCTGCATGCACACCATGTAGCTGCCCAGGACAGATGTTTTTGCTGTATTGAATCTGGAGAACTGCACTGATTCACAAATGGTGCAGAAGAAAGGCAATGGGCAAAGCTGCCTCCATGGAGAACAAGCACAAATTAAATACTGTGTTATTATCCATATACATTTTAGAGATAAGATTTTGAAAATTAATTCATTGAATAATTAAAAAAAAAAAGTCTGATACCTTTGTCTGGAAATTGGCCTTTTTCACTGTCTGAAATCTAACTTTATGATCCTGAAGGGAAAAATAGGATATTAGGACTAGTATATTAAAGAAAGCTATAAATACTAGTCAGATTAGGTGAATGTAGGAATGCCACCAAGATTTTGAGTTATTATAAAGAAATTGCCAATTCTCTCACATGAAAAATACAGTTTCTGCTGAAAGAACTTTTTATTGAGAGTTTCCTCTTTAGACATTCAGGCCATACCTAACTGTAATCTAATGGAGACTGATTTACAAGTGGAGAAGAGAAAAGTAGCCAGAAGGATCAAAATAAGTATTATTCTGGATTTTAATCCCGGATATAATCCCGGATTTTTCACATATCTTTTAAAATCTTACATATTCTGAGACAGAATGTATGACCTATTTTTGTAAATATTATTTAAAAAATCAATGATAGCATTTAGTAGACATTTATTACTATTTCTCTATCGTAGTTTGGTCCCAAGTGCCACAACAAGAAATTTAGACAGCTTTGGAAAGGAAGCTATTGTAAACATACACAGACTGAGAATGTAGTTTCCCCGGCAACCAAAAGATCTGAGAACTCATTCCTTCAGGTTGCAATTCTGTTTATGAGCTTCCACATCTGCTTGCATAGGAATGAGACACCTGGGATTGCATTTCTAGAGTGATGACTGAGAAATTAGAGAACAATAGATGTTACATAGCTAATATTGTGCAGTGATGAAAATGAGTCTTCTGATGTTCGTTGTCATGGACCACCCAGAATATCTGAGGACACCAGCATTCATACCCTGAGTAAGCATCCAGCCTTTTCCCTGCTTACCTTGACAGCAGCCAACACCTGTAAGAAAACCAATGAGGATGCTCTCCTGCTTTGCACTAACATGGGTTAATGGACTACTTCATTAAACAGATTGTAAGCATTGCGAAGTATTCTGCTTTCTGTTAAAGCAGAGCATAAGCCAGAGGAAGGAGGAAATATTGCACATTAGATGGTGATCAGGAAGGAGCAGGCACTTCTGTTGTCTATTTCCAAGGACAACAGGTGCAAAAAAGTTATTTCCTGTAAAATTTTATTTAACTCTCACTATGAACACAGTTACATGTACTCAGCTGGCTTAGATGGAGGGAATTGCTGTGGCAGGATACTTTTATTTCCTAATGTCTTCTCTGAAAATACTCAGTGTTTGCTATATGAAAATGACTTTGTATGGATGCTGTCACACCAACAGGGTTTTTGTGTTCAGCCACACATTTACAAGCAAATTACATCAGCTAGGCTGTGACTAGTATGTCTGAGGAGTAAGTGAATTTTCAACACTTATATTGAACATAATTAAGTCACTGAGACAGTCCTACAGTAGATCAACTGAAGTTATTGGATATGTTAGCATTATTAAGTTGACTATAATTAATGATTTTTGTGAACAAAAGAATTTTTGAAGGAGTTGTGGGTTGGTTTGTTTTGCTTCCAAGATCTTTTAATATTCTTTCACAAGGCAAAATGAGTGGAAAAATTACTTTAGTATTACTCGTTTCCCTACTAAATGTGTTCTGCTTCTGTCTGAACACCTTTTTGTTGTAGATTTCTAATGTTCAGAAATGTGCAGTATGTTTTTGTATGTATAACCAGAATTATCCAAATAAGCTCTCTTGTGAAGACAAGTATCAATAGAAGCCATTAAGGTTTTCTTTTTAATTCCTTTGACTCCTTTTAATCCAATATACAGCATTATACTAAGACTTTTTGAAAACTGAGGCTAAAAATATTCATGGTAGGACCTGTGGAATTTCAGCAGCAAGTTTTCTAATATGCTCAGCTTTCAATATACTCTACCAAAACCAAAAGATGAACATCACACAGCCCACCCCCTAAATTTCCTCATTGTTTAACACCCTGATTTAAGGTTGCTTTGAATTTGACCCAAGTAATACCATACCCTCAAGTTTTCACCTACTTTCATGCTCAAGCTGACTGAAAATCTCACTTTTCAGAGTAAAAAATGCATCCAAACTTTAACTATCAGTACTGGGTAAATTACCACTTACCACTCTACTTGATGGCACATGTTGAAACTGAACACTCAGCTCCTTTTCATGCAACAAACACAAGTGGAGTGTTGCACACAAAGCCCAAAGCTTATCCATCTGAAGGTGAATATGAAGTGTTTTTTCTTTCTGCAGCCATAAATGCAAATTAAAACCTTACAATGAGAAATGTAGCTTCCCATTAGACAGATTGCACCTCAGTGCTAATAGAACCAAATAAAAATGTATTTTTCTTTACTACAGAACAAATATTTTGTAAATCCAAGAGCTTCACAGAATGCACTAAATTTTCCTGTACCTTCTCGAGATTTGAATCTCCAAAACTTCTTTCATAGAGCAGTGTAGCTCATAAGACTGTGTGAGGAAAAACAGGAAAAAGCACTAAATCCAAAATTTCCAGGCAAGCCTGACAAAAATTTTGTAGTTTCTCACACTGAGCTGTCTTATCTGCATGTCACTTACATAACACTTCATAAGCTATGAAATCACAAATTCAATCAGCAGCAAAAATTTAACACCTCCATTCTTTATTTGCCATCTTTTTAAATCACAGTTCTCAACTATACTGCCCAAAAGTGTCGGCAAACTTGAAAGGAGGGAAAAAAAGGATTCTCAACAGCAATCCCCTTAAGGAACAGGAAGCCTGTTACGTTGTCTTAACATAGTAAGAAATTTAAAAGGAAGAAAAAAGTTCACTGTCCTCATTTCATCTGGGATGAAGTTCATTTTCTTCCTTGAAAGTGGTACAGTGCTGTGTTTTGGATTTAGTAAGACACAACAATGGTAACACACTGATGTTTCAGTTGTTGCTGAGCAGTGCTTCCCTTAATCAAGGACTTTGCAGTTTCCCATGCTCTGCCAACCAGGAGGTGCACAAGAAGCCGTGAGAGGACATGGCCAGGACAGCTGACCCGAACTGACCAAAGGGATAATCCACACCATAGGACTTCCTGCCCAGTATATGAACTGGGAAGGCCCAATCACTGCTCAGGGACAGGCTGGCTATTGGTCAGTAGGTGGTGAGCAATGCTTTTGTGCATCACTCATCTTTCTGGGGTTTTACTACTCTCTGGTTTTGTTATATCTTTTTTCATTACTTTATTGTTGTTGTTGCTCCTGCTGTTATTATTATTGCTATTATTATTGGTAGTATTAATATTATTAAATATAATTTGTCTATTAATTATATTGTCAGAAGGCATTGTGACAAAGAAGCTGCACTGTACTTATTTGCTGGGTGGGCTTAAACCACAAAAAGTTCAATCATCTTGGTCTGAGTATATGAATATTTCAATTATTATGTCTTAATCAGATACCTGTCTCAAGACACATGAAAAGAGGTACTCTTGTAAGACTAAAAAAATTTTTTTAAGATTGCTCTTCAATGCACAAACCCCTTAGAAAGTCTCAAATAAAAACAGGGACATCTAATGCTGAATATATATGGTTTATATTATATTTATATGTTATTAGAAATTTGTATTATATAAAGTAAAAATATGCCATTACAACATTTATTTCTATAATAATATAATGTTATATTTTTATACTATATATAAAAATATATAAATATATACATTGTAAAGAACTGCTTTGTAAATATATACATTGTAAAGAACTTAATTTGATTGAATTATTTCAGCTGAGAGAAAAGAGTGATTTTACCAGCAGAAAAGAGAGAGTACTAGTAAGGGAACAATTCTTAGAACATTAGACAGATGGGCATACATTTGCCTGAGGAACACTGAAGTCTAAGCTGAAGTTTGGGAAAACCCCCAAGGTATTATAAAATCAATAAGTGTTAAGATGGAAATGTCCTCTAGGTGTTCCCTTGTCAGCACTGGGGGAAGCATCCCCTCCAACCTTGGAAGTAAGTCATACACAAGTGTGGTTGGAAAGAAAACAGATGTATCGTCCCTCTCAAGAATACATTTATCAGAAATAGGACTTTCAACGAGGGACTCTAAATCACCCTTATCAAAAGGTTTGTTTAACTCTATAGTACCTTTCATCCAACCTCTCAAATACTTTCCCTGTATGACCTCCATCCCTTCCCAAATACAGAACATGTCTATTTCCCATTTTTCCGGCGGTTGATTTTCTAGAATGACCTAGCATTTACGATATGGATACCCTGTTAATTTCTGTGCTGGTTATAATTCTGCTTAGATAACTTCCCCTCTCCCCCCTTTTGTTGTCTACAGTCTTGACATTTTCACATCACTGTCTTGTTAGTGATGCCACAGGTCAAGGTGGGTCATCTGCACAAACATCAGTTTGCCTTTGTAATCTGCAGAAACCTGGAACTCCTCATGTTTTTACCTTGTTAGTGGTACCACAGGTCAGGGTTAGCCATCTGCATGCAAACCTTAATCCATAACTCAGTCAAGTTCCTGAATTTTAGAAGCGAATACAGGCAAGCTTTGTGTGTGTCCCCTGAAAATTGGGACTTTAGGGTTAGCAATGGATAAAGTGTTAATGACAAATGCTTACTTATTGATGACTTTTCTGATCATTAATACCCTCATGCAAGCAATAGCAAAAGATTTAACATGCTATAGACATTCCTACAATGCTTTGCTGTCCATCAGATTTGATTTGGTCTTGCAAAAAACTGCTTTCCAGTTTCCTGCTTAAACCCAACTTCCTTTAGTTATACCAAGTGCAAGGACTCATCAATGTAGAGATCCATTCACATCATTTTGAATATGGAACATGCCAACAAGCAATGCTGTTTTCCAACCTTTGGATTTAAATTTAGAGGTAGTTTCTAAGGTTTTGGTGACTGCGAGCTGCCTGCTTTAGATTTACTTTGACCCATTTCATTGAACTGCTAATAGCATTTTTTATTACAAGCTGAGAAAATCCTCTCATTATTTGGAGAGCAGAGTTTAAATACAGCTTTTATTTTTATAGCTGCATTTTTAGTCACCATTTTAATCATCTATCCTCATTCTCCACCAATATGGGGACACAAATCTCTACCTGAAGTTGGAATTAGCAACTTGCACAAACTTGATAACAAACAACCAAAATATGATAAATGAACATCTCTTTAGATTTCTGAAAGACTCGTATTATCCTCATCTAGCATCAAAATAAAATCTGTTGGACAAACCCAGCTCAGAACCTGCTTAGATCTCTTTTGCCCTGTTAATTCTCATTACTATTTGTGCAAATAGTATAAGAACTCCATGGAGCACAAGTTGTTAGAAGGTTGTAGCCTGGCAGCAGGAGAGAAGCTGCCTGTTATATTTGCTCTACTTGCTGTGCTCTGAATTGGGTTAAAACTTCAGTAAAAGGAGAAGATGGTAACTTGCTTGAGATGGCTGAGCACAGGTTATTTCAAGGAGTTTTGTGAGAACAGATTGAGGAAGGAGGGAGAGAAGAAATGACAGATGGTGTTATCCCAAGGAATGAAGGCCACACAGCACTAGCAGAGGTTTAAACACTTCACATAGACTTGCTTGTTCAGTTGCTGTAACTTTGCCTCGAGTGCAGCACTTGCACACTATTACTTTAGTGTACAAGGACTTGACCATTTCCTCCCAGTTTCTACAGAAAGTGGTTCCAAAGATGCTAGGCTGACTGAGTAGGCAACTAGTTCTTCATTTTTCCAAACTAATGCTATAAGATCTTTGACCTAGTAGCATGCATAGTCCTTGAGAAAAGGCTAGATTGATTTTGGAAACCTCTGTCAAAGCTGATGAGTACCTGAAAAGAAGCCTACAGCATCATCCTGGGCACTCAATCACCCATAGTGTCCGTGGAGTTTTGTCCTGGGCCTACCTTTTAAAATTTTTATCTTTCAGCTCTACATGGAAAGCTTCTCAAGCTTTCATTTTGGAAGCTTCCTCACACTGGTAGAATTTCACTATATAAGTTCAGAAAAAAACCATGAAGGCATATTTGATAACTACAGACTTCTCTATAAATTCCTAGGTTCTTCTAGTTCAAAATGACATTGCTTATGGTTCAGTGAAGACCCATAACCACTGCAAGCATTTCTGAGTCTGTAAACATTTCTGAGTCTGTAAACCTCACCACATCGTTCACAAAAATACAGCCTCTGACACCGCATTCAACTCCAAATACTTTGTATGAAATCCAAATGATAAATAATATTTACATTGTTTCACACATATTCTGTCACCATAGAAGAGAGTAATGTTAATTCACCTGCTCTGTTGATCAGCATTTCCCAAGCCTTATAGAGACAAATCAGTTTTGATTATGCATTTTGGTTTTTGAATATAATTAACAGATTATTTCAAAAGTAGCTACATACTTCTGTACTATAAAACCCAAAGTGTCATTTTTTTTAAGAACACTGATAGTAGATTTAAAAGTTCTTCCATTATGACTAGATTTTACTATCTGGCCAAATTGTTGCTGTCAAGGTTATTAATCAAGATAGAAGGAACTGCACCGTACAATTGCACAAAGGTCAGTACAGGTGAATTTTTTTCTCTTTTTTTTTTTTTTTTTTCTTCAAATACTGCAAATGACAACCACACAAAATGTATCACTGTCTAATTAAGTGATTTTAGGGGCTCAGTAGCATCCCATCTCTAGGAAAGGGAATTATATGACCAAAGGATTTATTTTGTGGTTCTTCACTGTACATGCTGCTTTTGATGCATCCCTATAAAAAATGCAAAGTCCAAAGATATTGAAACAGTGTGTTTTTCATTTAAACAAACAGAAGATATTTTTCATAGAACATTGGGCTGTAAGTGCCATCTGATGAGGTAGGAAAGGGACTACAAGCTTCAATCCAGCTGCACACAGCCCTGAAAAAAATACAGCGAGCTATATTAAAAAGCCAAGAGCATGTCTTTTTTTTTATCATTTTAATAAAGCTCCAGCTGTACAATTGCTTCAAAAGTTGCAGAGATCATTTCTAAAGGGACAAGAATACCACATACGCTGGCAGAAGTAAAACATAAAATAACACCTGAAATCAGGTACCTGGTTTGAAGCAGTCCAATTGAGTCAACCTCCCCAAAAGGAGAGACAATAATACTAGAAGGAAAAAAAATCAAAACATGCATTGAAATGAAAACAGAAAACCATGAGAGAAAATAGAGCTCTATTTTGCTACTTCCATGATAAAAACTGCATGCTTATATTCTAAAACCTGCCTCAGTAATGAAGAACAACTTGAAAAAACAACACAAAGATAATGATAAACCAAAAGCAAGAAGTTAATGGAGCAATTCAAAGAACTTTGTTGTATCTATAATTCTTTGAAGTTTACTTAAGAAAACAGTATCTGGTTTCCCATTGATACCCCAGTGACCTTTCTTCTCAAAATTAAAAGTCACAGAAAGAGGCTTTTCCTTCTTTTCCTTTGCAAAGCACTAAACCTGCCCATTTACTGATTCTAATATAAATATGCATATTTCAGTTTCCAGCTTCTAGCCTAGATAAAAAGCAGTAAAAAAAAAAGTTTCATAATGAAACATAGACCATTTTCCAAATAAACTAGGAGATTTATTTGCATAGATATCCAAATCTCTATATCAGCTGGTCAAAATATTTTGTGCTGTTAAAGATATTCATGCATGTATTGTATTCCAGTACTACAAATTGTTTTACTTATTAATGTCTATTTCACACAGAATTATTTCAATGATAATGTGATAAAAAAATTCTGAACAGAAATAAAATTTTGTCTTCCATAAATATTTTATAAATAGGTGTATTACATATATATATGAAATTACTACTGCAGAGCTGAGTAGTTTGTCTGTACCATATTAACAAACCTCTCTAGGAAGAAAGGGCTTTTATTAAGAAAAAGATGCGGGGAACCATAAACTCTGACAATTCAACCACTTTAACGCATGACAAATAAACTAGACCTTCTCTCTACTGTTGCTTTAACAAGGATTTGCCTATGAAATGAAATGTATTTCCAGCAAAAGAATTTCAATGAGTGTTTCACACTAATTTGATTTTTTTGTCTCACTGATATAGTAAGCAAACTGAAATCTGAATATTCAACTGAATTGGAGAAGTATTCAGTTGTATTGAATGAGTATTCAATACAGCAAAGCAGTTCAAACATTTATTTATTCGTCTTGCTCCTAGTCCCTCTCTCCTAAACTATGAACCAAAGTTTTTGTCATCCAAGATATTAAAGACTTAGTTTTATATCTGTATGAATTCCAGTAATTTTTATTTAAATTTAATTTTTCCTGACAGCATTTTCATAGTATTAAGAACCCTTTCATGGTTCTGTAAATATTTTACATGTCTTACAACAGTATTTCCTAATGGCTGATTTCTTATGTGCTCTCCATTTTTGCACAAAGCTTTTAAGTATATAGTGGGTGTGGGTAATTTACAGTTTGTTTCCTCAGGTTGGTAGCTAGTTTAGTGGCAGTATTACACTAAATGACAGAATAGGACGTATTGATGTCAAATTATCAGACTGGAAACAAGCCTGAAGATGCCTAGAGAGAATCTGCAGCACTACATCTATATAATTGCTCTTTTGAGAAGAGTTATTTGACAACCATTTGGTAGAATTATTTCTGAAAATAATTCAGAAGTTATTAAAAGCTCAGAGTTATTAAGCAGAACAAACACTAGCCAACCCTCCACAGGACAGGGCTCTTTGTTGTTTTCCTCTATGCTGTAGACGTGGCAAAAGAAGCTACAACTACACAGGAGGGAATACATGGCATGCAGAAAAGATCTACTTGATGCAGATTTTGTATATCTATATAAGTTGGGTATCTATCCTGACACAAGCATGGTCAATTTTACACATAATAGGAACTTGTAGGGAAGAGGCAAAATGGACTCTGACCAGTTTTACACATACTAACAAATATCCGTTTCAGAGAAAGTTAGATTTAGATTCAAGAAGCATGTAAATTAGGATTAAGCAGAACTCCCCTTATAGCAAGCATATCCTTAACTTTCCAGATGGATCTGGATTTATTATAGTTTTGCTTCAGTACTTTAGAAAATAGGTTGGAACTAGAGAAAAGATCTACTGAATTTTTTTTTAAGTTTTCAACTTTTTTGGTTTTTTTAAATAATGAAAGATTGATTCTTGCAAAAGCTTAATAGCACAGGGTCAGTAAAGCACACACATGTTTCAGACTGGTTTCTTCCACTGCCAAAAATTATTAGAATCTTCATTTTCTCACTGTATGTCATCTCATCTTTCCAATTGGTATGGTTCCATTTTCTATGAGTGTCTAATCAATAAGTAACTGAATATCCAAATCTCCCACTTTCCTAGATGATCCCCCAGCCATGAACTAGATCATACTCATTTTTACTGTTCAGATCTAAGCACTTTATGAGACAAGGCAGAGATCTAATGGCACAGGTTGATAGAATTACATTGCACAACCAACAGATCCAAAGTCAAGACAAACTGGGATACTCCTTTAAAGTGAGGTATGAAAAGAAAGAGAATGACATTGAGATAAAAACTCTCATATCCTGGAATTAATGCTAAAAGTTCTGAGAATTTAAGTGAGAAGTGGCACAACCTCTCTAAAAATGTTTTGACTCATAATCAAATTTTTTGGGTAAAATTCAGTCTTAGCTTACATTTAGTTTCAGGATGACAAAAAACTTGTGTCCTACTAGTACTATAATTTACTTTATATCACATTACACTGTGGTCAGTGTGGCTGGTCATGTCCATTCATGTTGTCACTTGCAGTAGTGAAAACCATGTAACAAAGCACTGCCACAGTTGTCATTCAACATATTTAATATAAATGTTATAAACAACTTTCCAACTCACATGACCATTTCTAGTCCTTAAGGTCTACCAAGCTGCCTACCTCTATGGCAATTAAAGTACTTGAAGGAAAAACCAGTTGCTTTCTCTGCTTTATAGCACAACAAACATGCAAAAGTCATAGCTAAAGTCAATCAGAACACAGGAGTAACATACCAAATTCAAAAATCCTCTTTGTAGGTTTCATTTCCTCTTATGTTGAAGGAAGCTCAACCCATAATTTTTCAAAGGTTTCAACAGATTTAAGTCAACCAGAAAAATAAACAAAATTAACTACAGTATTCATAAAACACCTGTTCCTATTGCAAATCTATATTTTTGCTTCTTTTTCTCGTACGAATAACCACCTTGTGCACTGCATAACTGAATGGAATTAACATCAAGAAGCACAACAGTGAAAAAAGTCAAGATGAGTTGCTCTGAATAAAAAATGTATTTGAATTACTGAGATTTTGAAGAAATGTATTATCCTTATTCCCCACCTCTCACCACCGCCACCTCTAAGCAGCAGTGCACAAAACATGACAAGAATCAAAAGGATATTTGATTTCCAGCAAAGTCTCTAATTCTAGTTATCTCTGTTTAGTGATGAGAAGGGATTTAAAGTGGAAATAATGATTCTGATGAAGATTGGATTTTTCCTTTTTGGAAATAACGTTAAATGGAGATATTTGGTCATCATTATTTAATGCATTTTTTCGGCATTCTGCCTATATCCATTCTGAAATGAGGCTGAGACATGAATGAACTGTCTCTGTTTGTGAAGCATGAATGCAAAAAATTTGGTTTCTGAAACCAAAAATTATATCATAAGAATCATCATCTGAATTGTAGAAGCTACCAGGGCTTGAAGAAAACAGAAAATCGCAGTAAAGTAAATATAATATTCAGGGGCATTAGTGTGGAACAGCAAGCATACAGTAGTTGTAGCATGTGTATGTCATATTATTTGACAATTCCCGCATGCAGAAAAATACCTTAAGGCCTTCCAAAACCCTCTTCTATATCCTCCAGTGGCTGGCCACACAAAAGCAGTGATTACAGCTCAGAAATACTTTTCAAATGCATTCTGAAACCTGTTTATGATTGATTGGCATTAATATTACATTGAGTGCTTGCAATACATTTTAATGTTGTATTGATGGAAGTAGTCTGAACTGATCAATAGTGCAGCCTGCTCATATTCATAGGTGTTATGATTGACATAAATAGTAAAGCAGTTGGGTTTTTTAGCATATAGTCTAAGTTTTCCAGAAACAAATAGCAATTACTTTCACATGCTCTACACTTTAGAGTAAGACAGTGCCTGACCAGCAGCAGTAGAGACCAATGGGGGAATTTTTGCATTGCCCTAGGACCTAACACTGTCACCCAGCTCTCCTGCACCTTTCTCCCCCTCATGCAATGAAACTTCCCTAAAGCAGTCTCCAGGACTTTTTTTCCCCTCGTTGGACATGTAGGGTAAAACCACCTCTATTCATGTGGAATTATTTTGAATTTTATCTCAGTCTTCTATGTTTCATTCTCTGCATCAAACTTTCCATTAAAAATAAGCTTACACAACCTTTTAAATGTTTGCTTTTCACTTTCTTTTCATGATATGTTGAGCACCTTCTGCCGAAATTATGGCTTTACTAAGTATTTCAGATATAATGTGACCTAAAACTGACAAAGTTGGAAAGAGGCAAAAAAAGGCAAAATGGGGAGGGATTCTACTGATTTCAGCTGCAGAGCTATTAATAGCAATTCCGGTTTGGAAAACATCTCTAAAAATATAACTGATATAAGAGATCCCAAATCATAACCATGATCAATGTTTCCAGACTTCTGTTCTTAACAAAAAGGAAATTGTCTCTTATTCGATGAATCAACAGCACATTAACAGAGACAGCTTTGCCTAGCAGTACTGTGAGCAGAATTATCCCTGACCATAAAATTTGAAAACATTTTTTGTCAACAGATGAATTAGCAGTAATGGAAATAAAATTCCCGTAATCATAAAAGAATTATCTCAAAGGAACATTACATCCATTCTCCTGCTCAGTTAGTCTGACAACAATTGAAGTCAACTGGTGCTTTGTCTATCAAAGTCTTGAAAAGCTCCAGGATCCACATACCACTCCCTGTTCTACTGCAGTACTAATCTACTGTGTACGTTTCCTCCTGATGTCCAGCGTGAACCTCCCAAAGTGCAACCTGAGAGTATTTCCCTTGATTATCACTTGCCACTGAAGAGGAGAATTTGTGTCCACCACCTTTGTCACACTGTCAAGTAGCTATAGGCCACTCTTGTAAGCTCCTCTTAAGTAGAACAAACAAGCCCACTTTCCTCAGCCTCTCCTAGTGGGACATGTGTGCCCCAAATCCCTGCAGCAGCCCTCCAGTGGACCCTCCCCACCTACTCAACACTGTGCTTGAAACAGGAACAAGCTCCTGGACACAGCAGTCTTTGTGTGTCTTCACCAGTTCAAGCAGAGAGGAACTTCCTTCAAAGGCACTAGCCACGCTCTCCATAAGGAGTTGTAGTGCATCATCTCCTTCTTTAGGTTGAGAATACCTTGCTGCTCCATATTCAGTTTGACACCTACAAGGATATCCAGTTCCTTTCCGACAGCCCTGTTTCTCTGACAGTTGGTTATCAGCCTGTAATTAATGGATTATTCTGCTGCTGGTGCAGACCTTTGCATTCCTTTTGTGCTGAAACTAACATGTTCCTGTTTTCCTGCATCTCAAGTTTCCCAAGTTCTCTCTGGATTGAAGTTTTAGAGTTTAGTATGTCAGTCATTTCACCCCATTTACTGTAGATTTTAACCCCATTCTCTGTCATCAATAGATCTGATAAAAGTGCAGTCTGCGTCATGACACAGGCCAATGACAAAGATATTCAATTAGCTGGGCTTCAGTACTGACCCCAAGTGCACTCTGCTCCTTACCAGCAACCAAATAGATGTTCCACCAATGATTATTACATTTGATATATGAAGATCCAGCCAATGTTCAGTCCACTTAATTATCCTTATTTCCAGTACATACTTCATGAGCTTCCAAGTGAAAATACTGTGGCAGATGGCATAAGAAATCTAACTAAAATTAAGGTATATTGCATGCACCTCTCTTTCTGCTTCCTCTTCTTCATTTCAATGTAGAAAGTAATTACGTCAAGCATGATTTAGCCTTCATAAGTCCATGTTGGCTATTCCTGACTATCTGTTTGCTCAGACAGCCAAAATTTAGACAGATATTAGCAGGATGTGAAACCACTTCATGCAGAAACTTACTAAAACTTGGACAAATTTGCCACTCATTGCCAAAGAATGGACAAATCCAGACAGGTTCTAAACACTGAGAAGAGATAATTAAACCGTGAAATCTGTAATGGACTTGTGGGATGTGACTATTAATACAGGATTGTTAAAATGTGTATCACCTGAGAGAATACTTTAATGCTAATTAAGTTTTATAGCATACCATAATTCTAATGAGTCATGGCTCAGTTACAAGAAAGAGCATTTGCTAACACAGGCACTTACTCATGCTAACTCCATCATGCAGCTTAGAATCAGAACCATTTACTGCTAGCATTAATTATAAGCTCATATGAATCTTTTCAACATAAAACTCTCTTTTAAAACCAGGTTTCACACATATGTATGGAAGCTGTATGGAAGGAAATTTTTTTCAAACACCTTATCTGCCAATCCCAGATAAAATTATGTCATATGATTGCATCATTATTCTTCACCACGAAAAGCTATTTTTGTCTTAAACCACATGGACTACCTGGTAAGGCTTCCATTTCTCCTACAGCAGTGAAGTTAACAAGCAACAATTAGAAAGCAGGTGTTCAAGTACAACTTTACTAAGCTTCCAGACTATGAACACAAAACTTACTTGCTTATGCAGCTCCACAGACTGTTCCAGAGATTTTACTCTGATTTCATAGTAAAGTATTTCACCTGATTTCACCTGAGGCATCTTCCTTTATTGCAGTGCTCCATAAGTGAGACTGCATATGGCCAGGATTAGACCACAGAACAAAGCAATTTCTCCCATAACAGCAGCTATTGAGTTACTTTACTAACAGCTTAGCTATTATTCTCATTACGCACACATTTCTCTACAACCCATTGGTATAACTCTCTGGCAGCTCAAAGAGCCGTTAATGTCTTGTTAAATGGTAGAACTGGGCAAAATTTGGGGTGACCACTTTGCAATAAGGGTGACAGTGTTCAGAACAGAAAAATGAAACAAAGTGAAAAAAGAGTAGAACAAAGGACTGTAGTACAGGAGAACTACATTAATACAAAACTGATACATGCCTTTTCTAAGGGAAAACAAAACTATTAAATAAAATATATATTTTCCTCATTACACAATAACAGCAGGTTCACCACACTGGAAGGAGATGTGGAAGAGAACAATCATGCATCAAAATTTTAGCAGAGTTAAAATCTCTAAATCTTCAGGTATGAGCAATATTATTTTAAGTGACTACAGGGCAAAGCCACCCAGGTCAAAACACACATAACAATAGAAATAGCAGCAGAACAGCAGCATGCTGAGTGTCAAAAAGAGAATTTTTAGCACTTAGACAATAAAGGCCTTATGGCAGACCCTTGGTTTTGCTGATATCATTCCAGAATAATTTTAAGAATTACAATTTTTTTCCCTTGGTTTTGAAGGAGAGAAATCATGAGAATTTTTTTTACCAAAGCAAATCCTATCACTAATAGAAAACTTTGCAAAATAGATGCTGGGAGTTTAGGGAAGCAGGAAATACGGTATTTCAGAAGACTTTGTGCATTTTATCTTCTTAAATATATGAAAATGTGCCACTGTATGACCTTTAACTTCCCGTTTATACTCATTTAAGAGGAAAGTTCTACATGTCAAAATGTGATCATTTGGACTGTGTTTTTTTTTAAGATATCAAGGAGTTCATTCATCTTTCTAATCACCATCTCTAAGGATTGAAACATATTGTTTCACTGAACAAATCTTTGGCATTCCAGTCACAGTGATGCTACAAGATGTTCCTGAGAACAAACAGGCAAAGAAAAATAATAAAAGAGGTGTAAGAGAATCAGAGGGATGAAGAATGACAAATAAAACTCAAGTAAGATGTGATAAAAAGGGTTGAGAAAAAGAAATGGTCCACAGTTGGAAAAGACCATTCAAATATTTGTGTTCTTTCTAAAGAAAATGAAATAGGTTTTCAGTGAAGCGTATATGCTGCAGTTCCTCCTGAAGAAGAGAAACACAAGAAATTATGTACATTCTACCATCATAAAGTAATGATCAATCAAGAATAAAATATACTGTATCAATTGCTATTCTGACAAGTGTTAGACATTTAAATTTACATTTGTTACCTCTAGCAGAGACTCCAAATTACACTGGGAAATCAGAAAGATAACAGAAATTATCATTAAAATATCAATTGTGATGATAAGAACGTTTATAAATTTAGACAATAATAATGCAATCAGTTGCTTTATTGATTCTAGCACACATATTTAATGTAATTGCCACCACTTACATGACACATCAGTAGCAGTCTACTAAAGTTTCTAACAATTAAATATAAAAATTATACTATTCAAATAAGTGTGAACCAGATTCTCAAATTTAACTTGTGCTTTTGGGCATTTTTTTCCCCAAATGACTCAGATAAGATCCCTCTTCCATATCTCAATTCCTTCTCTTCTCTCTCTGAAACATCTCAAAAAACCAAACCAAACCAAACAAAACAAAAACTTCTACACGATTTTCCTCTGTACTTTTAATAGATTAAGTTATTCCATTGTAAGGAAGTTTGGAGAAAAGGGGCTTACTATGAGTTTTCTGGAACTCTGGAAGAGAAATAAGCATTATTTCCTAGATGCCATCAGGCAAGCTACCATTCCTTTCACCACATTGTTTCACCCGGCTCTCCCACAATTTACATATGGCCATGATTCATAAGTACATCTTCGTATTTTGTATCACCAGCCTTTAAATTACATTTGAATATTTTCCTACAATAATCATAGAATGATTCAAAGAATGGCTTGAGTTGTAAGGAACCTCAAATTTTGTCTAGTTCCAACCACCCCGCTGTGGGGTTGGAACTGAAGTACACTTCTCAGGAGAAATCCCTTTAACTGATAGCTCACGAGGACTACTGCCATTCCACAGATACTTTGGAGCGACTGTGAGGTGCACCTGCATGGGCCTGTGGCCCCCATCTCAGAAACATGTGCTCTAATCACACTAACCTTTTTTTGTACTTCTTTGTTGCACAAAGTTCTTGTGCATTCATTTGGAAAAATTACTTTCCAAAAATAGGTTAAGGATTTCCTAAGCGTTCAAGTTCCTGACAAGTATGAATGACATAAGAATCTGGATGATTTAATCCTTTATTCTTACAGTAGGCCATCATGAAAAACCCTTACTGCTTAAGCTACCAAAATCCACATGCCTACTCCTATTTAGAGACAGATAGATGAGCACAAGACATTTTTATTACTCAAGAATTAGAACTTCTTATTGCATATGTAGCTTATTCTCATTTCTACTTGTCTTCATTTTAACAAGATCTTTTTTCCTAGTAACTAAAAAAAAAATTCTTAAATCACATAGAACAAGAACTTTTGAAAAGTGATTTCTTTTTCTTAACAGCACGTAACTGTCTCATTTTCAAACATAACATTTTCATTAATGATACTTTAAAGACGGTTTTCCCTTGATCATGTTTAAAACCTACACAGAGTACTATACCTTTCCTTCATTGAGAAAAATCTACAGATGAAGAGTATGAATGCCCCAATTCCTGCCTGATCTTCCATACTGCTTACTATTGATAAGTTTCCAGCTGAAGTACTGTGTCCAGCTCTGTCGTTATATAGAAAAGACGGGCATGTAAGAAAAAATTCAGAATTTTTAAATTATCAGAAAAAGCCAAAAATCATGTATCTTCTTTACTCAAGAAGACAAAGGACAGTCAAGATTAGATACTAGTTGTTCAGTTGTGTATATATATATACACATACACACACTAACAGCTCTACAGTACATGAAAGACTGAAAGATATTCTGTGTATCAGATGTTAATGTTTCCAAATGCTACAGCTTTTTAAACATAGTAGATAAATTCTGCCAGGAGTATTGAGGCAGCTGATATGTCTTTAACATCCAATTGGGTAGAGGTTTTTAGTATTTTATTTTTGTTCTTTCATGCAGCCAACAAAACAATGAAAATCTTTTATGTGGTTTTCACTTTCACAAGGTCAATTGATCTCTCAGTTCCCCTCAGATTACTTTGTGACTCCAAATTTAAAAAAAAAAAAATTAAAAAAATTAAAAACCCCACACAAGCATTTCATCCAGATTAAAAAAAGTCCAGTTCTCCTAAGTTGACCAATTTAAAGTGTTAGGACATAGTCGAATGATTATCATCAAAATCATCAAATGATCCCTCATTTTTGGAAAAACAGCGAAGTAACTCTAAGGACTTCTATCTCAGTCCCCTGTGATTCCAGGTGTGCAAATCAAAGAATCATCTTCACAAACTAATCAAACACCACCCTAGGATTTAATATTACACCTATAGATCAATTCATTTCTCTTATTAAAAATTGATGAGCTTCCATACTTGGTAATGTGCACCGTATGAGCTCAAATTTTACTTTATATACTGTGCAGTTCCATCCCTTGTATTATTCCAATACTTCACAAAACCTACTTCCATCTGTATGAATTCCTAGTTTATTAATATATCCTCTTTTCCTTCCAAGAGAGGAAATTATTCACAAAATCATCAAAAATTTTACTAATCCCATCTTTTCATTTTGATACTTTCAGTTCACACACAACCTGTTATCCCCATTTTAGTCATCAGCCATGATTTTAAGGCCAAAACTGGAAAATGCTATATTCCAGTGACAGTTTGGAAGCTTGAGAATCACCTGTGAGACCCTTTGATTTTATAGCACTCCCATGTCTGAATGTTGAAAGACAACCCTAAAATCTAATTGTACATAGATTACTATATTTCACTCCAATTTATTAATTTCATATATGCCTCTTTTTTTTCTGTGCACCGTATTAAAAAACAGTAAAAAGAAGCATTATTGGAGGGGTGCATCTCCTTTCAAGAACTTCACAATATATTTATGATCAGCTGAGTGAATTCTAGTTATTGCGCTGATAACAGTGGATAACAGCATTTGATGGAGCAGCAAGTTATACAAAACCAGCCAGTCACTGAGAAAATTACAAATGAAATTTACAAATTTAAGTCTGAAGAATTTGTTTTCAGATATATTTACTAAATTCTACATTCACCACCAAAAACAAAAGTTACTAAAACTTTTTTAGAAGATAATTTTGGTAGCTCAAGTTCATAGTGAGCAAAAACAAAAATCTGTTACACCTCAAGTTTAGTTGCAAAATGGCATTGTGAGGTCATTTCACCGCTGGAGCAGGTGCCTTGGTTTATTCTCATTCTAAATTTCTGATCCAGTCTCCAGTCATTCTTCATAGGACAATGTGGTCCTATATATTTTTTAAGACTTGATTATTTCAAATGGCTCATAATCATTTTGAAGGAAATATTACTCAAAGTAATTTTAAATTTTATATATTATCATAAAACCCTTCAAAATAAAAAAAATGTGGTTCAGCAAAGAAAAGGCAGAAATTGATAATTCCTCATATTTCTATAATTCTATCAGACACATAACAACCAGTAAGTCCAGAGTACTGATGATATTGAGTGATTCTTCATTTCCTATCTGTGTTTGTTATTTTTCACATGCAATGAAGGAGGAAGACTGATTGTGTTCACTTCCTGTGCATTTTATTCTCATAGAAGCAAATAATTTTGAGACAGAAAGCCCAACAACCATAACAAATATTTCAGCTTTGACGAAACATTTTTATATTTATACAACATGCAATATTTACTTGCTAAACGTTTCTCTTTTTTAATTTTAAATCTATGAATTAATTATTAGATTGTTTAGCATATTTTTTCATGTCTTTCTGAAGAGTTTCCTTGTTAAAGTAAAGTTTAGATAACAGTCTTAGTCTGAAGAGACCAATACTATCCCTTATTTTGCTATTCAGCCATTTCCAATTTTAGTGATTTTTCTTTACTTTAAAGAAACCATAAGCTGGAAAGCAGAGTAAATAAATTGCCTGTCTCGCAACCTCCACATTTTATCAAAATAGCTACAAAACTTGATTTCAAAGCATCTCTCTCTCTCCATCCCTTCTTTTATCAGGAGAATACTAAAGCTGCCATCCATTCACTTATTTCCATTAAATCTATTAATTCATATTTCTACTAGATGGTATTTATGACTTTGTGTAGTGTTGTTTACATAGTTTCATTGATTTCCATTAGTTTTAGGAAAGTAAAATTATGTTAACCTTTATATGTTCGATATTTTTATTTTTAAAATGAAACCTAACATTTCAGAGCAAACAGTACTAATATAAAAAATATTTTCAGGAGGCTTCCTTCCTCCACCAAAAAAAAAATGTGAGGAAAGAAACTGAAGGAAGTTGCACTAGCTGACACAACTGATTAAATAATAAAATAATAAAACTGAAGAGGATGCTTGATCAGCCTCACAGCCTTCTACAGTGTCACAAATGGTGGCCTGGCCTGGTGAATGAGGGAAGAGCAGTTGCTATTGTTTATCCTGACTTCAGCAAGGCATGCAGCGCTTGCTCACTTTATAAGAGAAAAAACGATGAAATACAAATTAAATCAGAGAGTGGTGAGGTGGGTTGAAACCTGGCTGATCTGCCAGGCCCAGAAGGTGGTGACCAGGGACACAACGTTCAGCTGGTGTCACCAGTTATGTGCTCCAGGAGTCCTTAACGGGGCCAGCATGGTTTAACCTCCTCGTTAGTGAGAGGAGAGTGCACCAGCAGCACCTTGGCAGATGACACGGAATTGGAAGATGTTGCCAGCACATCCAATGGTTTTGTAACCATTCAGGGGACCTCAATAATGAGAGGAAGAGGAAGAGGAAGAGGAAGAGGAAGAGGAAGAGGAAGAGGAAGAGGAAGATCGCTTAAAGTTCAACAGAGGGAAACAATCTGCTGCTCCTGCAGGCTTCCAGTGCTACCAAAACTTTGGTACCTGCACCTAATACAATGGAATATGAGCTCCTTGGCCGCCGTTACTTCTTTGCCAAAGACCTTGGCAACAGCTCTCCAAGCCAACAGCTCTCCAAGGAGTAACTTGCCACTCAAGACCCAGCTTTCCTGGGGATTCATTACAATGTTTACAACAGTTTACAACAGAATATTGTCAAAACCAAGCCTCATTTGATTTATTTTGAAATAAGTGATTACCTGTGATCTCAGAATACGTGTCATATCTGTGTAATCAGCTTTTCTGATTCACAGCACTGTATTGTGAATGCTTAACTTCTAAGTAGGACATTACATATCATAATGGTAGATTAGATTTCAAAGGCATTTTGATCTTGAAATAAAGCTTACTCCTTTTCATTCATAAAACTTTAACTGACCACACACACCTTCACAGACATTTCTATTTCAAATCTGTACAGAGTGTATTCCACTTCAAACATCTAAGGTTAATTTATGTTATTTTGATTTCTGCTCCTTCTCTTGGCAGGTAGTAAAATACAAATTACCAAAAATATAAAAATAAATTTTCTCTAAATCCTATATGGTTTTCACCTAATATAGAAAAGTAAATATGTTTTAAATATATGTGGTGTTAAGAAAAGCATCAAGACCTGTAATACTTTAAAGGAGAAGCATCAACTGTTATTTATCCTGTCATTTTAAATTCAATATAAACATCTAGTCAAATATTTACACATAATTGAAGAGTGATTGCTTTGATGTAGTAGTAAAAAGGATTCAAGATGATTTTTTGTAAAGAAGATTAGAAACGAGCACAGAAATATTTTGAAGTACTAACTTAATGTTTAATTACATTCAGGTTGCAGTGCAGCTGAGTTTCTTATCACCTCTCACTTGAGGGCATCATATTTATTTCATTAGCGTCAAAACACAACACAGAAAAGCTGTCATGGAAACTCAAACCCACAAATGAGTGACCAGCAAGTGATCTTCAGTATATTTTTATTTGGGTGTTCAAATTTATTATTATTTGAGTCTGACACAAGTACTAGTGTTTGTTATTACTACTTCATGAAAAACAAAAATATTTATGATATTTCTTTACATATTATCTTATATGTACTAATGTGTTCATATCCACATATGCACAAAAAGCTTAAGCAACAAATGTCCTCATATTTTCTAGAAAAACCAACTGGACTGTATAATCATATGTCAGAAAAATATACATTTAAGTATCCTAGTGCCAGGGTGATGACTTTCTACATTTTCTCACACTCGGATAGTTTCAAAACCATAAAAAATAATAATGTAAAACTTCTTTGTCGAGGACAATTATAAATTAATGTAGGTTATTACAAAACATGTTGGCTAGAATTGAATAAGACTCAAAAGTTGTAACCCTTTTTCTGGCATTTCAGTATGCAAATCTGGAGTTGAAATCAATTGCAATTTTTTTGACTTAGTGTTTTGGCAAATTCTAAAAAGGAAATTTTCTTCTGTCACTTTCATTTAATCCAATCTTTTAAAAGAAAATGCTTAGGTACATTTTTATTGTTCCCCACATAAAAAAAAACCAACCTACATTTGCTTCCTGGACTTTCTAATGTGCAACAAGGAAGGCAGCAATCAAGTCAAATGTAAAGAGAATTGCTGAAGCCACAAATATAATGTGCAAAATCTCATAACCTTTTATGGCTATCATAAAGCCTTGTACGTACTCACCTTCTGTCTCACTACATATGCCTAGAAATAGTTAATTCTATCATGATGTCCTAACTGTAAAAAAGTGACATAAAAGTAATCCACTATTACACCAGCCCCAAATAAGTCAATTTATAACTGCCATCACTTCCAGTAATTGTCCTGGCTTTGCTTTCTTTATGAGTCTATAAAACACATGAACTCCAGCTTTAAATGAAAATAAAAATTTTAAGTGCTGTAAATCAACTTTTGTCATCTGGAATGAGGTAGAGGAAGCCCAGAAAAGCAAACTTTTCTCAAAAGCCTCTTCAGAGGAATATAGATAAGATTGGTCAGCAGGCTGCTTCACTTCCTCTCTAATAATATATTCCACCTGCCAAATAGAGTTCTTTTTCTCCCAGTCATTAATACTCCAGAATAAAGCCTCAGGAGTAGATGTCAAGATCCTGGGATCCTTTCCAATGTAGATGAGGCAGACATGGAAGAAAAGTATGGTTGTTTTCAAGGCAGAAATCAGGATACCAAGTTCTACATTAACTGGTACCAGTAATCAATGTAGAAATTTGCCATATAATATTAAAATTAAAATAAACCCTCAACTGAGCAAAAACAGACAGAAGCTATATAGCAGCTGGTAGTGATGTTTTCCTTAAAACTCTCATTCCAGCTAGCTCTACAGCAAAGAACTCTAAACATGCCAGAGAAAGTGTATTTGTGCATGTTACATGGAAAAACAAACAAAAAAATAATTATAATTAAAAAATCTAATAGCCATTGACTGCTCTTGTCCCTCACTGATTTCAGGTTCAAAGAGATCAGTTCATTAATGGAAAAGACATAACTGGAAAACTGAACTTGCATTCAAGGCAATCACCTTGGCCCATGACAAAAGAAGAACTTTTAGATTCCTAGCCCCAGAAAAGAGGTCGTTACTACAGATTGAAAGATACATACTGGGAAACTGAAGGTATTGTCTTGTGAAGACAACACAGCACCACAAGAATTTAAATGAGAACGTGGAGTGCCAGCAGATCCAGAAGACCAAAGAAAGAGAGAGAGATCCAACAGTGTCAGATTCAACAGTGAGAAATTGCAATCTATGGAAAATGTGAAAAACCTCTTACTTTCATTTACCACACAGGAGTCAAAGAAAGACTACATAGTGAATCCCACTACAAATCCATAAAAGTTTAATTGTTCTTGAACATCAAATTCTCACTGATAATAGAGGTTTTTGAGAATGACATCTCATGACCTGAATAAAGAAAAAAGAATTCATATTACCTACTCTCAATTCTGAAAAAGATGGGTTTTTGTTAGGTGAAAAAAGTGCTCTTGCTTTTCTCAAAAGATACAGCTTCAATAAGAACATAACACTAATATTCAAAGTCAGAACCAGACCATTATAAACTGGTGAATTAATTAAAAAAAGAAAAAGAAAAAGAAGTATTGAAATGTTGATAAACATTAGGAAGAAGTAAAGAATAGTACTTCATTTACAGACTTATTTCCCTCACAGTTTAACTGAGTCTGGAACATGTCATCTAATCCAAGGACAATTGACACATGCCCCCTGAGAGAAGAATATTCTTGGCCAGGAAGAGCCTTTTCTAGTCTTCACTAGTTCCAAGCAAAGAGAAAGTTTTGAATATTTGAAATAATTGGTAGCAGCAAATAAAGCAAACAATTATTGTCAGGTACAAATAGTAAAAAGTAAAAAGTGAGAAACATATATGAACTGAGCCAAAAATAGTGTCAAGAATCTTGCGAGATAAATTTTTGCAAGTCTTTCTAGTTAATTTTTAATGCATAGTTTTTGGTTAAATTATACCTTACAAACAAGAGTTCTGCAAATATACCACTTCACATAATAATATTTTAAAACCAAAATAAATATTAGTGCTTTAAAAAAATAGCAATTTTAACACAATCACTGAGCAAGTCATCAAAATCAGTTGATAAGTGGAAAGTCAAAAAAACATATACCACAAAATAAAATCCATTTATGTTTCAAATATGTTTTCAATATGGTTCTGACATATTATGTAGACACTGACCAATATTCTCCCAAATATATTAAGATTTTATTGTTATAGTGCCAACTGAGGTACAAAGTAATTTTTCTTTCTCCCTAAAATTAAATTATGAAGTGGAACATGAATTCAAAGGATATTTAATGTGTCTAAAGCCTTGATTTCTATTAGACACTCTAAAATTCTTTAATAAAAGCTAAATTTTAAGCATGATGGCTAGCACACAACAGGAGGAAGCAAGAATAAAATCTAATCTGTTCAAGGCTTTTATTTTTTCTGAAGTGTTGGATAAATTTTAAAAAGACAGAAATTAAATAGTAAACAAACGTCAGATATGTGCAATGACAAAACAAAATCTTGTTCTAATATACATTATTCTTAGCAGAGTGCCCTTCAAATATCTCTCCTCAGTTGCTATAAAAAGGAAACAATTAAGTTTAAGGTGAATTGCTATTTAAGAGAACAGTGAGGACAATTTAAGCTAACTACCCGGGCTGAAAACCGTTCATCTCATCTGAAGAGATGGAAAGATGAACAAAAGCAGCATGTAACATAATCTGTTAGGAATACAGACTGATCTATTGTGTTGTGAGGAAAGGGGTTCATTTAGCCCTTAGAGAGCAACCTCAAAGGTGACCATATATGCTTTACTTTACAGCAACTGTGAACAAATTCCAGAAAAAATACATCTTTTTGATTGCAATCATATTACCTAAGCATTGTGAAGTGCAAAAACAATTTAGAAATGGGAATGTGTCCTATTCTTTACTACCCAAGACTATATACTACTAATTTCTCTCTTCACTCACATTTAAGCATCCCCTCCCCAAAACATGTATGTTAATTTAAAGTTTGCACAGAATTTGTTTTGCAAAAAGCAGGATCCACTCCCATTCCATCTCCCTGAGTCTATAATTTCAATGTCTTTTCTAGGGCAGAAAACTCACAAAATCTCTGACAGTATGACCATAATTATTTGACCTATCTGAATTTTTGTCTTGCTACAGCACATCTAATTTACCTTCAGAAGAATGGTCGTGCATTTTAGTTTTTACATAAAATTACCCAATAACAATATTTTTGAAGCATCATATATTCCATTCCCCTCTAATGAAGATGCCAAACTAATATGAATAATTAGTTAGCTGGAAAGTAAAGTTAAATTTATGAAAAGTGAACTGCTAATGTGATTTTGTAGTGTAAACACTATACAGTGTTTAGATGCACCCACAGAGTTAATCAACATTTTCAAGCTCCCTATTTCTTAATATAGAAGCTATCTACAATGACTGCAAGAGTGAGCAGCAATCAAGGCTTTGTTATTTTTTCTTTTATTTACTCTGTTATTTATTCACACCTTCCCCATACCATTCTTCATGACAGAGTGAGGAAAAAACTTTTAAAAAAAGGTATTATTTCACACTGGGTTGCTTCTGTAGAAAAAATCAGGTTACTTTTTTTTTCAATCTATATAACTTGTAGGAGTGGTAGAAATGTAGCCAAAAACATGAATGTCTTTGCTATTTTCTCTTAACTGATAAAGACCTGGTTTCTTAAAATAAAAAATAAAGATTTGGCAGTTTTACAAAATTGAAAAGATAACAGTTAAATTCACTATCACAACTTATTACATTACTGATAGGCCTGAATAATTATGCCAACCTAAAACAGTAAAAGCAAGGTAAGACTTACTCCCTGCAAAAGTCACTTAAATGCATCCAATTTTAAGAAAAGACAATACTGTGCCTTTTTTATTTAAATGGTATTTATATACTCTTTCATTTTATTGTTCTCATTTTCAAACTGAACAGAATATCCTGGAGACACAGAAAATTATTTTTCCTTGCTTATTCTTATGTTCTGATTCAAGAAAAATACACCAGTGCCATTAAGCTTGTTTCAACTGGATGACTAAAGCTATTGACATGAGAACTGAGCAGCATTCTGATTCTTGTATGATATAGCAGGGTTCGGGAGGGCGGCAAGAGCCGGCTCCCCCCTGGAGCGAGGTCCCTGGTCAGCATATCTCTACCGGATCCGTGGCGGGCGGCCCCTGGGGTCTGCTCGGCGTGGCGTGAGTCTTGTAGCCACAGAGGTTCAGCAGGGAACAAAGTAAGACAAAGAAACAAACTGGAATCCATCTCTGTTCTGCCAGGGAGGCTAATTTGGGGTAAGGGGAGAGGGTTACTGGGGAGGAGAAGGGGGGAAGGAGGCAGGGGAGGTGTCAGGGGCTAGCAGCTCAGAGATGAAGACCTCGAGCTGATCCAGACATCGCTTATAAAGGGAAGGAAGGGGGCGGGATTTTCTCCCCTGGAGCCATTCCCGGGGAGTCTGAAGGGAAGATTGGCAAAAGGGTACACACCAATAGGTTTAGGTACAGCAGGATGCATATTTGAAAATGAACCAATAGCATACAGAGCAGGGAAACAAAGTAAGCACATGGAGATCTGAAAATTGCATTACTACACTTGTATCCTTTCAATAAGAATCTACCTCCCCATTTCTTAATATTACTCACCTTGGACATAAAATGTACTCCAAATGTGACTTGCAGACAAACATTCTTTTCAAAGACTAGAAGCACATTTTAAAAATTTTGGAGTAATTTTTTTTAACTTTCATAGCTGAAAAAAGCAAAGTGCACTCGAGCTTGTTGAACTTACATTATATATTGTATTTACACAGAGACTACAGAACAATCCGGTGCCTTCTGATCCTGCCTGACTTCACTTACCCCATTGTACCAGGCAGAAGCTTTCCCATCCTTATCTAGTGTAAAAGGAAACTAACAGGACTCACATGAATCATCAGAGTCAGTGGCATGTGTCGCTGTTGAGCCGCTAGCAGAGAGAAAAGACCCTCCAGAAGTTGTGTGGATCAAAGAAATATATTTTTTTATTTTTCCAACTTATATAGACTTTTCAGAGGTCACTCAGATTGGTCAGTCCGAAACCTCCCCCTAAGCCCTATTGGCCAGGCCCGAACTGCGCACATCTCGAGAAACCATTTTAATAACATCCAAACTTTATCTTTGTTTATAAAAACAAAAGAAAATCCTCACGGGAAAGGTCTGTGCAAGCCACAGGCATGTTTCCAAGCCCAAGCCTCATGTGTTTCTGCTGTTCATGTCATCTTTTGCCATGCTACTGGCTAATTGGTTTTGCCTTTTCAGATATTTCTCCTCTTCAGCTGCTTCTTCTCTTATTTTCATATGTCCTTTGACTTCTCAACGTTTTCTTCCCCCATTCTCCCTTCTCCTCTGGAGCAGCAGGTGTGCCTGGCTCTGTCCCTGAGCCCTGCAATAAGCTCTTGCACAGGTCAGACTGTGCTCACTCTGAGGCCCCTGTTTTGCAGCCAAGTAAATCATGTAGGGGAGAACACCAGGAAGTAACTATACAGATCTTGCTCTGCAAGCCTGGAAAGGGTAAGGAAATGAAATATAGCACTGGGCCAAACACCAAAGCAAGGTTTCCTCAGACATGTTCAGGCTTTTGCTTATTCCTAAGCCTCCCCCTTCATCTTGAGTACCTACCCCACCACCGTCACCACCACCACCACCAGAGAATGAACTGTGTCTGCAACCACCTGGGTGAAGGGTCTCTATTCCAGCCTTTGTCCTGGAAAAAGCCTCTGGTCCCTACTAAAAGATTTTACTGCAAAACCCTCTCTTCTGCAACACATAGCTGGAGATTTATGTGTGGATGCTGCAGAGCACAGGCCTGCACTTGACAGATCTTGAGCAAGACCCTCTACATGCAGATTTTTGCCCTTTGTTCTCTGGATCAGCCCCTGAAGGTATATCTTTGCCACAGATAAAGTGAGGGACAAGAAATACAGGGAAATCTTCCTCTTTTCCACTTGGAAGCCGTCGTACATCTGATGCATGCCAGGGGTTTGTGTTATATAATCTGCAACATGAACCCAGAAACTAAAACAACAACAGCTACTTCCTATTAATATCAACAACATAATCAAAATTCTATTGAAAATAATGCAATTTGGAAGCACAATGTATACCGAAAAAATTAACAATAATACATATATTAGAAACATGAGTGCTTTTATGGCACGGAGGCGAGAGATACCTGCACTGTCACTTCATCAAGTAAGAGTAGTGCCTTTGGGTCACAGGGGTGCAGTGTAGCAGGACGTTTCCCCCCACTTCTCTCTCTCCCTGCTTAGTCGCAGAAGATGGATGGCTCAGATTAGGTTGACAGCCTAACCAGGGTTATCTGATGGTGCCCGAAAGTCTAAAAAACACTACCCTGTTGAATGAAGAGAGAATGTGAGAAATTTTTAGTGACCGCACTCAGCATACTTTTATCCTATAAAAGCTCACGAATTTTCAGAAAAGGTAGAAGCTTTTCTACATGGACACTGGAGCGTGAGGAAAGCCTCTCCCCAGA
Source organism: Grantiella picta (assembly GCA_013397955.1). Classification (NCBI taxonomy): domain Eukaryota; kingdom Metazoa; phylum Chordata; class Aves; order Passeriformes; family Meliphagidae; genus Grantiella; species Grantiella picta. Next base: position 112,326 of record VZRM01000415.1, read on the forward strand.
GTCTGGACACAGCTCTGTGGTAACTTCTTGCCACTCTGTGGCAAGATTCAGAGTGGACTCTAATGTATCCCAGCACCAAATTGGATTTTGGTAAGATTATTGGTTTCCTAAATTGTATTATTCCGGCTAACTTATAGGTACCTTTCTTAACTTGCATTTTTTTAACTATTTTTATAGTTCAAGCAAGCATTTACCCCATAATTGCATTTTAGCTATTACAGTTTTGCAATTATGCATTTATTGTGTGTGTATGTCTGTTAATCTGTCCGATGTTTGTATGTTTGTTATTTCTGTGTCTAATAAATGGTATTTTACATCATATTAGACTAATTGGCCAAATATCAAAGAACCTTGCAAATGGGACCGAGTCTTGGGGTGCTAGAGACCCTAATAAAATTTACTGCTTGTTGTCAGAAGCCTGGCAAACTGCAGAAACTCATAAGGGTCCTGTCTCCCATGCAAGACAGGGTTCACATGCCACCTCCTGAAAAACATACATGATCCACTCTATGGAGTATAGTCGTACTGTGATTCATAGAATAGAAGCAAAGAGAGATGAAAATAACACCAGCACGACTTCCTAAAACTGACTGAAGTCATAACTGATGGTGGAATGGAATGCTTTAGTATCACTCTTCTGCCGCTCTTCTACCAGGCAGTGGTATGGTGACCTCGTCTTTGTAAGACAGTGTGAAATAAAACACAGCTTTTGCCCACGTCATGCAACAGCTCATGAGATACCTCTTAAACCACTGATATATGGACAGCTGGCAGACAGCGCTGCAAACTAACACCAACCCACTGTAATGCTCTGTGGGATATGAGCAGTTAGGCAATAATTGTTCCCTGCTCAGTGATTCACCTCATAAAGAAAAAGAGGTATACGGTTAGTATATCCAAGAACATTACAGGTGCCACCAAAGTAGTGAACAGCCTTGAAAAACATCTGCATTTAAATCCTGAAAGAGTTATTAATTTGTCAGCAGGCAGCACATGTGACAGAGTGAGATATGTCTGTGCTGAGTTACAATTTCTATTTGCATTCTGCTGCATACCAGTCTGACCTTGTCTAAAGAATCTGCTCTACTGCATTGCGGTCACCACGCCTGGAAATTCATTGAAGGAGTATTGCTAAGAGGCTTCTGGGACTGTCAACGTCACTACTGGCCTACCTCCAAGAAACATTTTATTTTATCATCAGGAGGAGTCAGTAGGGGAAAAAGAGAAATTACAATTAGTGGAGCTGCTGTTTCTTAGACTCAGCATGAAACATCAAGAGGGCATCATATCTAAAAGAGCAGCTCGTCTGCAACAGGGGCAAACATTGCAACAAATAAAAAACACATGAAGGAAAGAGGACAGGGGGATCAGCTCAAAGCCCCAGTCAGCAGAGACATGCCAGAGGTCAACCTCCCTCAAGATTTTAATAGTTTTTAAGTGCCCACATGAGCATTCAAATTCAGACAGATCTCTCAATGAGTAGGAGACTTATTTCTAAGCTTTAAATCACACCAAGCCTGTCACACATTCCCAAAACAGATTGCACTAGAAATTCAAACTACCAACAGCCTGAGTGAAAAAAAGCTTTATAGAATGCAAAGACTGATTAGCCCAAGGTTGGTTTCAACATCCGGAGGCAGATTTCAGCCAAAAACAGCACAAAACTTGGGTGTGTGCTAGAGGGTCCCAACGCTATCAACAGTGACTGCACTTTACTGAAAGGGTGAAAAAAGCTGACAGGCTGTACAAATAGAAAAATGGAAGGTGGAAAACATGTATGACATCAAGTGCCTGAAGCATCCAACTATGCACTTTCTGATGTATCAAGGGAGGAAAAGGAAAACTATGGGGATATGATAGGGTTGACAGCCTGAGCTTTCGAAACAGTGGATTGGATGGAGTAAGTAGGCCTGGCTCTCTCAGTAGGTGGGACTGAGCTATGAAATTAAAATGAGTGGTGGTGGAAATGCAGGTCTGGGAGGCCTTGTCACAGAAAATCAGGAACTCAGAGGCATTAACTTGCACCTCTTAGAAACCACTGCATTTCATCTTCTCACACAATCTTTTAGATTCCAAAATTTCTTTGACCAGCTTTAATCTCCACGTCTAACTTCAGTTCACACCAATCAACACTCGCTTCCATAATTCCCCAGTTACTGCACTCTCTGATATCTGATTGCAGGCTCACCTAGGCCAGTAGTTTTGCATCTCACTAATACACTTCTGTTATTTAAGCCTATAGGATTTATTCAGTTTTCCTTTATTGACTCTGGAATCATCCAAAATACACATCTGTCTGGCAGGTCAACCCCTTCATTCAGTGGATAATGTTCATGCAGAACAAAGTTTTTGACTAATAGGGGAATAACATATAAATTTCCCCTGTATGCAGAATAAGCTTCATGGAAAACATCCATAACCAAAATCAAATATTCATTTTATAAAATTATAAGCTATAAGGTTTTGGTTTTTTTCACTTCATATACAGAAAAGAATAAAGACAAAAAGAAACTCACAACAATGTCTCTGCTTAGTTTGTCACTAACTATAACTGACTAATAATAACTTCATCAGCTGTAGCAACCTCTGACATATTTTCTCAACCAAGATTCAGAACAAATTCTAAAGATGGGCCAAAGTACTGTGATGAGAAATGTCACACAAATATGCATCCCTTTTGTTGTCATAATGCACACTGTTCTAATGATTCATGCATTACATTCTAAAATACCACTGTAGACACCCCGTCCAAAAAAAATGTAAGAGTACATGTCAAGGTGAGCCTATTCCACATTTATGCTCAAGTTGATCTGCTTCATCCAATACACGATAACTATTAGTATATAATCAGATGAGAACACATAAAAAATTTAAATTTTTGAAAAATTACTCTAACTACCTTGCTATAGTTTGAGTGCTTATAGCAGCAATGTAAAGTGAAATAAAAATAGTCTGCTTCTTTTAAAAGCACTGGTTACACAGAGAAAATTCTATATTTTAGTTTGAGGATTAAAGACATTTTATTCTCTGCTGCACTAGTTACCATTTGTACAAGCAGAGGGCTGCAGAGATGTTAATCAGAACCTTAAGGATTAATATCATGCTACTTCTGCATGCTGCTGACATTCAATGGGTGTCTTCCCTTTTGAATAACAAGATTTCTTTTGCCATATTTCAAAGAGCTGCAAATTCCTATCTCTAAATCACCCAATTTTTCATGTAACAACTTGGAGAAAGAATTTGTTAGAAAGTAGGCATTACATTCTGAGCCTAAGAGGTTGTATTCTGAAATATTTTCTCTCTCTAATTTCTACACTCATAGACACAAATAGACACCTATGTTAATTTTTTTCCCACATTTGTCTAAAAGTTACCATGAGAAGGTATTTTTGGACACTGCACTCTTAGCACTTTGCAATTATGTTAATTCAGTGAATTCCAGAATCAGGAGCAGAGTTAGCTACAGTATCTGGCATCATATTGGCTCTCCATCTGTTTAAGAAGAGATGAGTGAGTTGATTGTGTTCTTTCCCATTTGTATTATCAATTAATTCAGATAGCAATACAGTCTGTTCAAGCACATTTTAAGTAGAAAAGTTAACTTCCCAGCTTTTGTGGAAGCCAAATACAACTTCACCCTCTTTTTTTTTTTATGGCCAAGAGCCATTAATTTTTCTCTTCCAGTTTAAAAAAAAGAAATTTAAAAAAATTATAAAAACACAAGATCCTGTCAGTGTCATTTGACAGTAGTTTAATTCTCCTTGCATGTGTGCAATGCCAGGTATGTTAAATAACTTGCTTTCACACCCTCCTGCTTTACCTACAACACTGCGAAATGTCAGCGTGGTAAAAAAAACCAAACAAACATGCCAAAACCAGAAAAATTTCAAAGGGAACCGGTTCTCCAAAGGAAAGTGGAAAGATACAGAGAAAAAAAAAATACAAGTATTTCATACAGCATCTAAAATACTTGCTATATTTGATGTTTCTGCCATATCACAGCTGTTCCTTTATCAGGTAATGTCCAATTTTTGGGGAGAGGATTGTCAAGGCTGACTGAATTAACCTTGAAGTATTGTTCCCCTAGGTTACAAATTTCTGCAAATCCAGAGCATGAAGCTGTTTGAAACAAAGGGGAAAATCCCGGAACTGTAAACTGTCGGTAGCCAAGGAGACTGCTGTTTGATACCAGCCTTGTATAAACCAGACATACAGAAATAGGATGGAGACAGACAGAAATAGGATAGAGACAGACAGAAGAAGCTGGAGAATCGAAGCGAGAGAAACCTAATGAAGTTCAGCAGGCAAGTTCAGAGTCCTGCACTTGGGGAGGAATAACCCCACATGCCAGCACAGGCTGACTTCCTAGAGAGTAGCTCTGTGGAGAAGGATCTGGGGATCTTGATGGATCACAAGTTGGCCATGAGTCAGCAGTGCCCTTGTGTTCAGGAGAGCCAGTGGTATCCTGGGGTGCATTGGGAAGAATGCGCCCAGCAGGTCGAGGGAGATGATCCCTGTTCCTCCTACTGGGCCCTAGTGAGGCCACATCTGCAGTGCTGTGTCCAGTTCTGGGCTCCTCAGCACAAGAAAGACAAGGAGCTATTGGGGAGGGTCCAGCTGAGGCCACAAAGATGATTGGGGTCTGGAGCATCTCTTATGTGAGGAGAGACTCAGGGAGATGAGCCTTTCTAGTCTGGAGAAGACTGAGAGAGGATCCCATTAATGCATACAACTATCTCGAAGGCTGGTGCCGAGAGGATGTATCCAGATTCTTTTTGGTGATGCCCAGCTACAGGATAAGGAGTAAGGGCCATAAATAAAAACACAAGAAGTTCCATCATAACATGAGGAAGAATTTCTTGACATTGAGGGTGGCAAAACACTGGAACAGGCTGCCCAGGGAGGTCGTGGAGTCTCCCTCTCTGGAGACATTCCAAACCCACCTGGATGCATTAGCCTGTGTAACCCACTTTAGGTGACACTGCCTTGGCAGGGGCGTTGGATGAGATGATCACCAGAGGTCCCTTCCAACCACAGCAATTCTGTGATGCTATGAAATACAGCCTAGGATCACACAGCTCCATTAGAGTCTTGACAGTTAAGTCATAGTCTGCATTAATAATTTCCAGGTATCAAAGCCAATGTCGATTAATGCTACTCTTATGATTCACAGTCTTAGACAGGAAACAAGCTAAGGTAAAAATGAAAGAGTTCTCCAAAAATCAGAAGTCAGAGAAGTACTTTAAAATAAAATCTCTTCTCAAAAATAACTTTGTAATCACACAAGATAAGAGGATGCTGAAGCAAGAGCAGCCTTTATCTGACACCTTCCCAATTTTTCTGTAACTTCTTGAGAAGTACAAGAACAGCCATGGACAGAATGACATCTCGGGAGTAATTTTGCTCTTTTCAAACTAAATACAAAGGAATCTACTCAATTTCTCTTAAGGCACATGAAGGTGTTTAAGCTGCTTATTAGTGGGTTTACTGAGTAAGTTGCAGTAGAACTAACCTCCAGAGGACTACACTGATCTAATGGCATTTTTTGTTGGTCATTTGTTTGGTTTTTGGGAGAGTGAGGGGGGCTGTGGAGTGCGAACAAATGTTACTGTGCAAAAGCTTTATGTCTATCAGAGACTAAAGGAAATCTGCTAACTACTGAGCCAGAGAACTTCTGGCAAATCTACTTATAAATTGCTCTTTTCCCATTTATTCCCCACTACATAGTGTTCCTCTTTGCCACATATTTTTTATGCTATAAAGAACAAGGCAAAATCACAAACCACAAGCTCATGCTCAGAGTATTTACTCACCTCCTCCCCTCATATCACTGTAGGAGTTCCCAGTTTCTGTATCAGAATGGGTGAATTGACCTCTCTGGGGAGAATTCCATATTGAATTGTTTGTCAAGGTTTATTTTCACGTTTCTTCTTCCCTATGTACCAACTGGTAGCACCTATGAACAAAAGTTTTAGTCCACAGCATATTGCTGTCCACCAGAATGCTACTTTTAAGCATGCCAGAAGTGAAGCTGGCATTAAATAACTAAAGCCTGTTTTTACATGCAGACATAAAAACCTGAAAATTAGTATTTGGCTAAGGACTGTAATAAGGATTGCCCTTCAGAGACAGCTAATTTTGTCTTTAATCAGCTCCCTGTCCATAAACTCTTATTCCAAATGTGTTCATTACACTTCAAAAAATGGATTAACTTAATTCAGAAAAAAAGGATATAACAAAGAAAGGATCCTGCAACAAGGTAGATAGACAATAATCTTGAAAAATTAAGAGAGAGAAAAAGTGAACAGAACTGAGCGGTATCCAAAACCAAATTAAAAATAGATCAGACAGGTTTTTCCACAGAAATGGCAAGAGACAGATGGAAAAAAATAAATGTAAAGTGAATGAGGAATATTATTGTTTCAGCAAAGATCACCTCTGTGATTTCCTAGAAAAGCGGCTTGATTTGGACAAAGGACTCAGTGCAAAAGGGAGAAACAAGTCACAAGACAGTGACATGAGGATGATAGTGACAGATCCTGCTTCTTACCAAAAGCCCTAATTCCTCAGCTGTGGGGGGTTGTGCACTCATCCTGACAGCAAGGTACGTTTGAGAAATAAAGAAACTTGTTACAGTAAACAGAGCAGTCAGGATTTGGCTGTTGTGACTTTTGCCATCAAGGCATTAATTAGGTTTTCCACAGCTGACTGGCAGATGATCTGGGTGCTTGTTAGAGAGCTGTAGTCTGCAAAAGGGCTTTTGGGATGTCCTTTCAATGTGAAGTGTCACAGAACACTAAATACTTCCCAAAATCAGGTTCCAAACTCTTCTGTTGACTATTCCAATAAACTGCAATAATTGTAACTTAATGTTCTGGTAAATTGGGAAAGGCAAAAATGTAGATGTCACCTCACAAAAGTGAGGTGCTTCAAATACAGATTTGTTTATATTTCTGAAGCACTGGTTACTATTAGAATTAGTGCCATAGAAAAGTCAATTAAAATATCAGTCTTTGAAGCAAAATTTATAAATATTGCACTGCAAGCAAACTTAAAAATTGGCAGGAAAATCTTCTATATAACTTACCCAACACACTGTAAGTATCCATACAGAAAAGGAGAAGTAACTTACAGTACAGAATTAGCCTTCAATGATTTTTTTCAGCACATTTAGAGCTCAGGAGTGGATTCCAGATGCACAGATCATCAATTAAAAGAGATTTCTACTCCTACTCTGATTTATAAAAATTTTTAAAATTTGTTCAAAAGGTGCATTCAGTTATATAATTCTCTCTGATTCCCTGCAAGAAAAAATATCATTTTCCATCCCTACCATCCCCTTGACTAGTATATAATTTCTTTTTTTTTTTTGCTTTTCTTCACTAGAAATTGCATTTAATTCCCCTTCTCTCTTCAACAGTCACAATTGTATATTAAAAGTGCAATTATCCCAAAAGCTCATATGCTGCAATACATTGGAAAAAAAAAAAGAAAACGAAAATTAACCAAAACTGAAATTATTTGTCATTTAAAAGACTGAAACAGCTACGAAATATAAAGGGCAAAATCCAGTAGTCATTCTCGTTCCAAGCACATAAATGACCAATAGTTTGTAGCTGTAGGACAACCCATTAAAGTCACTCAGACAATTTTTTTCCACCCAGTAATAATCGTTACAATATCATTTCTCACAGGCAACAAGAATTAAGGCACACCATCAGCAGAGTTCGCTTCTGCTGACTTTGCATGGCCACTAGTAATTAAAGAATAATGCCATAACTCCTAGGTATCACTCAGCCACTGCATTTCTGCTCCACAGTAAAACTGTTTTAGCCACTAGATTATTTAGCAACCTTAGGACTAAAGAGCAAAAAGCAGCAATTGAATGAAAAGTATCTGTGTCATTAAGGAACATGCTGACACTTTTTCCCAATATTAATTATTAGAGTTCTGCATGTACATTTCAGTCCTACATTGGATATGCCCATAACAATTTTATCTCCCCAACAACTACACACAAAAATTCACTCTAAACCAGTACCTTCTTTCCCTGTGCCCTGGTTTCAGCTGGGATAGAGTTAATTTTCTCCCTAATAGCTGGTACAGTGCTGTGTTTGGATTTGATGTGAGAGTAATGTTGATATCACTGATGTCTTAGTTGTTGCTGTGCAGTGGTTACCCTAACTCAAGGGTTTTCAGTTCCCCATGCTCTGCCAGTGAGCAGGTGCACAAGAAGCCAGGTGAGAGCATGGCCAGGAGAGTTGACCCTGGCCAGAGGGATATTCCACAACCATAAAACACCATGCCCAGTACATAAACTGGCATGTCAGCCAACAGGGATCAATCACTTCTTATGGATGGGTTGGGCATCAGTCAGTGGGTGGTGAGCAATGGTATTGTGCATCACTGGTCTTTTTTCGGGTTTTATTATCCCTCTTTTTGTTATCTCCCTTTTCCTTGCAATTACGTTATTGCTGTTGCTGTTGTTATTAGTTGCATTTAATTTTTAAACTGTTTTTATCTCAACCGATCGGTGTTACCTGGTTCTGATTTGATTCTACTCCACATCCCACTCTACAGGGGGCAGGGGAGTGAGCAAATGTCTGCATGGTACTTAGTTGCTGGGTAAGGTTAAACTATGACACCCTGGCTGTGTGATCTAAACCTTAAAAGAGGAAAGTAATTTCTTTGCCTTTCTTAAGAGGAGAACAACTTTCATCGTCAGCTTGTGATTAGATGGCTTAAACTTTTGGCAGATATTGCACAGACATTTAAAATTGATTTACTGAATTTCTAAATGCATGAAATGAAAATGCAAAAAGTTTAACATGTTATGTTTGAAGCAGAAATTGGATCAGAGCTGATCGGATCAGAGAGCAGTATCCAGCCTGGAAAAGTTTAACATACATTGTGAAAGGAGGATCCATGTATTAAACTTCCCTTTTAAAAAGAAATTAACATCTCAGGAAGGCACAAGTACCTTAGAGGACACACTTGTGAATAAACTTTGATTAAAAGATATTTCTTCTCTAAAAATGAAGTGTTTAAACCATGTAGAAGCTGTTAAAAATATACCTTGCTCACTAACCTGAATGTGAGCTGGCTGAATTGAAACCACTGGCTGAGATTCTTTTGCCCATGGTATGTGGAGGATCCATAAAACAGTTCAAAAAGAGACATAAAACATCCCTAAACTGTTAGGACTGCCAAATTAACACTAGGTTGCCTACATACCAGCTGGTCCAGCCTGATGCTCCCTGGTGACCAGCGTGGACACACACCCACACACAATGCATGTCCTCTTCTGTCCCTTCTTGCTGCACAGACCCATGGGCTCTGCAGCTCATGGAGAACTCACACCAGCACTAGCAAAAAGGTGTCAGAGAAGGAGCAGTAGGGAGAAACCTCTACGGACTGAATGTGACCCCCATTGCTGCCTCGCTGAAGAGGATGAGTGCGACATGTGGCAAAAACAAGGAATTTTTATCTTAAAAATTCTCCATTAATATTTTAGATTAAATTTATGGAGCTTGCTAGCTATAAGCTATTCCATTTTTGTCATAAACCTCTGAGTCAGCGCTACAGGAACAAAGCCCACTTTTCCCACCTTGGATGTCAAATGCACATCACTGAAGTGCACACTCAATTGTAAAGGAAGGTTTTAAAAGAAATTCTTAATTAAAAATAGTTTATTAAATTGATAATTTCCCTTTTCTAATTACAAAGTGACTATTCATTAAGCCTTTGATATCACACAGGAACAAAGAATTAAATAAGCAAATTAAAGCACTAGGTTATACAAAAACATCTTATTGTTTTTCACTGCAACTACTTACCCACAGGGTTTTGTCCATCAAAGACCTAAAAAATATTTGCAACCACGTGCATCTTAAGTAGAGAAAATATGACGTTACTTGTACATAGTATTATACAGACATATTTACATACTAGATGCATTTTTAATTTTTCTGAATCTATATTATCAGTATTTTTAAGCCTATAGAAAATAATTATTTTGCATACAATAGGACTGGACAGTGCATTTATTGAACTTTGAATTACTAAAACTTACAAAGTAGTAATCCAGTATTTTTTTCTATTACTGTAGCCAATTCCAACCCAAAGCTAGACTCACTATTCAGAAAAGCCTCTTTCTATTTTCAAACAATCATAAGATGCTGTTATTAAGTAAATGTGGAGAAACATAAAGCACTTGACTCAGGGAGTTTTGCCTTCCTTTTGTACAGGGAAATTAGTTTCTTTTAGCTTTCTCCTGTATTTCTGTGTATTGAAGAGAATTTTAATAAAATCATGTTGTTCTGTTGGAGTTAAAGAGTTTTGTGTTGATATACACACTGCCTGGACATCTTGAAACTGAATACCTAGAATTTGGTCTTATGCAATGTAACAGTAAAATAACATTTTGACAATGCAAAATCGAGTGATAAAATTAGCAGATAATAAAGGTTTTCCACACTTTTTATCTCAGCAGGCCCAGTCAGTAATGATCACTAATAAATCCCTTTTACTGTCAATGCTTGTAAGAAGTCATCTTCATCATTTCTTTTTTTGCAAAACAATTACCTACTTGCCCCTACACACCCCACAGTTTGAAATGTAGTTCAGGCCACCATCCCTAGGAATCTCATTTACAAAGTGCCTAAAGAATCATCTGAGATCAAATACTGTTAGGAATACAATTGAGGTAGCAGCAATTCAGCTTTCTTCCTTGCTGGGGAAAGCCATTTCAGAGACAGAAAAATAAGTTTTCCATATAGTTTCCCTTTCAAAATGAGGTTAATATAGCAGGGGGAAAAAAAATTAAAAAGAAGAAAAGAGAATGACTTCTTCAAAGAATAGTTCCTGAAAAGAATGACCCCAAAAGAAAAAAAAATGGCCTTAAAGTTTTGAAATCAAACAAGTTTGAGCAGCTGTAACATCTTTAGTCTTTTTCTATGAAATGACATTAAGTTATAATAAGGGATGCCCAAAAAAAAGATAATAAATTCCCCATGAAATGCACTTCGGCACTCATATCAGAGGCATCATCCAAAAATGTATCAATTAAAAGAAGATATTACTATGAGCATTTATCACAATTTCTCATAATTTTTACTTTGAAACAACTGTTACCTGTTCCAATTCATTGTATCAATTAATCTCTTAACTTTTATTAAAATCCATCACACATTGGACACAAAGTCAGCTATCCTTGTAGAATTATGTAAAACGCCAATAATTACAGTAATAAAAAGGTAAAGGTTTATGAGCTGTTACATTTAGGAAATAGGGAAACATTTTTTTTTTCCAGTCAGCAGTAGNATGTAGGACCAGAGCCAAAGCATAGAAATGTGAATATGCTTCCTTCATTCTTAACCTCCATCTCTCTAGGTCAACAGAGCACTGTAGAAAACATCTCCAACTCTGATTTCCAGATGATTGGGTAAAGAATGAAGACATGCAGAAAGCAAATGTTTTAAAGGCGTCCAGTAGCTCCCTGCCTCAAAGACATTTCCAGAACCAAATTTCTAACTGAAGTGTTATTAGTGAACACAGTATTACAGTGCAGTCTTAAGGTTAACATGATAATAATTCTTAGAAAAGGACAGCTGCTTCTCTTTTGCAAAGCCTCAGGCTACTCTTTCACCCCCTCAATTCTGGCACTGTCAGAATGAAATTATATGTGGAAAATTATCAGTGTCTTATTTCCTAAGAATATTGGCTTCGTCATAAGAGGGATCGACACCTGAATGTTCTTTGTCTAAAATTTTATTTGTTTGCAACTATAGTTATGGAGAGAAAAACTGAAAGGTCAAAATGGCTATAACTAAGGAAGTTACTCTTTCCAGTCAGGCCCTTATAACAGACTGGGTGACCTTTCCTAACAAATGTACTCTTAGGTTTATCTCATTGAAAGTCATTGATTTAATAATTTATAAGTAGGTGCATGGTCTTTTACTGTGTCACAGATTAAGAAAAAATGTGGTGCAGACAGTGAAATTAAAACCAGTAGCAATATCCAGCATCTTCAGTATGGGATAAATGCCCTAACCACGTGTTCTCTCTTTGATCTCTGATATATGGTCACTGATTTCCTCTTCGGTAATAAAGACAGATTTATCTGCAAGAACTCTCCTTTCTACATTCACCAAAAAAAAGTTGACTTGACAGGCACAATAAAGCATTTAAGAAAGCACTTGGGAATAATTAAGAGATGCCAGTTGGTGAATTTGAGCTATACAGTTAACTACATTTTTACAGTAGACTACAGATGAAATACAGTGCAGGATCTCAAAATGTTTTGGTCACAACTGCAATATGGTTTTATTAAGATGGGTATCAGTCTTCAGTCGCTTGCAGTTTTGTCAAAATTGCACATCCTGATAAACTTTAAAAACATACACTCCAACATATCTGTCAGTATCAGGTAAATTTTAGCAGGTTACTTGACCCTTTCAACAATGCACTGCTGAAGCCAAATGACACATACAAAGCTTCAATAAGAAACAGAAACTACTAAACCTCTGTGAAAAGTTCAGGGGAGTTGGCAAGGATGAGCACAGGAGGAATATCCATTAATCTAAAGATGATGAGGATGAGGGAAAATGGGTTCTCCTTTGTGAGTTAGGGCAACTGAAAATTAGTGGACGAGAAAATAGATAAGAGGGGAGATACAACTTACCAGGGCTTCCTGAGTCACAGCCTCCTCTTCAATCTCAGCACTCTGCTAGTGCGAAAAACTGTAGTGAAACCTACCAGTTGTTGCCCTGTGGGGGAACTTTGATGCCACTTACATTTATTAAAACATTTCTGAAGCTATTTTAGCTGTATTTTGAGCGGGGGGGAGGGGGGTGCAGAAGAGAGAGTAAAAATTGATTATTTATTCTTCTTATTCTTCACACAATATCAGATATGGTGTGATGACATCACCAGACTTGAGAGTTCGAGCAGTTCCTAAACAAAGATCCTGTGTATTTATCAAAATATATGTCTGCCACTGCATATTGTGTATCAGAGATAGATGAAAATTCATTATGATTTTTCGAATTACACTGCCATTCCTACAAATCTTTGCAAAGTTCAAAAAAGACATTTCTTTTTTTAAATTAACATCATAAAATTATACAATTATAATTCCATGATTCAAGCTGACAAGATTAATAAAAATGTCAAGGAGTTACTACTATACCACCTCACCCTGGCTGCTGTTTTTCTCTTTTTTGTGTTTTGTTCTTCTTCCAGCATTATATTCTCAGAAGCTGCATTGTGCTGTTACCATGGAAGGTAAAACGGTTTTCAGCACTTTATTTACCATACACTCCTTTTATTAGTTTAAGTCTAACTAAATGTGCCCTCAGCCTCACAGATCTTTAATAGCACAGAATCTACTTGTGAATGTGGCTACTTCAGTTCATATTGTTGACCATGTCTTTTCAAAGGTAGATGGAAGATGAGAATTTGTTGTTGGATTTCAAATTTTTGAAGTTGACTGACTGAAGATAAAGCTGGCATAAATCATTGCATAAGTGATAGAGTCAGTATAGATCTTTTTCATCTATGACAGGACTGACTGAGAATCAAAACTTAAAAGCTGGCAATTATACAGAGTTTTACAACAGTAGCACCTGAAGATGCTCGCAATATCTCAAAATAGATTATACTCTTCAGTGCATATACATAACAGCCTCTCTGCCAAAAGTAGCTTTATTCTTCCTTGGTTATCCAACAGTGCATCCTGGATTTTAGAAACAGCAGAATAGCATTTGGAGTTTGTTTCTGCTTTTAGTAACCTTAGAAGGATTCTTTTGTGATTCATCATCATCTTGGTTAAATATTGCAATGATTAAAAATCCACTATGAAAAGTATCCCAGTGGACACTAAGTAAAATATTCTATTGCAATATTTTTAAGCTAAACTGAAATTTCTATATCAGGTAAAACTGCATTTCTTAAATGTAACTGACAAGATTAGTATACCGTCTCTGCATCTTGTTTACAGCATAAAAGTTGACTACCCACAGAGATAAATAATAACTTTCATCTCTGTCTCTACAAAAATTTGAATGTCTGGCAAAGGCATTTTTTTAATTATTTGCTGTCTGAGACTGCCATTTCAATCCTTGAAACTAACGGTTGGGGATTTTACCAAAAATCAAAGGAATTAATTTAAATTGCTAAGATTTTTGAGGTAGGAAGTTGTCGTTTGCTTTTCCAAGCTAATAAAAATAAATTATTATGAATAAACATTAGGCCATGCTGCAATTAGCATATACTAAAAAGATTTACAATGGCTTCATAACTAATGCATATCCTAATGCTACACACAGGGAATATGAGAACCTCCTTCATATGTATTTACCCTGAAGATCAAAATTTGTTTAATGCACTTCATGGCACAATGTGCTATTCTCAATAACTTATGCAAAAACCAATAGGAACAGAAATTTCTACATCTGCATCACTGAGTGCTACGTACACCCAGATCATGCAAATAGGTGACTTCATTTCCTTTTCAGATTCATATTCATATCATACATTCTGTCTTCAGTGATAATAAGACAAGCAATATTAAAAAGTTCAAGACTAATGCTTCATGAGGCATGTCAGCAAGGTAGGTTAAAAGCGTAACAAACATAACCGTGGTGTAATGATATAACTCCTTAAGAATACACCTCATACTCACTTATCTGAAGAAGGTTTCAGTTACTCTTGTAATGAGGTGGTTGCAATTAACCCATGAAATAACGATGTGGTTGAGAGCATGAATGAAACAGGCACCAGGCTCAATACTCAAAATGTTTCGGAAACTTCATATATAAGACAGACATGAGACTCTTCCCTTCCCTTCTTCCCAAGATATCTGGTAAGTGAAAGCATTTTGTGAAAGCTCCGTGCCACGTCAGTCCAGACAACAGTATCGTATGAAACTTTGATGTGTGCTGCAAATTGCATATATGTGGTCAAGTATATGACTTTACACATGCAGCATTTGAGACACACAAACTGGGCTACAGCTTGAAGCAAAGGAATGCCAGAGTATTACTGAATGTATAATTTTGACTATCAATTGTGCAGATTAATTTGTATGCTTCTCCCTTGTTTCTCTTCCTTTGTGCCCATTCCTGACTTTAAATGTGAACGAAAGGTATCAAGTCTTTTTTTGTCACTGAAACAAAGAGACCTCTCCTTGGACCACTGAGAAGGAAAACGCCTAGTGACACGAGTCAGTTTACCTCTCTGACACACACACCAAAAAAAAAAAAGGTTTAGAAGTCATTCACATAGCTCCAGGGCCTGCTTCAAGCTTTTCTAACTTTGCTCTAAGATCAAGGTCAGCATTATATTTTTCATTCCACAAATCCCATTCACAGCCTGAATGAACACTGAAAGGTTTTATATGCTGCAGTATCACCATGATTTATCCACCAGAGAGTTCTTTTCTACTTATCTGGACTCAGCCTGGCATCATGACTAAGCACTGTCTTTATGAATTTGCATAAATATGCAAGGCTTTTTGTCTCTAGGGTTTGTGGTGAGTGTCTGTGAAGGCACTGAGGCTCTTGACAGCCGAGGTCTGATGATTTAGTCAGGTTTGAAGTAACCACCACCAGCCTAGAGACTGATGATGTACTGATGCCTTTTCTTTGGTCTTAGAATTATGAGCCAGACATGGTTAAAGAGATGAAAGGGGTTTCACCTTGGTATTTAATAAGAATCCTTAGGTGCACAGTTCATCAAGGTGGAAAATGTCGAAGATGCACACCGTGACTGACACAGCTACAATTTTTATAGACTTTGCAAACTGGCACATCTGACAGAGATTCCCCAATGAGAAACTTAATAGATGAAGTAATGTCCCCCCTATTCTGGCAACTTCTAAAGATCCCCCCCTCAGATGAGGTTTGAACCCTGCTTACAAAAATATGTCTCAGAGAGCTGGTTTCAACCTTCATTTGAACCTTGGTTTCTACGGAGAAACAAGATAGCATAGTGGTTTCTGGCCTGCAGCTGGGAGACTTTTAGAATATTTTGTTTTCCTGCCTAGAAAAATACTGGAACTAAGTTACAATATTAGGCTACAAAAACTACAAATATATATGCTAAGAATAAAGAGAATATATAAAAGATACATAAAAGAAAAAGACAAAGAATCACCAGGCATCAGTATGGCAGAGCTCCAGGTGATGCTGTCTTGTCTGCTGCCATTCCAGCTTTGCTGATCAGTTTGGGGTCTGTACTGTTAATTAGACATGACTTTAGCACAGTATCATAGGACCAGTATATTCTGAATGGGAAAGGTTTGTAGAAATTATACCTGTTGAAATTATGGCATGACCAGCGGCAAAGGTAATATTTATTGTGTTCATTTTTTTTACAGGGATTAGAGACTGAAACTTGCAGATTTTGAATTTACCCCAAAGCAGCTAAGACTAGCTTGCTGTACTGTATGATATCCATGAGCAGCTTTTCATTAGGGATTAATAGAAGACATGAAGAAATGAGATAATGTTAAGTTTATACACAGGATATAAGAGAAGTTTCTAAAATTGAGTAAAATTATCCAACTATAAAATTTTGGTTTGATAGTTTGGTTAGAATATTCCCTTTCCATTGACAAAGCAGACTGGCATATGAAATAAATGTTGCGCTTCTTTGTTGGATGATACAAGCACAAATAATGTCCCAACACTGCTGTTAAAAGGAAATACCGAAGTTATGTAAATAGTGATTTGAAGACTGCCAGGACTTGAGTCAAAATTGAAACAAGGTCAGATACGATATTATATTGGGTCCATTTTGCAGAAATCAGCTTTTGGCAGGTGAGATATAATGCAAATAAATCTAAAAGCAAATAAAATTAAGACACCCAAACATTAATTTGAAGGGCAGAGAACTACTAGACACTTTATTTTGCATTATTGTCAAAAGATCCGCTCTCCCTTTTATCTTCCCAGAATCACAGAATCATAGAATTGGTCAGGTTGGAAGGGACCACAATGACTCATCTGCTCCAACCTTGCTGCTGAAGCAGGGTAATCCTAGAGCACATCGCACAGGATTGCATCCAGACAGTTCTTTAATATCTCCAGTGAGGAAAACTCTACAACCTCTCTGGGCAATCTGCTCCAGTGCACAGTCACCTGCGCAGTAAAGAATTTCTTCCTCATATTCAGGTGGAACTTCCCATGTATCAGTTTCTGCCTGTTGTCGCTTGTTTTACTATTTGGCACTGCTGAGAAGAGCCTGGCTGCATCCTCTTGACACCATCCCTTCAAGTACTTACATGACTCTCAGTCATCTTCTCTTGAGTTTGAACAGGCCAAACTTTCCCAGCTTGTCTTCTTAAAAGTGATGCTCCAGTTCCTTAACCATCTTTGTCGCTCTCTGCTGAATATTCAACTCTTCCATGGCTAAGAAGATGAACTAGCAAGGGAGAGCAGAGGGACAAATCTAACAGAGTGAATTCTGCTCCAAAACTTTTTAGCCTTGAGAGTGGATGATCAATTATGACCTAACAACACCAGCTGATATCAAATTACTCTTCATTCGTTACCATAGTTTACTCACTTTGGTGACCATCAAGAAAATACAACATACATGGATTTTCACTAGGCATTCCTTAGGAGAAAAAAGTGATTACAAAAAAATGAGTTACACAATTTCCAGATGTCCTTTTTTCTTTCTTTATGTTGTTTATATACTCATTTCTTATTTCCTGCTCTGGACAACCTACCAATTTACTTCCCAGGAAGTTTCATCAGTAATTTCTTTTAAGTACTAACAGTATCCCTAGTGCTGGACACACATCTTTCATTCCCTGAAGAATTTTATGCACCACTTCAAATTTATACTTCCAACCCAGCAGCACTGCTTACTTATGACCAGAAATGCAATAACTCGTTTTCCAGTAAATGAAGATCCTGTATAGCCAGGTAAGAGAAGCTGCAGGATCGAGTGAAAGAAATGGAAGAAAAACAATTGGTTGTAGGTGGCTGCTAATTATTGGGAGCAGTACCTTATGCAGTAATATATGTGCATACATTCCTTTTCTAAGTAACATGGATGCCAGGAAAGACAAAGTTGCTGGAACCTTCATAGCCAGCAGGATACAGACCAAGCACATTTTTATGTATCAGCCAGCACATCCATTTATAGCAAGTTTGACACCACACTGTTTGAATAGGCTCTTATGTCACAGATAAATATTCCATGTTTGTAATATGAGGTAGCCTATAAAGAGAGACTTATTTCCTCTTTCAGTGAAAAATGGGTAAGTAAAGCCCATTATTCACCACCTAAATGGCCACCAGCCAGTGACTAACAGCTAGCCTATTTGATTATGAAGTTGTAGCTTACTGATATGAAGTCATATTTCATGGCAGCTCTTGACAGAGAAAGAGAAAGAAAATGCAGAGCTCACAAGAGGGCTTTTGACAGTTGCTGCCATGAAATGTTTTCATTTGTCACCGTGACAGTGAACAACAAGATACTGACTGAAAGAGAGGGCAAGAGGACACAACTGTCTTCAGCTAACTTCCACTGAGCCTTGACACACAGACGCATAAACACACTTGGGGTTACTTAAATTTTCCTGATTTTGCTCAAAAACATTATTAACCATTTGTATTTTGGGCAAAATATACAACTAACCATGTGTTACTGCTGCTGCAGTCATGCATAACAACAATTGATGCAGTCCAAATGTCATTAAAAACTGTCTAATCTAAAGTGTTGGGGACATTAATTGCAGCCTTTATTATGACTTCTGGCTTAATTATTTCCCATGAACAACAAAGTTTTTCACATTCTTCCCCCGGGTTTTCCTTACTATTCTGGGACATCTCAAAAGCTAATTTTCTTTTTTTTTCTTTTTAACAAGAAAGGAGGAAATTAAGTTTGTATTTCTAAAGAAACATCTTTCCCATCTAATTTTAACAATGCTTTTTTTTCTACACCTAAAGAAATTCCTAACACAACTTATTGTCCAGATAATGCTTAAATCAATGAAATAATCAAGAAAGCAGTAACCTTAACCAGATATAATTAGTCTATGAACTTAAATATGAAAAACCAGACCTATTATCTCTTGATGTTGATAGCGTCATGCCAACAGAAGCACAAAATTTAAAAGTTGTGTTACATGTTCCTTCCATTACACTTTGCATTAGGCAAAACAGAAAGCTAATGTAACCCTTACATTCCAGTAGTATTTACCATTCAAAAAGTCAGTTAAGGTAGCAATAGTCAAGTTTTAATTCAGGGGGAAAAAAGCAAATAATAAGCTATTCTTGTCCTGTAAAATTGCAAAGAATTTATTTAATTTCCATGAGCACAAAAGCCAATGTCTGATGTTATTTTGTTCAACCTTATTTCTAAAATAGCTTTTACCTTCATTAATCTACTGCTAAAAGCAAGCCCTTGCCTATCTCCTTGTTTTTTTCTTTTTAAACATTTTCCCCAAAGAAGATATAATCCTGTTCTAAAAGGGATGATCATACCTTATAAACATCCGTTGTGACATCACTAGTCTTCTTAAAAGTTTAGAAACATCCTTATTTGTTTTCCCAAGAAACATTAAAAAATGTTAGATATAAGCCTGTTAACAGAGGCCTAGGAGAGAAGAAGTCCTATACAGAGTCACAGGGAGGAAAATCGATTAAGGTGGTCATGATGTCATGAAAGGGAAAGGAATAAGACTAATGAGCAGATCTGAAACATGCAATTACAGCTTTGTTTACAGAGTTTGAGGGAATTTCAGTTCTAACAACTGAAATTAAAAAGAAATTGTCAATAACCTTTATGATTGTAAAGATACATGAACATCTGAGCAAATTAAGTATGCCCAAATGTGCCTAGGATTAATATTTGCCCTAGTCTCCAATGTATGTTGCAGACATGGAAGACAAAAAATCAAACTGAAAAGCAGCATGTTCAAGAGACATAATTTGGAGGAACTGAGGCTTCTTTCGGGTAAGGTTTTCTTTGGTAGAGGCATATGACTTAGATCTTACACATTACAGCAGGTGTTACTAAAAAAGAATAACTGAAGAGCAGGGCTGTGAAGGCTGTCCAAGCAGGTAGCTGGGCTTGGCCACAGCCAGACAGTGATAAACAGCTTAAAGAACAGAAGCGAGATGAGCACGTGTGACCAGCTGCTCCTTGGTGCAAGTGATACTTTGGATAAAAGGCAGGGCCAGTCAGAGGATATGGGGCATGACAGACACAAAGTCTGAGTGAGAGCTTGCCTTGCAGATGAGCCAAAGAGAAGAATTGTAGAAATACTTTGGAAACAGAATATTCACTAACTTCTTTATCTTCCTGCTAAATGCATTGGGAAGAAAAAAAAAAGGCTGTAAAGTTATTTGATTTTCCTTTTGAAGGTGCAGATGAGGGAAGATTATCTCACCAATGTCTCACAACATTTCAGCTATCCCGGGGTGCTCGGTAGGAGTGCAAAATGGTGGTTATAAATAGAGACCTCCAAAATCTGTATCTATCCTTGGTTGCTCCTAGTTAAGTCCTGAAAGAAAGGTAATACAAAGAAATCCCCAAGGTTATAACATTCCTGAGCCTACATTTCTTTCTTAGGTGAAGTATTCCATAAGCACTAAATTATCATTTGCCGTAGGACAAATACAGTGGATAGAAAAGTCATTGGGTAGAGCAGTCTTAAGGTACAATCTCCACTCTTGTCTTGCACATCAGCAGATCCAGGAGACCTTGCTCACCGAGACATGGTCCCAGTTTCAACTTCAAAACTGGAAAACTGGAAGTTAATGGAATCTTGGGGAGGATTGAGCATTTTTCTTAATAAAGAAGATGATATCTGAAAATATCACAGATCTCAAAATATCACATAAAGAAAACTTTGTTATTTTTAAATTCTCCTGAACTCAGCAGAATTTAAGTCTCACTCCCCTACCATTAAGATTCAAGAAGTGGAGGAACCTGATACTCTCTCCAAGAAGTTGATCCACAAAAAGGTCGACATAAAAGTACCTAAATTGTGGCATGTCACTTGCCTAAACAACTTTCAAATTGTCATCATTACTCTGCCAATGAAAAATGTGGTTATCACTCACTCTTCATACACTTGCATTTCATGTTCCCATTTCTTCAACTGATTTCACTGTCTGCTTCCTGAGCCTGTCTCTCCCACGCTTTCATCAAAAACTCTTTTGCTCTGAACTTTTCATTTCCTTGGATCATTCACTGTATTAGAGTAGCTTTCCATTCCAAATGGAGAGAATATGGGGAATAATTTCTCCATTTCAATAAACACTTCAGAGAAAGCCATTTTAGAATAGCAAATTGCTCCCAGGAGCATAGATCACTTTTCCTTCAAATAAAATCTGGTTTAGTAAAGGGGCTGGAATTATCTTTAATAACTTTATTTAGAAGCTCATATAGAGGAGGGAAAAAGGGGGGGGAAGAAAAGCTATATGATCAAATAAATATATATTTACCTTGATTTTCATTTATCTTACCTCCATAAAGAAACTGGGCTTGGTGCCAGCACTACTATGTAAAATGACTTTTCTTCACATTCAGCAAAATCTCTCTTGATACAGAGTCTCAGAGGAATATAATATGGATTCAGTCTTCCTCAGCCTTGCTACTCATAACCTGCAGGCATTTTCTTTTACATAGTGTCAAAGTCCAACAATGCTAGTAAAAGGTGTAAATTTCTAATACAAAGTAATGTGAAATTTAAAACACAAATACACAAAGCCAGCCCACGGCATTATAATGCAAGTTATGATTAATTATTCTGGGTCTGTGACTGACTAATAAATGCATGTGATTATGGTGCTTTCCTCAGTTGTGGTTATGCAATCAATAGCATGCTTTCAAATTTCTCATCCTCAGATTAAATGTAGGTCAATCTCAACATAGGATTGGGACCCACCTTACTGAATTATCAATGTTGGGGGAAAAAGTCATAATTCAAAATCAAAGGGCTTGGCGCTGTTAAAGCTACTGAGCAACCACTTAAATCTGCTGAACAGATGATGTCCTGATGCAGATGCTGCACTCCTAGTGAGCTTGAACTCCACACCATTGCCTTCCTAGTCAATAGCCTCCTATACCAGCAAAGGCATATCCTATGCTCTCCAGTGCCAACACACTGCAGGGTCTGTGGCTCCCTGGAACTTGGAATGCCAGGGACTTGCCAGGGTGGGCAGCCAGGATTATAAATCCATTGGGATGTTTTACATGTTGACCATTCATTAATGTTCTCCCAGTTTTCCTGCAGTTTCTCTTTTCTCCCAGAAAGAGAAACTTCGTCAAAGTTGAATGAAAAAGCTGTAAGGTAGCAAAATACTTTTTGCAGTACAAAGCCATAGCAAATACTTTAAATGTCCCACTGATAAGCATGATTTCAAATCAAATTCGAGACCTTCTACCATGCAAAGTTGGATATCTGGATCACAGTGCCAGTTCATGCCATCTCAGCACAGAATACTTGGACACTGTGAATGGCAGCTTCTGTTTGAGACCAGGCAAGAGTCTAATTTCTTGCTCTTAACACATCATAAGTCAAACTTCTTGAACTTTGCCATCAGAAAATTTAGCAACAGTCATTTTCCACCTATATCTCTCTGACTTCCGTTTATACTCTTGCTTTGTTTGCCATTTTAAACATTTGCCTCATTATTGGTACCATAATCCATGGTGGTAAAAAAAATTCAAGTTCTTCATCCTCAGAAATTACCTACATTGGTGTAAACAATGGTCATCTAGATAACAGCAAAATGGAATTGCTTCTCTAGATTTAGTTCTCTAGCATAACACTTATCCAGTCAATGTATTCAGTGTTGGACACAGGTTCTGAGACACCCATATGTGCATATGAACAAAAACAACATTTTCACAAATGACAGTAAGACTGAAGAGCTAATACAACTGGAAGAAACAGTGCAAAGCACAGACCCTTTTCCTTAACAGCTTATTGCTACTACATAATTTTAAAATATTTATTACTGCCCATTTCTTTTCTGTTTATAGACAGCCTGTTAGGGAACTTCCTTTTATTTTTAGCTCTAATGTTTGGTTTTCATTTTAAAGTACATATGCCTCATTTTTAGTGTTACATGAGAAGTGCAAAGAGTCAGTATGTCATTTTTAAAAAGATCTAGCTAAATGCATACTCTGGGGGAATGAAAGATTTTTGCTTAAGCCTCAGATAAAGCTACTTTTCTTCTGCAACAGTGTGTAGAAGCAATACAAGAGGATAATCTCCAACACATTCAAAAGTGGGACAACCTTAATACTGACAGAAGTACTTTTCTTTAGCTTCTACAATACAACTAAATGACAGAGGCATATTTTCTCAATTTCTGATTGAAAGATAGGCTTTTTAAAGCAGCCTGGGTGTTCTGGATGTGTGAACATGCACCTGTGCTATGAGCAGAAATGTTAAATCAGGAGCTTAATGCTTATAGAGGGATTTCACCCACTTAGATTAGCTTGTTGAACTAGATATATGTAAGCTCTGAGGTTAATGAATCTTGAAATGGAGCTCCACATGACTCAGCAGACAGTACTGTGCCTGTTAAAGCCGTGTAAGCAATTTCTTCAATACATAGCATGCTTTTCCTTTTTGGTATGTTTTATTACTACTGAATGAGGCTGCTCATTCTTCATTGTTGGTTCCTCTTTCCAAATGTAACTGATTATGTCTCTGTCCATCTGAAGTGATGGTGCAGCTCTCAGAACCCTGTGAGCCTCCAATAGTTTCTCTAAATCTGCATGGCACAGATCATCAGAAATTCTCCTACCCTGTCTTCTTGGGTAACCACAGGAGCCACTGGTGAGACTCAAGCATATATAGCCTCTACATATAAGACCTTCTTCTTGATGCAGCAAGCTTGCAAAATACATTTGCTTCTCTTCTTCAGAATCTTTATCATGCATCTGCGTCTGCCCTAGAAATAAATACATACCATCTGCTTTTACCCCAGTCATGCTGGTTTCTTCATAATAACTGATGCTGAAAAGCAAAAAGACGAAACCTTGCAAAACACAAGTAAAGAGAGGCCAGCTCTGACGGCACCAAAGCATCTAAACATGAGGAAGAGCATTAGGCGACTGAAGAGCAAAGTCAGCTTGCAAGGACGGTTTCCTCACTCTCTGCCTTGATTTAAAGTGCATACAATTTTTCAGTCTTTCTCCCACCCTTCACTTGCTTTCTTTTCCATCAGGGAAATGTAAGAAATATTGAGCCCTTTTTTTTGCTGCTGCTGCTGTTCCAGTAAAGGTTTTTCTGTGATTAGTTTACAAGAAAGATTAGATGCTTTCACCCACCTTGTACTAAAAAAAGGAATTTGTGTAGCTATTTCCAATTTTTTAGTATAACCACTCGCTTAGCCTCTCACATATATGGCACCTAATCAACCACTGCATTTGATACTAAATCAGAGCAAAAATCACCAGCTTTTTTTAAATCCCTATCTCACTCCTGAATTAATAATTAGTGGTGTTCATGATAACTTAATGAACATGTTATAAAAAGTATGTAATGCACATGTTTCAAAAAGCAATGTAGTTATAGCAAACCTTCCCTTCCTCCTTGTGGCAATTGAGGCCATCATTACAGATAAGCACTCAGCATCAGTATCAATGTTCAGTGGCACAAAGATCAAAAGGCATTATGTCAGCAGCATCTGATTTCCGTTACTGCATGCACCATTATTCAGTTTGTTACTCTTGCATCTAAGCCTTTAAATTTGCAAACTTGCCTTTTCCACTGTGCATTCATTGCCTTTTGCTGTCACTTCAGCCTTATTTGGTAACCCTCAGCATTACATAATTGATTACTCTCTTCACTATCTCTTTGTGCAAAGGGTTATACTAAATCGAAACTGCCACCTTTAAATTATTGTGCAGCCTTCACACCTAGGTATTAGTATGTTAAAGTGCTATCTCCAATCTATTCTATAAAGTTTATTGTTTTAATTAAAATGCTCTCTGTGCTCTCCAAAGGAGATGATCCTTTTTTTCCCCTTGTTGCTCATTTATGAGTCATAAAAATTTTCTAATTATCCCATATGAATTTTGAAATTAATTCACCTAATTTGACTTTCTCTGTGTTACAGTGACTTCATGTATGTATAAGTGTGCAGATGGTTCCATTCCATCATTGAAATGTTGTCATGCTTTAATCCCAGCCAGCAGCCAAGCCCCAGACAGCCATCACTGGCCCACTCCCCCACCAGCAGTATCAAGAAGAGAATTGAAAAGCTAAAAAGTAGGAAACCCCTGGGTTGAGAAAAGACAGATTAATGGGAAAAGCAAAAGCTGTGCACACAAACAATGCAAAAAAAGTAACTAATTCACTACTTTCCATGACCAGACAGGTATTCAGCCATCTCCAGGAGAGCAGAGGCACATCAGATCTAATGGTGACTTGGGAAGACAAATGCCATCATCCAAAATGATGTCATATGGTAGAGAGTATCCCTTTGGTCAGCTGGAATCANTCACTGGCCCACTCCCCCACCAGCAGTATCAAGAAGAGAATTGAAAAGCTAAAAAGTAGGAAACCCCTGGGTTGAGAAAAGACAGATTAATGGGAAAAGCAAAAGCTGTGCACACAAACAATGCAAAAAAAGTAACTAATTCACTACTTTCCATGACCAGACAGGTATTCAGCCATCTCCAGGAGAGCAGAGGCACATCAGATCTAATGGTGACTTGGGAAGACAAATGCCATCATCCAAAATGATGTCATATGGTAGAGAGTATCCCTTTGGTCAGCTGGAATCATCTGTCCCAGCTGTGTCTCCTCCAGCTTCCCAAGCATCCCCAGCCCCCCTCAGGAGCACAGCAGTGTGAAAAGCAGAAAAGGCCTTGGATCTGTGTAAGCCCTGCTCAGCAATAACAAAAATATCTCTATTATCATCGCTGTGTTCAGCAAAAATCCAAAACACAGCCCCACATTAGCCATCACTAACTGGGGTACAATTGACTGTATACCAGCCAAAATCAGTACAAACTTATTTAGTGGAACATGCCATAATTTACTTTTCCAGATGCGACATCAACAGAATTTGTCACCAATATGTGCTGGCATTACAAAAACTGCAATGATTTTTCAATCTTGCCTTTTGTTTGGTGCTAGGGTTTGACTCTTCCTGCCACTCCCTGGCTGAACAAGTGAAGAAAATAATATTGTGCCTGTTATCTAAAACATATACTTTTAAAAATATAATAAAATAAAGAAGGATCATTCTGTTCTTCCTCATGTTTAATAATAACACTGCTATAAACTCTAGAAATTTATGAAGCCTCACAAAAAGTGAGGCTGCTGCTATTGTGTAGATAACAAACTGTTTCCACAGTGTTTGGAAGTAAGGAGCAGTCAGAAACTGCTGCCTTTTACAAATACTTCAAGATATTTTTGCTCCCTTAAGAGCACTTAACAATGCTGAAAAAGGATTCCAGCCCTCAAGAACAATGAAAGTGAGTTTTAGCAGTTATCTTCACAGAGACACTCAAAGGTGGAAGAGCAGTCTGTTACAGCATTGAAAAAATTTTCAGTACAAAAGACAAGAGCACCAAAATTAGGAGCAAATGGAATTTTTACCCCTATATATAGAATCCTGCTCAAACTGACACCTTCTTGAGGAATAGAGTTGCTTGTTTCCTTCATGCTGGTTTTTCCTCCCAGTACTTTGCCATACCAAATCAGACTTGCATGTAATCAGTGTTCCATGAAATTAAATACAATAGCATACCTCATAACTTCAGAAATCACTGGATTGAGATTGTTACACAGAAACACTTTACAGTTTCCCCTTTTTTCTTAATGTTATGCTCACCCTTCTGCTGCTTCTCTGGCTTCTAAATTTGGACACTTCAGTCTGGTGGGCGTTGGGGACTGTATGGCAAGATGTCAACATCTGGTACACTTCACAGTTAGTAATATCATTTTGATCTCTTACCCAAATATGATGATTTCTTCCTAACCTACAATCCATTTAGAGTCACTTCTATATGGTTATTAAGATTTTTAAACATCTTTTTCTTTACTGGTCTGTAATTCCTTCTCATTACAGTCATAATAAATACATTTTACAATTTTCAGATGCTATTTCTTTGTTCTCTCTGTCACCCTTCAGACATGTTTTGTCCTGCTGCAGGACTGCATTGTTTTAGCTGACCACTGGTAGGTTAATTGTAGCCATAAGCAGTTCCAGCCTACGCCCTGTGTCTTACCATCACCCATTCATACTCCTCTATACTGAGCTTGGTTGTGCCCCTTCTCAAGGTATTTAGTATCATTGCAGGCTCTAAACCTCTAAACATCTCTAAACTCTGTCATTATGTCAGTCATAAATGTCTTGTTCCACACTTATTGCTATTATCTAAATAAAATAAAATAGCGTAATTTGTGTGATTTGTGTTTCTGTTTTGCCTTAAATTTCCAACTGATATGGCCAAAAGATTACTGTCGAGATGGGGAGACCTGTGAGGTGTTTATATAGTGCATGTGGCTGATAGCAGCAAGATATGGAGACAGGAATAATTGCCTATACTGGAGAAGCTTTTAAATCCAGCCTTATTGGAGTAACAAGCCAATGTTTAACCTCTCACTTTCTTTCCTCAAGCTTACAGCTGTGAAAACTTTGACTGGATGAACTAAATAATTCTGCTGTTATGACTCCATAAGGGACTGCTTTTGTTGTGCAACCAAAATTAAATCATCACAACACACTACAATTAAACCCTTTCTAGATATTATCAGCACTACAGTTTTGATTAAAACCTTGTGCTTTGAAAAACACTGCACTGTTTCTGCCAGTATTCGTTTACTAAACCAGAAGGAGAAGCCCTCAAGTGAGATGAATTACTTATTTACTGATAGTCTAAACAGTGCACCAGTAGGATCCGAAGTTGTTATTACCTAATCAATCTGAAAATACTAGGTGATGAATTAATACAGCAACTTCATGTTTTTCAAGGACAAGTGGAAATGAAAAAAAAGAATAAGCATCAGCCTGAAATTTATCAGTTTAGAGAACTTTTTGTCAAATTGCTTTCATATTCATCACATTTTAATCTTCTCTACTATTGTTGAAATATATCTCTTTCAAGCACAGTTATGTTTAGCATTTTTTTGATAATGGAAATATTTTCTAAATAAAAGGATAATAATTAATTCCCTTCCACAGAAAAACTTGCTTGAATGGATTTATGAAGCATCACATTTGTGTTAACTAAATGATAGGACATTTTTCTCCAGATAATTAAGCACTTTCTTTGAATAAATGAAAAAAAATCTTATTAAGGCAGTAATTAACAAACTTTACTAACTTTGAGCTTGACATTCTGGTGTATTCCTCTTGAGGATAATTCCTTCTGAATGACCATTTCTGCAGCTTCGCATTTAGTTAAAAAGCAGTCAAAGTTCTTAAACTTAAGATAATATTTTTTAAAATCTTTGCTTTATTTGCTCCTTTCCTCTGCCCACTCAACAGTCCCTCACTGCAATAGGAATCATTTGGGTGAGAAACAGCCCTAAACACTGATATCTTTTGCTTCACAGTCTCTGCAGGGTCTTCAATTTGCATAGTACTCCAACTTGCTTAAA
The DNA here is from genome assembly GCA_013397955.1 of Grantiella picta. Classification (NCBI taxonomy): domain Eukaryota; kingdom Metazoa; phylum Chordata; class Aves; order Passeriformes; family Meliphagidae; genus Grantiella; species Grantiella picta. The sequence continues at coordinate 140,923 of VZRM01000415.1, forward strand.
AACCTCCTATGTCTTCCACAGTTTTCTTTCAATAATATATAGTATTCCTGCCTGGCCATTTGATTAAACAAGGCTGTTACTGATGTCCCAATAATTGAAATCCTGTCATTTCATGCTACTTTCCCTTCCAGAGCCTCAAATATGTCTGATTTGAAATATGTCAGACTTAACTGTGTTTCCCCTTGCCCACTCACAGTGGGAATCTCATTGGTTGGATCATTCTGCTCGACTAAAATTTGGATTTGATTTTTCCTGTGGCACAACTATCTCAAGATACGCAGCAAAGAATATTTAGGGTTTGTATCCAAACCTTATCCCCTTTACTCCTATTGCTATATTAATGTGTCAATGTATATTAATGAGGTGCCTCTTCTCTACCTGTCATTCCAGTTCGAAAGAGCTCATGCAATGGAGGAAATTTTATATATGCATAATATTAAATATATATATATATATAAACATATATATGACAAACAAGTACAAACTTTTTGTTTTAATAAGCAGTAGTAGCACACTTTACCTGGTAAAACTGTAGCCACCGTGACTTTGCTCAATAGTCTATTTCATGGATATATTTCCTGAATATATTCAGATCTTGGGTCATACACCATCCTAATCTTGCTTTTACTGCAAGAGACATAGGTATGTCATCTTCAGTGTTCCTTTGTTTCTTCCTGCATTTCATATTAATGCTTTATTACTTCACATAGGCTTTGGAAGGATAAAGACAAGAAGACAAGAAGATATTTGTGGTGCAGAAAGAAGCAGCTTTTAACATGTAACATGCTTTTGATATATTCTGGGGCAGACCTAGGGAAGTAACATCTAGTTCCTAAATTATTGGCTCTTTTCCTGTTGCCTGTTCCTGCATGCACATCAAGTAACATTGTCAGAAACTTACAGGAGAAAGGAACTCCAACAACTAAGAAGGCTGAAGGAGTGTTATCTCCAGGCTCTTGTCTTCACACATTGTGCCCCAACCTGATTATGTAATTTTATATTCTTTTGACACAGGTTCTGTGCATCTGTCAGCAGAGGATTAAGGCTTGGAAGTCAACAGCACACTGCTGAGGAAGGTGAGAAAATGGGGTGACAGAGCGTTGTATGCTCCTGCTGCTGGGTAGGTTGAAGACTAAAATGCACAACACCGTTTTTCCAGAAAGCTCCTCAGATGATCGTTCCACATGTTTAATGTCTGGTTACCAATTTCTTGAAGCTGTTAAATACAAAGTCCACTGAAGGAGAAGTAAAAGCTCTAGAAATGTAAATAGATTGATTAACTAGTGACACAAAAAAAATTTATCTTCATTCACCAGTTAGACTTGGCTGCAGGCCATAAAAAAAGCTTTTTAGTCTGATAACTAACCAGCGTATCCCAATTCAAACTCAATTTGGACACAGTTAACTTTCTAACAGCACAAATTTACAAATACTACAAGATAGCACTGCCAGCAGCCCTCACACAGAAGGACAATTTCACCAGACACTGAGACCTGATCCTCAACCCCCTTCCCCCGAGAATGCACAATGCTGGCTCACTGTTAACATCAGCCTGGACACTGCCATTTCAAACACTGCATTTTCCCAGACTAAGCACAAAATGTCCACATGCGAGCTTCTGACAGCCCGGCACTTAGAAAGGGAAGGTCCTCATCACTATACACACATTACTAGGACTTCTGCACTTCCACCCGCTGGAAAACCCAACTCATCAGCTAATCTTAAAATGTCATCATCTAAGAAACGTTTCTCTCAGTAAGTCAAGAACCATCACAGTCTAACCATAATGGGGTGTATCTTCTAGCAAAGACTGGAGTGTGTACAGAGATTACATATTGCAGTTCACCATAAAGCAGATCTCTGTGTACTGATTTTGTCAAAGAAAGCTTGATTGCCAAGGAAAGCTTGATTTTAAACTTAGAGTCATATCTATATTTTGCTTTATACAGTCAGAGGGTATCTGAAAAACGACAAAAATTTAACACAGATATTGCTCTGCATGATTTCTCATGGCCAAATTGTTTATCTTTTAGAACAAAACAAAACAAACCAAAAAGAAAACCGGGAAAAAAATCTCAATCCTACAACCCATATTTTAAGGTACTTATGAAAACTCTATTAGTAAGCATCATTTTCATTATCTATATTAAAAAACAACTCTATTATTTTTTAGTTGACCAGTAAGTTATCATAGATTTTTTATCTATGCCTTCGGTAAAACATTTTGTCTCTCTTGGATTTGTTGGAAGAAACATATTCGAGTAGAAGCTGCCTTACCATTTTTCCTTCCTCACCCCACTTCATACAATATGTTGTCCATAATTACTTCTTGCATTTTTTTCCCATCAATACAGAAACATCTAAAGTATGAGGGAATCTCTAAACCATTATAAACAAACCTATAGACAGATGAACAGTATGGTTGTTATGGTTTCACAGGATGTAAAGCACAGTTCAGGACAATTCCGTAACACTTTCACCATCTCCTTCAGAAAATAAGGAAAAGCATTGTCATATGTCATGGTAATGTAATTAGCATTTATGTCTACCAATGATATATTAGGGTAACTGCAGGCAATCTCATTTTCATATGATAAAAGCGGTATAGAATTCCAAGTAATATAGATCCAAAGATATACTAGTTCTCTGTTGATGCTGCAGGAAGTTTCCTAACATTTCAATTCCTGCTACCATATTCAAGACAGTGGAACATCTTCTTAATGAGAGAGGAACATATTTTTCTCCAGAGGTTTCAAATGGCACCAAAAATTGTTAGCAAAATAAGACAGAAAAGAATATTACTCCCTCTCTGTAAGGAAATACACAACTGTGATGTGCTGAAAGCCTTTGCACAGAACATCAAAACTACAAACCTGTAGCCCCTCTGGCTATCAGTGCAACCATCATCATTTCTCCATCTTCCAGATGGCTGGGGATAGGAAGAATGCTGGGGAGGAAAGTATTTCTTAGCTGCAGAGTAATATTACAGATAGGATAAGTGGATAGGGAACCAACAGATATTTTCTTTCATGTTCATTGCTGAAGTTTTAGAAAGTTAGAAATTCCCATATTATCCCTAGTCCTTGCTAAACAAGTCTACATTGCCTGTGATGGAAAAGAAATGGTAATGTTCCTTAAGTACTCTGAATAGGAAAATAATTTATACTAAAAATCATCTAATGTGCTTTAAGAAAGAATTCATGCTTTTTTTTCACACTGTTACATTTCCAAAATATAGATCCATCCATGGGGAAAAATCCACCAGCTGTATTTCTCAAATATCCTAGAAGAATTGAAGGGAGGTAGGGAGGAATGTTATACACTGATGGTCTCATTATATAATGTTAAAGTGCAGCATTACAACATTATCATTCCCCACACACTTCATTCCTTGTGACATTTTAAGGTATAAAGAATAAAATGCACTCACAATGTCTTTATCATCTTTATCTCTAAGAGTAACTGCATACCTCTTACCTTCAAACTGCACAAGGGCTTCATAAAGGAAAGTTTTCAGGAACATCAAACGATGTGCTTCTGATTCCTCAGGCACAGCTTCTGCCTGGTAAGTCTTCCTAACATAAATACACAAAAAATTTATGTTACATGAGACTGTGTAGTTTCAGGAGCACATTCACATTATGTACCTTTTGCCCTGTCTCTCTTGCTTTCTATTTTGGTGAGACAAGTGAAAATAAAGAGAACAATCAGAAACTCACAGAATCAGTTGAAATTAAAACTTCATTTACTTACAGCCTTTGCACTCAGGTGTCTTTCTAGTCATTAGGAACAAGTGCATCTTACTTCAGATAAGAGGATATTCTAGTCACATGTCTACCCAAAAACTGAACTCATTGCATGGCTTCCCTCCATGCTGTCATTTCTTAGTCATAACCCTACTTCTGCAGGAGCAGTCTTCTCAAGATATACCTTCAACTTGTTTCTGTTACAAAGATCTTCACAAGATAATTTATTTCTCTTGTTCTGACCCTGAACAGAGAACAAAATAATCTGTTTATTCAAGTATCTTTAGATTTAAATTTGTAGAGGTCCAATCTTTAGCTACTATAGTTTTAGCTCTGCAAAACCTAGGTAGCCTCAAGTGATAATTATTTTGATAAACATTTGCTACCAAATATTGTCCCTACCAGCATTTTAGGAGTTCTTTGTGTTTCTTAAGTTTAAAGATGGAGTTATGGAACTGATTGTATGACTGTACTGAATCTTCAACTCACATCAGCTCCTTTACTTTTCTGTCTCTCAGCTCAAAGGTCAAAATTTCATTGATCTAAAATATTCAACTCATTAACTTAATTTTAATCTTGCTTTGTCCAGTAGTTTTCAATTGTTCACTGTCTTACTATGAAACATCATCAGTGATGTCTTTGATCACATTCACAACATAAGGATACATCAGCAAGAAGACTAAATATCTGTGAAAGTGAAATTTGATGCTAATTTTCTTTCCTTTAAAATCTGCTTCTAATGATCACTTCAGACCTGTTTCTTTCCCCAGTTTGTCCTTCTATCTTCCATTCAAAAGAGAAATTTTAATGACGACAAGACTTTCTACCAGTGTTCAGGTGATCTCAGAGAGGTGTTTTCATTAGGTGGACATGAATAATCGATAGTTCATAGATAAGAAGCAGCAGTAGTATCCCATCAGCAGGCAAGGACACAGTAAGTGTGAAATAACATGTAGCAAGTGAAGTCTCATATTATGGCGCCTAGTGACACTTAGGGGGCAGAAAAATAAAGGAAAAAACCTGTGTTCAGCACCAAATCAGTAATGGTGATATTGCCAGCAAAAAGTAGTACAGAAGTGAACCCTACCAAAGACAGTATCATGAGCCAGGCATTGGAAGGATGGCTGTCTCACCATGAGCAGAGACATTGTGTAAAGCAAATAATGTTTTTGTCATCAAGGATGGTATGTAAGTCTCCATTTTATTTACCATCACTCTGAATAAAAACACATCAATGTGACACTGTCATTCTTACCAGGACACTGCTGTTTCCAAAAGCTGCTTCCAAAGAGTAGGAAGCTTTTGCTGACCTAACTGTAGCTCCTGTATTGTTAGTTCAGGATTCCTTTCATGGCTTGTGCATTTCTATTCTTTTCAAGTATTTTCTGAAGCACACTTCATCAAACAATGATTGAGCCTTCCCAGTGGTTTCAGTTTTTCTGATTAATGCTGAGGTGCCTTCATGGTTAGTGTATATACACTTCTTTTCCCAGTGTGTCCAATTATTCCTGTTATAATATATGGTGAGGGTCTCACTTCAAAAAGAATTTCAGTTAAGCTGTATCTTCACAGATTTTTCTCACTTTCTAAACAATTATCTGTCATTTCTTGGTTTATAGGAGCTAGGAACTCTGTGTATTTACTCAGTCTATAAAATTATAGCACATTTTTAACCTGCTTCTGGCAATACATTTTTTAACATGCATCATAACAAGCCTGTCCATATTACTGTTTCTTCCAAGCTTAGAACTCATTTGAGAAAAACTACCAAAATATTGAAGCTATGTAGCAAATTATACCTCTCAAAATTCTAAAGGTCACACTGTAGCTTTTTAATGAGCTTCTAAGCCTAAAGCAAATGGCATATAATAAAGAGTGGATATGGAGTATTCACAGTTTAATAAGGATCCTCAGATGCCCATGATCTTGGTACTATGTGGCCACTGTATTGCCAGAAGTTCATTATATATTTGGCACGGGATGGCACACTGGCAAGGATGGCAGTGAGCTTTTGTTTCAATTCCTTTGCTGATACCCCTAAACCCTTTTATTCCTAGTTGATCATACAGAGTAATTTCTATTGCAAAACTTTGACTTCATGCAAACAGCTGAATTTTTCTCCTGCTGCATAACTGAAACAGTCTGGGCTATGGGCACTCTTCTCGGGCATGCTTTCAAAGCTCTATTTCCTGCTCTGAGATACTATATTTTTATTTTATGTCTTCTCCTCAGAGTAGGTAATTTCTAGTAATTCAGAGGCAAATCTGTATATGCAGAAGCCTTCATTAAAACGAACTATGGAAGTGTGAATTTTTAATGCTGGCAGGAAATTCTTGGCATCCCTAAGGTTTCACTGCACTGAAACTGTGCCAGTGCAGGGGTCAGACTTCAGCCACAGTGGCACTTGATGGTGCAAATCAGCTCCTCTCTCCTCTGAGCTTCTTCATCTCTATACCACATTCTGTCTTGGTTCCATTAGGAATTTTCTTGAGGCACTTTCTCCATGAACATGATATTTGAGATGACAAAATTCAGTTTCGTATTAGAGCACATTCTGAACCGCATGGGTGTGGGTTCTGACTGACTTGGAAATTCTGCATCATGCAAAGAAAAGAACCAAGAAGCACAATATTTCTCTTTTGTTAGTTTATAAGTTACATTCGACGTTTCTCAGAAAAACAAAAGGCAACGCATGTGGCCAAAACTCAGTAGTCAAACTTAACACAGAAAGTGGGACAAGAGGATATATCATGCCAGTTTTTGCTGGTGTTGCATTCTTCATTTCACTTCCTCTCACATCTTTGAAAAGCAGCCCATTAACTGTTAAAATTTTCATTACTCAAAACACTTCCCAAAAGCTTGCTGTCAGGCATCTGCAAGCCTTTTAGGTGAAAGTGCATCCATCTGAGTGCACCCGTGAGAACACAGACTGAAAGTGGGTTCTTTTCATCAAGTTTAGTCAGCTATGGCACGTAGCTACTTAACCTGTCTGAATGTATAATATTGATTAAAATAATTAAAGGATCACTGTTCCATTGCACTAGAGACTTTAGATTGATATGCATAAGTGCACACTTAGCAGCAGCAAAGTTCAGGATACCATGATATCAAATATTGTTTAGATTTACTTCCTTCCTTGCCTTTTTTTTTTGCCATTATAAAGCTTGTTACCTGATCACAATTAACCATAGCTTGTTTAGCTAATTACTCATGGTTATGCCATTGCTAGGGAAATTTAAATATTATAGGGATTTTTCTGTCTCAGAAATCTCTTTCTAAAATATCTCCTCTAATCAAGCCGCAATTATGTTACTGCCCACTAAAACTACAAGCATGTTGACCCAGCTAGTCTTGTTCTGGCAAACACAAAGAGAAAAAATACATAGCAACAGTGACTACTCCATAGAAACAACAGGAATGAAAGGAAATCAACAGAAACATTTTAAATGCCAGCATTTGGTCATTTCACTGCCATGGATTTTATCACTTCAGCAAAAGAGATTCTATTAAAAAAAAAGGCAGTTTTGACTGAAATAAGTACATTATTTGTATAAAAATGTCTAAAACTATTTATTTTTTATTAAAGCTTAACATTGTAAAGCTTAACACTGATAACAGATCGGCAAATTGGCCAGGGATAGGTTGTCTGAAAGATACAAAGAGGCACACAGCTCATTACTGGCTCCCAATTGAGACTACAGAACAGCAGCAAACACTTCAGGGTAATTAACTGCCCAGAAATTATCTTTAGGGAATTTCACAATGATGCCAGCATATGGGGGAATACACTTATAACTGCTAAGTTTCACTTCCACTCTTCTTCCAATGAATTAGTATCAAGATACAGGAATCACTGGTGCAAAGACATGCCTTGCAAAAGAATCCTACAGCTGTTGCAAAAGACTGTTCTCATTTCTAGGCTCTGTCCTGATTTTGTTACCACATTTCTTCCCCTGCTTCTTCTGGTAGTTTTCTTCTTCCCTGTTTTCAAGTATTAAACATTTATGTTCCCCAATCAACTCATATCTCTTCCTTCTTCCCCTACTCTCCCCTGCTTTTAACCATATCCTGGATTTTCCTTATGTTGTCCCCTACCTCTTCCATATGCCAGTCTTGGCTTTATTCCCCAATCCTTTGTTCTTCTCTTTCTTGACATTCTCAGCTATTCTCCTCTCAGTTGATACCTTTGTTCTCCTACACATAGACAGTATGCAAGGAAGCAGGACTCCAAGGGAATTTTTCTCAGCCTCAATGAGTCAGAAAAAACCACTGTGCATAAAGAGTTAGAATACTGGAGAAGTCAGAGGGAACCTGACAACTAAATTATCAGCAAATGCCAATAATAGCCCTGACAACCCTGCACTACACATGTAAACCACAGCTACCTCTCAACATTAAAAATTTGGCCAAGAAATCCCCAATTGCGAAAGGAGTGATCTGCATCAATTAGCAAATAAATGTTACTGTCAGCTGTGACTTTTGTTCCCCTTATAAGTGGGACCAGCTGGAAAGAAATATGTTTAATTGGTACATTGCTTTCTCAGGTAAGGTAGTTCAGTGAACTTCTACCAAACTTAATACTTGCTGTGTAGTCTGCATACACTCAACCAGTTTCTACTCAAACATTCCCCATGTCCTCTGTAGTTAACTGCACTCAAATTCTGCACTTCCTTACAATGTGTAATCATCGTATGCGATGCTTCTTAAGGAACCCATACATCTTCTTTTAATAAAATACAAACTTCCTGCTGTTAATTGTAGTTTTCAGCACATAACATTCAAAACACTATGGCTTAAACCATAAAGCTTCTAGCTCGTGTCCATTCCGGGTATAATCATTTTAAGTACTGCACTAACTGCTTTACATTTCTTAATGTCACTTTTAAATTTCATTAAAAATAGTAAAAGAATGATCCTATCTTGCAGGTTTTCTATAGTTAAATTGCCAGTGTCTATAAAATTTCGTATCAGCCAGCACAGTAGCATTATATACCTCTCAAAGATAAGCTGAAACTAAGCTGTAGTAGACTGATTTGAAAACCATATATTTTTTATTTATTCAAGTGCATATCACTTCTTAACAGACTACACAAGACAGAGGTTGGACTTGATTTTATGTATCCTCAGAAAATACAAGATGTATGCTTCCATACAGCCTGACTGTAAAAATTATCCTTTTTCAAACATATCATGATTAAGTACTTTCATTTTTATAAACACTTCAGTATGTGCCTTTAAGCACATATTCAAGAAAAGTTATATCAAGGGGGCTGTCGGCTGTCCTTTTCCTTTTTTTTTTTTAACATGGCCATAAAACTATTCAGAATTTCTCTGTTTCTGTTACTATTTCCTGTCACACTCTTGTATGCTCTTGTCACTAAAGAAAGGAAAATTATAGAAAAATAGAACTCTGACACTTTGGTTTAAAAATAAGATTCCATACTCATAGGAATACTAAGTTTGCCTAGGATACTAAGTTTGGAGGAGTTATTGACTCCCTTTAAGGCAGAGAGGCCCCACAGAGGGACCTCAACAAATTAGAGATGGGCAATCACCAGCTATATGAAGTTCAACAAGGGAAAGTGACAGATTTTGCAACTGAATCAGATCAACCCTGGTTGTGTGTACAGACTGGGAATGAGAGGCTGAGAACAGAGGTACAGGAAGGAATCTGGGTGTCCTGGTCAATGGCAAGTTGAATCTGAGTCTGCAGTGCCCTGGCAGCCAGGAAGGCCAAAGGTGTCCTGGGGTTCATCAGGCACAGCATTGCCAGCCAGGCAAGGGAGGGGATTGTCCTGCTCTGCTCTGCACTGGGGCAGCCTCACCTCCAGTGCTGGGTGACACGATATAAAAAAGACATTAAGCTCTTAAAGAGCATCCAAAAGAGGGCAGCAAAGATGGTGAAGGCCTTGAGGGAAAACTCTGTGAGGAGCATCTGAGGTCACTTGGTTTGTTCAGCCTGGAGGAGACTGAGGGAAGACCTCATTGCAGTTACAACTTCCTCATAAGGGGAAGCAGAGGGGCTGACAATGATCTCTTCTCTTGGTGACCAGTGACAGAACCTGAGAGAATGGCCTGAAATTGTGTCAGGGAAGGTTTACGTTGGTTATCAGGAAAAAGTTCTTCACCAAGAGGGTGGTTGAGCACTGGAATAGGCTTCCCAAGGAAGTGCTCACAGCATCAGCCTGACAGAGTTCAGGAAGTGTTTGGACAATGCTCCCAGGCACAGGGTGTGACTCTTGGGATGTTCTGTGTAGGGCCAGGAGTCTGACTTTTGTGATCCTCATGGGTCCCTTCCAACTCAGGATACTAAACAAACTATATGCAAAACAACAATGCACCCAAAGATTTTAAAAACCAATAGTTTCAAAATTAAACCTTTCAGGCCAGTATCTTCAGTGCAAGCAAGGCTCATTTTTTTTTCCTCCAATAAGTTCTTCTGTATTCAATGGTATGTATTATTTTTCCAACCTCTTGTTTTGGTTTTTGACTCAGGGGAGTGTCTATAAAAATTATAGACACTCAAGAACTTTTATTATGCCAAGGAAGTTATCTGCAATATTAAGATGCTTCTGCCCTAATTATCTAGCTTATTTTTATAAAAATCCTTTCACTCTTTTTTTTTCAGAATTCTTACAAACAATTCCAAAAAATAGCATCAGAGGCCTGAGCCATGCCAATTCACCTCAATAAATGCTTTTATGAGCAGAGGTATACTTGGAACACAAAACCCAATATTTTATTCTGCTACTGTATTTCTCTATTATGACTGTTTAGCTATAGCAGCAAAATAAATTCAAAGAGCTCAGGAAGTTAGAATATGCAGCATTTAAGACATCTTTTGCATACAAAAATTACAGTTGAGCCAATTAAAGAAATCAAGGTTAATTAAAACAAGTCAAAGCTTTATGACTATTGCAACCAGTTTATCTGCAACAAGCTTTTTCCTTTATTCAAAGCCTACCTACTACAAAGTTACAGTCATGAAACCAAAATGGGGTACCTTTGAAAGCATTAAATCCCGGAGAGATGAGGGAAAGCTCGCCACCTCAAGAAAACCCACAATACTTTTTGCATGGGATGTCCCTCTGTTCATCATGTTCCTGAAACTAAAGTCTGACTGCTTCACAGAACGCAAGTGGCAATGAACTGAGCCTGTGAGTCCCCAGAAACTTCCCCAGCTTGGTGTGCCTGATCTCAGTGACAGCTGTTCCCTTGGGACCTCCAGCACCTTCTCTATAATTAGTGATATTAACTCTGACACTGCAGTGTTTCTATGCATCAGCAGCCAAATAGACATCACGTAGCAATCGTGTTACACCTGCAATCTGTTGGGTTTTTTTCCATTTGCCAGCAAAATCGATTTCAGACTTCTACAATAAGCCCTAGAACATTTCTTACAATATTAAATATTATTTCATACAGTGTTCCATATGAACATTTGGTGTTCCAAAGCTACCTATGGAACAATAAAGCAATTGCACTGTCACCGCTACTATTCAGGGAGCTTGTATCAATGACAGATTTAAAACAGTGCCTTTGTTATAAAATAACCATTGCTAACATGACTTGAAATCTAACTCACAGAGCAAAACCCAACTGTAGGCCACAAAAAACACTGTGCTATATACAGCACTTGAGAGATTTACAAACAAGACTGTTAATGATCTTTATCCCTATCACACCTCATTAAAATCTCATGGAGAATAAAACTGTGCAGGACCCACTTCTCAGAATGCAACATGCTACATAAAGCTACTTGATCTAACACATGTTTAAAGCAGGGAGCGACCATACACTAATGTCCAATCTGAGAAAAGGATTAACTTTATCAAAAGCTGACATAACATGAAAACATACCTCTTCTTAGCAAAAGCTTCTGAACAAGCAAGCAAGCAAGCATGCAGTCAGTTATGGTGGCTTTCAGGATATTTAAATAATATTTTTGAAAAATATACAGGTGGAGGACTATTATTATTATTACTATTACTATTTCTATTACTACCATTATTCTTGTATTGTTATGCACATATAAAACCATGAATTTATAAGAATTGCTACAATTCTTCCACATGCACTTATTCATTCACAGTTTAAGACATAGAAGATTCCCCTCTCTTTTACTATTGACAGTGATGCTCACACCTCTTTTACATTCTGAAAAATTACATTCACTAATTTTTCATACTATGTTCATTATTTTTACCATGGATATTTTTGCTCAAATAAATAATAAGCTTTTTTCCCCATGTTAAAAAAAGTTTAAAAAGTTTAAATCATTATAAACTTATGTAAACAGAAAACCCATATTGCTGACTTCTTGATTGAATTACCATCAAAGTAATTTTTGAATCTTGGGTTTCTTTTGTTTCTTGACAAATGTCCAGATACAGCAAAGGCAAAAGACACTTTTTCTCTGTCCTACATGCATTAATGCACCAACAAAACAGTCTATGTGATCCATAGCTTTTAAATAAGGCAGTTCCCTCTAACACAGTAGTTAAATGTTGCTGCAGTCTTGTTGAGCACTGTCTTTAAAGCCATAAATACCAAGAAATATATAAAAGTAAATATAATTACATTCAGTGCTTTACTTCTTTAAAGAATGCATACTTGTGAATATTTGCAGTAGCTAAATATTAACCAGCAGCTTCACACACATTTAATACTGCATAGCCTTAAATTTGGCCAATTCATTTTTATTGATACTTTCTTGAGCCTCAGAGGCCATTCTTTCCTGCCTTATAGCATGACTCATCTCTAACTCAACAAATCTCATCAGACACAGAGGATGAACTTTTCAGCCTCCTCAATAAGCCAATATCTATGCTTTCCTGCTTAGAGGCTGAATCACTTCCATAAATAAATACAGAAATAAGCTCCACTTTCCAGAGACAGCTCCCGAAGTCACTTAGCATTGCTTCTACGTGGATACCAATTATCCAGTGATAAATAAAGAAGACAAAGCTATTCAAGGGAGCATCAGATACCAAGCATTTAAAAAATTTACAATGCCATATTTTTCATATCCATATAAACATGTATATGCTGAAATGTATACAATTATGCACCCTATGTGTGGATTGTAACAGTTACATTTTATTGCATATCATGTAGTAGAAGATGCTTTTTCTAAAGGAGCAAGCTATGGCTAGGGTTACAGAAGTTCCAGGTAGAGCTAATTTTTGATTAGAAAAAGGCTTTCCAAGCTGTTTGGTTCCACACTGAGAGGCGAGGCAAGCCTTTGCAAACCACTCTAAGAGTAAGCCAAAATGTTTAAAACGCAGTGGGGAAGGAAGGCAAGGTTCTGAGGGAAGCTGATCTATCAGCTAGTGTTTGTCAAAGAATAAAACAAACACCCACAGTTGAGCCCAGCATCAGCCAGAATGAAGCGTGCCAGTGGAAGATGACATCTGAATGGCTGGCAAGCACAACTCCCTTGAGTGTGAAGGCAGATGCTATCTTCTGTCAGACCTAGCTGAAAGCCCAGAGAAAATGCATAAATTTTTATCAATTAGTAGAATAATGAATAAAAATAATAATTTTAAAGAGGTAGGATTTCTGCATGTCTTCAGAATAAACAACAGAACAGGGTAACACACAGGAAATGGAAGAGAATTAATGACAGTCTGCAGACCTCATGTCTGAGCAGATTGGGTATTTTGAAAAGTTCACCAATTGATCATTTTTCTAGCTTACAGTCTTTCTCATTTACTTCCCAAAATGCAGCACACAGTCACTATTCCCTAGACAGGTATGAGATTTTGTACGTATGAAAAGCAGTTTGACAAAGAAATAAACACAGGGCTGATGGCATGGGAAGCACAATAACACTGGTTTTCTAGGTTAGGTTAACATGAACTAAAACAACTGCATAATATGCCTTAAAATTTCTGATATATGCATGAACTTTCAACTGTTACCTGCTACTTCCTTTATTAATTCTCAGGGGAAAAAAAGCTTTTCTTCTGGACTGCTCTGCTGACACCTAGCGAGCCTCGGCTCCAACAGCTTCAGAAAAAGAGAGGTGGTATCAGAGCAGCTGTTCTTTTCATTCCACTGGCAGTAAAATGTTTTATATGGCCATGTCTGTGATTCAGCAGAGTGCTGAATCGTATATCAACTCAGAGAACACTGTAATACTAATGAGAGGAAAATGTAGAAAGATAGTAAAGAGGGGAAAGAAAAAGGAAGCATAAGGAAAAAAAAGCTTAAAGAAAAGAAATGATGGTCAAAGTCTTTCCCTCACATAATAAACACCTTTAGCAAGGATGAATAAAATTTGCCACTAGTTGTGACTTCCATCTTTTGCTTTCTGTGCTTCACAGGTTTAACTGGGATATCTCAGTGTCTGTAACTTGAAGTAAATGACTACTTTATTGCTTGTTTTTAATGTAAAATATAAACTACAAGCAACTCATTATTGTCTTAACATTATTGCAGTCTAATCCCACCATTAAATTAGTATAAACAGGTCAATTTATCCTCGGATTTGTTTGGGAGAGTGGCAATTTCACACGAGATTCTCAGCTTCACTAAAGTGGCTTAATATCACCTGGGAAACTGGCCTCAGTTGGGTGAGATGGTATTTTCTGATGTCAAGGCATTCTGCAACTTACAATGGACACAAAAGCAATTTAAAAAATAGAAATCTGACTTCCTCTTTTCAAAAGAAATTGAACAAATGAACGTAAGTGCTGACCTCTCATAACAAAGATGAATCAGATCACATTTTGCTTCCCTGAAAAATGGCTCCAATAGGTCACAGTCATTACTCCTGCATGAAAAATGTGAGAACACATACTGCAACGAACTGTCACTAAGTTGGTCTCATGAGAGCCGCTGGTCAGGAATTTTTAGGTTTCCCTAAGAGAATTTCCAATCTGTTTTTCTGAAATGGTTTATCTAACCAGAATCTTACAAAAGGCACGTGTGTTTGGATGATTAAAAACACCTACACAGAGAGAGTTAGGCTACTCCAAACTTGCAGTGTAACAAATTTAGGGTAATTAAACTTCACTTCAGCAATATAAAAGAAGCTGCTAAAACAAACACTATGTAGGTCTTTGCATCATTAACACAACCAAGATACTAAAGATTGCATAAGATGAAAATTACCACAAAATAATAGAGAACACACAAATGTGTTAGTGAAAAAATTAGCTAGAGCCTACTTGGGTGTGCTTTTCTTACAATGCTCATGACAGTGGCTGGGCTTCTTCTCTCAGACACTGCTCAAGCTGTTCACTAACATTTCAGTCAGTCAGAATTTAATCCTGCATTTTAACAGGGAGTTCAGTCACTTTTATTTCTTTCTCCACAGCCAAATAATCAAAATTAATATTTCCAGATAGACCAGAGTGTGCACTTAAGAATGCTCTGGGATTATCATCTTAACTCTCACATTGGGGTGCTGTATCTCTTGAGACTAAAAGCTGATTATGCCCAAAATACTTCTATATCTATAATTTTTATTTGATGCATCCCCCAGTTACCAGGGGAAGATAAAATTGCTCAGGTGAAACATCAGCGGTTTATATATTTCTGCCTTGCAACTATATTGAGTAGTGCAATTAAGCATTCAGACACAGATCTTAATCAAAACCTCAGTGTTTAAGCAGCTTCCTGATAACTGCAATTAACTGTCTAAAAGTGTGAGAGACTTTTTATTCTATAACTACATTTAGGTGTGATTAATTGTTTTTTTGGATATATAGGTCCGAGACTGTCATTTGATATATTTTACCTCTATGATAAATTTCAGACATAAACTATTACACAATTTAATAAAAATTACTTTAAATTTCTTTTTTTTTTCTGCTGCTAAACTTCAAATAAAATCTCTGTCATCAAAAAGTAAATTAAAATTTTTGTCTTGTAAAAAGAAAATTCTTATTACTAAAAGCATGTTTTTACCCTATACTCATTTAGCATTTCTCATAACTTATTTGGTTTGGCCTGAGATGCTAAAGATCATTGTTATTAGTTAATAAAACAAAGTGAATCATGAACTATGTCTTTTGCTAGACCTGTATTAATTGTAATTGATATATCCAAAATTATTACTTCTACATTTACCATTTTGTAATAATAATTATGAAGTTTAAATAATAATCAAGGAAATAATATATTCCCACTGGGAAAAAAAAAAAGAAAAAAAAAGAAAGTGAGAAGAGAAACTAATCAGACAAGATAATTTTTTCCAACAAGTTCAGGAGCAGAGCTGCTTTTTAACCTTTTTTAGATAAGTGGCAGAAACTTCTTTGTTCTCATTTCACTTGTCTTGATCCCTCCTCAGATCTCTCTTATCTCCACTTAGGGCAGGGGACATTTTCTTCATGAGAAAAAGCAGGAAGATGGTTTTTACTGTCTGTCTCATTGCCATAGCTTGGCTTGTGAACCCATCAGGCACAAGTTACTGTAGCTGCAACAAAGCCCTGAACTACTAAAGACTTTTTTAGTGATTTGATGCTTTTAACTGTCAGAGCCTTTTGCAAATAACAACAATATAATCCTTGGAACATACCTGGTTTCCATGTATCCAATGTACTGATACAAGAAAAGGGAGGAAACCCGGCGTGACTAAATTCGCTGACAACATCCAAATTCCAGCTGGGTCCGACTCCTCAACACAAACTGTCAAATCCTGCTGCTTTCAGTACAGTCATAGGCAATGTGAATCTACCACACAATGAAGCTGTTAGGACAATTTGGAATGGCAACAGAATTCTCAAAGCCTTGATACAATAATTGGAACCACGGCATAGTCCTGAAATTTTCCTATACAGTGCGAGAGAAGCACAAGTATATTAGACATGTCTAATTTCCAACACCTGCATAAGATATTGTCAGTCTCAGCAACTGTCTTGTAGCTCAATACACAGCTGGCATTACAAAAAAGTAATGCATTCTAATTTTATATCAAAAGAAGACATTTAAAAAATTACCAGTTTTCATTACAACGCAGCCAACCAACAGCACATTAACCAGACCAAAGAGGCAGGCATACCACCTCTTTATAGGGAAGACACTTTTTCATTCATTTGAATAAATGTTTCTGGTAAAAGCACAACAGTATGAGACTAGGAATAGCAAACTATTTGCTCTATTGTAAATAAAATACCTGCTCCTGTAACACATGCATTATTAGGAACTAGACATATGCCAACTCTTGTAAAAGAAATCTGCCATAAAATCTACAGAGATACCGGAGAGACTCCAATTAAAGGCTACTAGTACAATAAAGAGACTGGAGCATCTCTCCCACAAGGGAAGCCTGAGAGAGTGGGACTGTTCATCCTGGAGAAAAGAAGGCTCAAGGGGAATCTTATTAACATATGTAAATACGGGATGGGAAGGTGTAAAGAGCACAAGCTCTTTTCAGCAGCATCCAGTGATGGAACAAGAAGCAAAGAGCACAAACTGAAACACAGGAGGTACTGCATGAAGATCAGGAAACATCTGTTTTTACTGTGAGGGTGACTGGGCACTGGCAGAGGTTGTCCAGAGCAGCTGTGGAGTTTCCACCCTTTTAAAGAAATTCAAAATCTACTTGGATATAGTCCTAGGTAGCCAGGTCTAGGAGACCCTGGTTGAGCAGGGGATTGGACAAGATGACCTCCAGAGCTCCCTGAGAACCTCAGCAATCCTGTGACACCACAACATCCCTTACAAGTAATAAATGCAGGCAGCATTTTCCTTAAAACTATTTCAATAAGTAGAATATTCACTAAAATACTGAAGTGATTCTGATCCATCCCAGCTTTCACACATGGTGCTCCTCCTTCTCTTTTGCCCCAGGTTTTTCGCCTTTTCAAATGCAAGGATTCATCCAAAACAGTGCAAAACAGTGTCTTATTCACGAAGTAGTATTCTGAGATCTCCAGCTGTACAAGACTTCATTCATTAAACACGTGGGGTGGGTATTTCCAGAGCCTGGTTTCCCATCTGACCATTTTAGTAAACTGTAGACCAGAAACTACTGCTCATGCAGTAAGTACAGGTGGCTTCAGTAGCATTAATATTGCCTTCCTCATTTTGAAAAGGATAAAACAAGCAGAGACTCACTAAAATCTGCCTAAAAACAAAGCTCAACTCAGTATTAAATTTCTCGCTTAGGATTTTGGGCTCAAGCAAAACTTCTAATGTGCTGACATGACACAGTTTAACAGTCATGCCAATTGTTCAAATTTTTGTGATCCAAAGATGACAAATCATCATGTCTCTTCAAAAGGACTTCACTCCCAGTATGTTCTGACATACCTCCTCCTATTGTGAAATTTCTTCTGTTTTGCACAGCTCATGCATTTCTTAATTGTCTTCTCTTTATATCCAAGTAACAAATTTATTGTTTGTCAAACATAATTCACCTGAAACAGCTTGCTTTGAAAGAATAAAGAACAGCCTTATTTGCCTTCGGGAAGTAAGGATTACTGTGCAGAATTTGGAGACCAAAATACAAAAAGGAAGTCCTACTACAAGCATTTTTGGGCTTAACTACACTACAAGAAGAAATGCAAAGCAACTTATTTAATGGGTAAAATGAAGTAAACATTTTCTCTTGGAAGGCACAGTCATTTGAGCTTTGGTTGCAATTATTAATCTGCACAGTTTATACAAAGTATTTTAAATGAAACAATACTCATTTATGCAAGTAATAAAATCACAGAATGGCTTGGGTTGGAAGAGACTTTTTAAGGTCATTTAGTCCAACCCCTTTGCAATCTTAAACTAGATGAGGTTGCTCAGAGCCCCATCCAATCTGCCCTTGAATTTTTCCAGGGATGAGACATCTACCACCTACCTGAGCAATATGCTTTATTATTTCATCACTTTCATTATATAAAAAAAAATTCTTCCTTATATCTAGTCTAAATCTACTCTCTCCTGGTTTAAAACCATTATCCCTTGTTTTACCACAACAAGCCCTACTAACATGTTTTTTCCCATCTTTCTTATAAGCCCATTTTAAGTACTGCAAGTTAACAGAAGGGAATTGATTTGTGAAAACCATGGCCCACAGAAGGGACTTGTATTGAGCACATTTTACTTCACAAAGCATTTCTAGATATTCTTTGGGCACACACTTGTCACAATCTTCTACAGTGCTTATAGGCTTCATCATCAGTTAACATTTCCTTTCTAAGCATATATTAATCAGATTAGAAAAGACACTGAAAGAGAAGATGAATCGCTTACAGTGCTCTTCCCAAACTAAGCTGCTATTATTTTGCTGGAATTGCAGTTCACTCAGAGCAAGAGAGAGAGCTAATTCAGCTTAAAGAGAGGAAAGCATAATGTGACGTATAATGTTGTAAGCTAAATAGGTCAGTTAACAAGAGATTCCAAGTTACATTCTTCTGCAAAAATTACACTTTTTAGACTCAATAAATGGAAGGTGGTGGGGGAGACACTTTTCAGGAGGAGCTATATATATTGGCTGCCATTCTTGTAGCAGTTTAACAGGGAAACTTTGTTATTTGCAGGCAACTCATGTAAAAACACTGTCTTAACAAGTTACTCTGCCTTCTGTTCAATCATGCTAACCTCTTTTCACAGACGGTTCACAGAGTTTCCTAACTCTTCTTTTTTGTGTGTAGATTTTCTTGTTCTAAGATAACACCTTTGGAAAAAAAATCATGTTTTTACATCAGCAAACATCTGTTGTTTTTCTTACCAAAATAGGACATCTCATACCCTCTGACAGCAAAAACTAAAATAACTCCTTCAGTTCTCCAAGAGATTGCAATGCAAATAATAACTCTACTAAAAAGTCAAATGCCAGTATCCATTTTAAATAACAGCTCTAAGAAATATTTTAACCATGCCCTTTTTCCCTGTCTTCTTCTGTCAGTTTTTCCAGTGTTGGTCCAATATCTCTTTTTTTTTTTTTTTTTTGGATATTTGTTTAAAAGATTGAATGTGCAAGTAAATACTAAGAAATTTCTAATTTTATGTGTAGATTTCAGAGGCAAAGTGAGATTGGTAACATACATTTGCTTTTTATCTTTACAAGCTCAGATTTTAATTATATTTTTCTATATTAATATACAGACACTCATAATACATGGTCACTTACACTGGATGTTTTAATTTTATTATAAGAACAAAAGTTATAAGAGTAGTATAGTCCTTGGAAAAGCTACATAGTGCAAACTAAAAGCCAGAAACTCCAGCAAATGGTACATCTTGGGATCCACAGACATGTCAAGAACTGTCTTTTTATTTCATCTGTTTATTAGACCTTTAGTTTTACACAACCAATAAGCAACTTGTCCCATATATAACCACCTCTGCAGCATTGTTTTTTTAAGTGTTGTAGGTGTTCTAAAAGCCTTCAGGTATTTTTATACACCTATAATGCTTGTGCAATGTGAATGTGAAAGCTAAAAATTAAAATGTGGTAATATGAACACTACTCAAGCTTTATTTCAAGATTCAGGAGGAAGCCACTTGGTATGTCCAGCTCTGGTTAATTAAAATAGGATAACTGTCCGAGCAAGGAATGAAAAAAAGAACCCCACATAATAAGGAAAAACTAAATTTTCTTGAATATTGATTTAATTATAAAAAAAATTAATGAAGGGTATTTCAGAATAAGAGGCAATTTCTTATTAATCCAAATTTGTATGTATACCATAGCAATGTACTTTTGATTAAGAAAGAATCCTTTTTAATGATGACAACCACACTTACTGTAAGTTTGGAATTGCATTGCCTATCATGGTACAAACTTCAATTTTTCTGTTTTCTTATAATCTAGAAAGTGCAACAAATCACAACTGTGAGAAAAGTGACCTCGGAGCTATGAGGTATGAGTGAGGACACAGAGATCAAAGAAAAAACCTTCTTGAAAGAGAAGCTCATATAGTAGCAGTATAGCCTACACAGCAGAGCATGTATTTGAAAGACTAGGTTGCCTATTTTAAATAGTCTAAAATTTATGAGGGATTTCAAAGCACTATGACGAAACTCTAATATCTGCACCTTATTCAGAACATTATTGTACTACTAATTTCCAAGATGAATTTGTATAACATTTGTTTTTAAATATTGTCCAAAACACATGTACTTATCATGACTAATTGAGGCGTTGTCCCATAAAAATCAGCCGTGGCCCCAGCGCCCCAACAGAAAGGCAAACGGCTGTTCCGGGCGCGCGGGCTGAGCGGGCAGGCCGCGCCGGAGCCGGGGAGCGCGTAGCGTGGCATGGAGCTCAGCCGACAGAACTCTGCAGGAACCATGGTGAGGCGAAGGAACATACTGGACACTGTTTCTGTTCTTCCAGGGAGGTTTATTAGGATCTTCGAGGGGTTCCAGGGGAGGCAAAAGGGGGGAGGCGTGTGGGGGAAGGGCGAGGAGGCTGGGAGCCCAGAAACAGTGACCCCGAACTCCCGCTGGCAGGGGTTTATAAGGGAAGAAAAAAGGGGAGGGAGTTAGCTCTGCAGAGCCACCCAGGAGAGTCTGAGGGAAGAAAGGCAGGGGTACACACCAACAGACTTCTGATAAGGCAGGGCGCATAATTCAAAACAACCAATAACATACAGAGCAGGAGAACAAAGGAAAAACCTCATGGACTCTGCAGAAACACGTTGCTACAATTAATATCATAAAATCATAAAGAGAATACCTTCTGTAATCCTGAACCATACAGACCCTCAAATTTATAGTGCTTCATGCTTAATAGCAGCATAATTGAAGTCTGTGGATGGTATTTCTTGACAAATCCATGCAGTGTTAATAGCAGAGTGAAAGAGTTCTAGACATCCAGTTCTATAATAACTCAGGTTTGGTTCTTTTATTGGTATTCCTTTCCATTGAAAGATTTTATTAACCATTTCTGCTAAGATGAACAAGAAACTGTTCATTTCCCCACTCTGTTTTAAGGCATATGTCAGGGAACAGCAAAGGCAGGCTGCTTGGAAAGGACAGTGGAGCTGGAAGCCAAGAGCCACAGCAGGGTGAAGCTCTGCCTGACAAGGACACAGTCCCGTGGCACCTGAACAAAAAAGCAGAGCAGGTCCGTGACAGCAGCTAGGGCCAGCCAACATATCAATGACTGCCAGATGGGGCTGTAATAACAGGGCAGATCTGAGGTCAAGCCAGAAAGATGGGTCGGCAAGGCAGGGTCTGAAGAGATGAGGTTAAGCAGACACTGCCCCACAGATCAGGCAAGGCTATCCATGGCAAACGAGGCAGGTCCAATTCGAGCTGTACCAAGCATACTCCCAGCCCATGCAGCAAAACCTCTGGGAGAGCTGGGTTATGCACTCTGGCCTCTGACATAACACTACATTTCAAAAGTCTTTTTCACTGAACTTTCCCATGCCTCATTTTTCTATCCCTGGTCGTCATTTTGCAGACACCTGAAGAGCCATTGTCAAACCTTTTAGAAAAAGAGAGCCTAATCAACAGATATAACAGTGATGGCCAACATCAGTTGTTTCATTGACCTAACACCCTTTGGAATAACTAGGATCATCAGTGTGGGGAAATATCCTTTTCCCTACTATTTTCATAGAAAATCACACTCTGAAGAAAATGTGCACAGTCCAGTCACTGAGAATTACTTTTTGGTTTGATGTGTCCACTGTATCTTATAGCAATGATGGTAGAAAAAATCCCCTACTTGAAAGGTGGTATTTGAAGTGCATGTGGCTTGTAAATTCTCAGTATGAATGACTTGCACACGGATAAAATACGTGTATCTCTTCAGAGAGAAAGGTCTTGGTGAAAGACGAGTCCACAGCAACTTAGAACTCCAATGAGTATCCAGAGGATCTCCTGAAAGTTGGAACATAGTGCTTCAAGGTTCAATAGAGAACACTTCAACCCTTCTAACCTTATTTATTTATTGCCATGACTAAATTAAAAGTATTTCCTTAAAAATATTTTCACATATTTCACTTTTTTCATTTGTGAGTTATGTAAAAGAAAACAATAATAGTAATTCCAAGATGGAAAGACTTCTACAACCACATTTTGTTTGACAGAATCAATGTTCCACTGAAGTTTTATAACTGGTTTGACTGTGGAAATGAATGTTGATGTTCTCCTGTATTGATTTGACATAAAATTGAAAACAGTTTCTCCATTGCAACATTTATGAATGACAGATGCACCAGGAATACTGATTCTCTCTGCTTCCTCTTCTGAAGTAGCCATTTTTGGGAACGACTAGTGGATCACTAAGATACACGACCTACTGAACCCAGCAATAAAAACACACTGGCTTTTTGATGATTAATAAGTGTGCTTGATGTGTGAGGCCAATAGTGTCCGACTAAATGGAGCTGATAACATTTCTCTTTTAAGATTAATTCCCAAATGAAAAGTTTTCTATCAAGCTAAGACACCAAAAAAGTTGCAGCACGTCAACAAAAAAGAAGTTAAAAAAGAAAAAAAAAGAAAGAAAAGAACATATCCACTAATAACATCGATGAAGACAGACTCAAATCTGGTATACTAGCACACAAAAAAGTATCCATTCGTTCTTATGGAGCTATTTGCTTCTGGTCCATTATATATTTATAAGTCATAAACCAGATAGTAAGGAATTCTGGCAGCTGTCAAATGCTTGTTTTCCTATGTAATACAATGAATTTGTTTTCCAAGTAGTGAAAAAAAGTGTGACATTTTCCAACCTTACCTTTTTTATTTAGACAGCAGGCAAATTATCAGCTAGGAAATAATCTTGGAACATCATCTTGAAAAATTTTAACTAATACAAATAAGCTACTGGGTTCAGCTTTCCTTAGACACAAACAAAAAAACAGCTTTGCATTTAGCTTCTTAAAGCTAAATCCTGACACAAAAATACTTACTACCAAGAAGTAACAATGTTCAATTAATCTTTATTCAAGGTAAAATTAAGCATACAGGAGGAGTGCTTATGCACACATAGGTGATAGGAGCAGTGAATATCTGTCATGATTTTTCAAAGACACCAAAGTTAATGTCACTCTAAGATACAGCATTTATAAGCCCGTTGTAGGTTTATTGAGAAGAAATTTCTAAAAATATAATAATGGAATCTATGTTTTAGAAATAATCTTTTCAGAAGTTTTCCAGTGTGTCTCTAACTACATATAGATGTTTACATTTAAAATCAGAAAAGAGCTCCTGGAAATTTTTTTTTAACATTACTTGACATCACACAGAAGTGCTACTCCACGGAGTACCCAGTGCTCTGGAGGCTGACGGGTTTTAAGATCCATAGCAGCAATGTAATTCAGATCCGTTCGACTACTCTTTTTGTAAACCGGACATGAGTACAGACGTGGATCTTTTGCAGCTGAAAAGACAGAAAAGACATAAAGAGAAATTAAACTAAGTTGAAAAAACGGGGCCCCAAGAGACTGGTCATAAGACAAATGCAAAACTGAATCCAAGTTCAATAGCACACTGTTCTCTATTTGGTTTTGCCAGCTGAAGCCCATATACGCTTTGAAATTTCTGTAGGTTTAAGATTTAACATGAGCACCTAGCAACTGCTGAAAAGCAAGATATGTAAATGGACACACTAGAGTAGCGTTCCTATTAGTTCAATCTGCCCACTGAACATTACTTCTTATCAATGTATGATATCCAAATAAAATTGTCCTACTTTGAACAACCTAGTTTGCAATGCATTTGGTATTTAAGAGTACCAACTACTCTTCAGTCATCAACTACTTCACTGCAGAATTAGAACAGTAGTCTAGTCATGCTCAATACTTCAGTGGTCATTATTTAGTATCTTGGCTGCTGATCAAGCCTTCTATAAAATATTAGCTGTGCAAAATAGCACATTAGCAAATTTTGCTTTTAGAGGTGGAATGCTTTTCAACAGATTTTTCCAATTTTATGTTCTGCAGTGGATTGTTCTATTCTGTTTTACATCCCTATTCAGCAGTATGTCCTATTCTATTTGCAAAAAAACCACCACATTGACGTGAATTATGTTTTCACAGCACTATCCTTCAGCCCCATAGTTTCCTTTCCATTCCTAGATTCATTTTCTACCTCAAAGACCAAACATCTTCTACCACCTCACTCCACCTCATGCCTGCTTCCATGAGCTCAAAACTACACTTTTCCAGGACAAAAATAATACATTTTTATGAATACACACATTCTATACATAACATGTTACCTATAAATGCTATCTATATGTGTATGTGTGTGTACATATATATAATCCATTTATATCTTATATGTTGTATATACATATTTATATGTCGTATATATATATTCCACTTATTTTTGGCATGTATGAAACAGATTACTTAGGTTTAGGTTGCAGACACTAAAGAGGTCACAGAGGTTAATATAAGAAAGCTGGTGTTTTCAATCTAGGATACATATTTTCAATATGTACAGCTTGCCTGTAAATGGGTTAAATGTTCTTAACACCATTAAGACTATGTATAGAGACCTACATAAATATTAGGAAAAGAAAGCACCTTCTATCAATTATAAAGCAAGTCTAAAAGGACATTTTAAATGAGAGACTGGGGAGTCTTCCCCATTGAAAGAGATTTGGTATGTATACAATGATTAGCAACAGCCTCATGAAATCCCAACAGCCCAAAAGATATCCATGCAGTTAAATAAAAAGTTTCACTGAATTCTATTGAAATAAGATCCTTTACAATACCATTACTTACTGTTATTCTCTGCATATATCCTTATAACCGGCATCATCTCAAAGAGCACCTTGGGCTTAGATTCTGTCAGTCTCATGTTTCTTCTGTCCCAACCAGCTCCTTCCAAATACAGCCCATACACATAGACACCTTCTGAAGGAGGATTTGTGATATCGTCCTTCATCCATTTAGTGACTTCATTGCACAGCACTACACTGTCAAGAGCCCATCCTTTGTTAGCTCTCGTTATTTCCTGCCCAAACCAGACAAAAGTTAGGTTACATTTTCACATGTGCACAGAAACATTTTTCCGAGCAGTTATTAGAAATAAATCTGTATGGTCACAACATATTCTCTTCAGTACAAAAAAAAAAAAAACCCAAAAACCAAAAACCAAAAAAAAAAAACCCAAAAACCAAAAAAAAAAAAAAAAAAAAAAAAAAAAAAAAAAACACACCCCAAAATTTTATGACTTTATGATATCCATGTTTACAGAAGTCTGACTTCTCTCTAAGGGAGTGATGGGATGGCACTACAAGAAAGCTTTCAGTACTTTTCCCACTATATTTAATTTTAATTTTTTTCTATTACATACATCTGAAGACTTGACCAAGTAATACAACCTCTGAATGCCAATGGTAGCCAGCTCTTGCAAACGCAAAAATTTGACAAATTTAATGAGATGAGAAAACATTAGCTGCAGGTGGTAAGTGAAACATTTTCTGGGGTTACCTTCCTTTTTCTGCACCTTTACTCTTCAGCAACTCTATTCCTAATGAGTAAGAACTCACTCAGCTCTAAAGCTATGTAAAGAGACTGCAAGAAACCTGTTAGCTAATGAATTGAAAAACACTCAGTTCTCCATTGCCCAGTTCCTCACTATCCCATGCCATTAAATTATGGCAAACCAAAGTTTTATCCTGGTCTTGCAATGGCTTTCAAAGATCATTGTTTGAAGTAATTGGAATCAATGCTTGCCCTACACTGCCGTAACTTAGATGACCTAAAAGAACACAAGGTTTATAATTCAGTGATCATTCTGGCTCCTTCTATTCTCATTTCCATTTGTTTCACCATAGAGCAAAGCCCAGAAACTCACTTTGGTAATTACTTGGGATATTAGGTTGTTACATATCCACAGTCCCTTTTGATGGAACCAGAAAGTTTTTTAGTTTCCAACCATTTTGCATCCTGCTAGTAAACCTTTTCCACAACCTTGGATGCAAAAGATAGTCCCAGTTTAGGACTGTTCACTCAAAAGAAATATTTTGTTACATAATTCCAAGGCTATATGCCTGAAATTTTAGATTACATTACCCAGACCTCAGAGTAAGAGGGAACATTTTTCATACAGCACAAATCTTTATTGTCTTCTCCAAAAGTTTGGGCTTCTTTTCCTGGGGTCCCATTGTATTTTCACCTGAATATTCTTTTCTAATTTTACACATTCCAAACACTTACTGTCTCCAGTATGTCCCTTTATGCTGACCAACACAGACATTTATTGCTCCCTTTTAAAGCAAAAAAGTTGTTGAGCAACTAACATAATCACCAAGTCAACATACATATACTAGCAAATTCATCAAATATCATACTTATATGCATTAATAAAGGAAACTCTTTCCCACTTCATGAAGAAAGACTTCATCAGCTACTGAACAGCAGAAGAGAAATATAAGACTAATTCTGAGTAGCTTTTCTGCCAAGACTCCAGCCAGGTAAGTACTGAACACGGAACAAAAGAGACGGAGAAAAAAAATTCATGGGCTTAATGACAATTCTCAGAGATATCTCAATGGAAACACAAGATAATATTTTTCTAGTCTACATTAACAATTCTGTGAGGTAGCCTCTACTTATCTGGGCCTTGGTCAATGCGGGAAATATATTTTAACACGTAAGTGATTGATATACTGAAATAGTATGTGCAAAGGAAGAGCAGCTCACTCAGGAAATGTTAGACAGTCATGTATCTTCCCATGTGTGTAAACCCATCCTTCATCAGACAATATATTTTATTTTAAAAATCATGTCAAAAAATAAGCAGATTAAGACTTCATATACAATTTACCTGCCTTACTGCTGTTAGAAATCCTTGAGGATTAAAAAATCCTGTCATCCAGAAACAGTTTGGTCGACTTTCAAAAATCCACTTGTAAAACTGGTGGTTTCTTTCTAGAAGCTCAGTAAACCAGAAACCAAGTGTACTGGAAGGCCAAGATGCCTAAAAACAGTAAACATGTTTTGAAATAGCTCACTGCTATCCAGAAAAGCTAACTCCTCACATGGTAATAAATCATATAATATTAGCAAACCATATTTGAAGATGATATATCACATGTTAACTTTAATCTGATGCTGAAACTTAGGATATCACTGAAACCTGAAGCAAATTCTTTCTTTGTTCAAATTCATGTCTCCTATTCCATTTACACATGCTTAAAGTTAATTTTCCATTTTATGACATTTTTGCAAGGTTAGATGGCTGTATAAACTAAGAAGAAAAATTGCATACATGTCTTTCTAATTCCAAAGTCAATATATCAAGATAACATGATTTCTGTAAAATTGTTCTGCATTTTTATTCTTCTGAGTAAAAGCTAAGGAAAACTGAACTTGGACTATGTGGAGATACAGCTGTGTTATGAAGCATCTGTTTAGGTCTAGGTTTGGACCATGAAAACACTTTGTCAGTAGAAACAAAACAAGCAAACAACAAAAAACCTCCCCATTTTTCTTTCCATTAGTTGTTGTTAACAGCTCCAATTGTCCCTGAAAACAATTTCTGTGGGGAGAGGCTGAGAGTTGGGATTGTTTAGCCTGGAGAAGGGAAGGCTCAAAGGAGATAGTGTGTTTATACCTCATGTGTGGAGAATGGAAGAAGATGGAGCCTGATCCGTGTCAGCAGTAAGAGAGAAGGCAATGGGAACAAGGTGAAATGTCCAAAATTCTGTTTAAACATTAGGGGTTTTTTGTTTGGTTGGCTGGTGGTTGGCTGATCAGTTGCTTTTTACTGTGAAGGTGATCAAACACTGGAATGTGTTTCACAGAGAGGTTGTGGACTCTTGATTCTGGAGACTCCTGGGAAACCTGCTTTAACTGACCCTGCTTTCAGAAGTGTGAATGAACTAGACTATCTCCATAGGTCACTTTCAGCATCTATTATTCTGTAGTTGTGTGGCTATAAGTCAAACCCAAAGAACACCAATTCTGACCAAGGTAGATAGGCCACCTCTACTTAACCCAGAAAAGGAACATATATAAATTACATGTGTTCAATAAATAGCTCCTGTGTAGTCCACTAATGTGGGTGCTATTTTTTAAAATCCATCGTTACCTTTTAAATTGCTCTCCTCTCTCTAGCTTTTTATCCTGCCTATATGCAACATGCTGTTAAAATGGGAAATAGCTGCATCCCCCACATTCATTTCAATTTTTATAAATGAAAGAAGGTTTGTTTTGACTGTGTTTATTTTAGCACAAAATCTATTCCGGCAGTTGCATAGCTCTGGTTAACACTTGTGAAATATAGTTTGAAAAAATTGTTTACTATCAGTCTAGCAGTTTAATCTAGTCTCTTCAGAAACAGGGTTTTTATTTCTTTCCAGAACAAGTGATGTACACCTACTTTTTTCCAGCTAGCAGGAATCCTTCCATCGTACATGCAGTCTAAAGCATCCCTCAGATTTTCACTCATAACTATTGTCCCATCAATGGCAAGTTTTAGATCAGTCAGAGTGCTTCTCACTAAAGAAATAACTCTCTGCATTTGTTCAATCTCCTGTCGCAAAAATATGTGCATAGGTTGAAAAGGTCCCATGTTCTTTAGTTTTTCTTTTACCTGTAGGTAGAAAACCAAAGATCTTTCAATAGAAGTGAAAAGAACAAAGTCGGCTTTACGTCAAGCTTAGGACCCAATATGATCTGTAAGACATAACATAATTTATTTATGAGCTTAAATTGTCAGTTTGGCACCTCCCTCAAATTACCTGCAAGACAAACACAGGACTTGTTCCAAGAGGAATCTATGAGGCTGAGACTGACTGTTTTCAGTCCAAGTAATGATTGAGTCTGTATATCCTTCTATGAGCTAATGTCATTTGAAGAGCTTGCAGGCTGTTTACCTTAGTTCAAGGAATTCAGCTTCAATTCCAACAAACCGATCCAAGGTTCTCTTTGCACAAACCAATTAAGAGTAAATGCCCCAGATACTCTGCCTCAACATAGTAGCAATGACTGGGAACTATCACAATACCAGTCAGTCTTGTATTCTAACCAAATTCACTGATACTGTTTAATCAGAAGTGTAAATTAACAAATAGACAACTTAATGAACATAACAAGAAATTTTATAGTGGCAACAACCTCAGTTAAAAGCTGATGATCCTACCTCCCCCACAGTGACAACTTAAGCATTAACAGGTTTAATATTTTTTTAAAGTTCTTACAAAAGCACTTCAGCGCTTATTTAATGACTTCATTAAAAAAATTATTAGCTTGGTCACACTTCTTTAAAATATATTTTGGAAGTATTTCCTGTATGAATTAATTCAAATAAGCCTTTAGAAAAGCTGGGTGGCTTTTTTTATTCCTTAAAAGGCAAGATGGAGCAAATGTTTTTGCCAGAATTTCATTAACTCACTTCAAATGGTATATAATCAGCAGGAAGTTTTTCCAGCATATCATCAGCCAGTCTGGCTACAACTGCTTCCCGAGTTTCACCTCCTCCACCAGAGCTATCTTTAGGTTGAATACTCAGGATGGTGTCCAATACATCTTTGGCAACTTTACTTTGATAGGTGATATCCGCATTGGGGTGCAAACCAAACACCTCTGGTGTGTCATAAGGAGGAAGGCTCTACATAGTAAAATATGAAGAGAGTAAAACTGGAGATTTAGAAGCAAATCATTAAGAAAAAAAAAAAACACAGAAAAAAATCCCCAAACAAACAAACAAACATAAAATCCAGCACACGACAAAACCAAATGAAAAACAAAAAAAAAAAACCTCTAATACTGCAGAGTAAGAAGTTAGATTTCTTCAAATAGTCTTAGCCCAAATAACTTTCTGTGATCTATTTGTCATGTCACTGCCCAAATCACACCAAACAAATCAAGTTTTAACAGCTATGTGCTATTGTAATTGTAAATTTATACTCTCATACATCTAGACCTTCTATTTCCAAGAGATTGTACCCAATGCCTGGACTCCATTCTTTGCCCTCTTCAATAACTTTGTGCCTTTAGATGTGTCCCACAAGCAAATCACATGAAAAAGAAAATATATATTCCTGTGAAGAAGATGGTAACATTGATGACATTAATTAGCTGCCCCTAATAGATATGGAGAATGATAGAAATCAGTAAAAAAATATCTGTGATTAAAAGACAAAATACAGGTACTCAGAAAAAAGAAAAATTATAGGGAATTAGGAAATTATGAGAAACAAGTGACTAGCTTTCATTTACCAACCTGTATGTACTGAAGGTATTGATCCACCATAGTACATTTGGGTATGCTGTATCCTTTGTAGAAGCTGAATTCGGGACTGAATGTATTTTCACTGAACCAAACCTTTACAAAGGTGTTCATAAGTCTTTTGTCAAAGTCATCTGTCACACGGCCACCATACTGTATCTCACCTATCATGTAACAAACAGTACTCCAGGAGATTCCCTAAAACCAAGCAGAAAGCACTGACTTTAGCTAGTCCTCTTCTCATTTACTTAGATGTGCCTTAGTAAGAGCAGCTGATGTACCATATCTGTCCCATTTGGAAGAAAGCTATTTTCCTATTACTTTTTTTTCCTTATAGTCTTGCATTCCCAGAACACCTGCAAGGATTTCTCAAAATATAATTAATTGACAACAAATTCAAGAGCATCATGAAGATGGCAAAAAAGTTACAGATCCATTTGAATCCTCCTTTGAAATTCACTTAAAATACCAATTGCAAATTGCTTTGCCACAGACCTCTCTGTAAGACAACTGACCACATGAAAGCAAGAAACATAGGAGAAATTTTTACATAATCATTTAAAACCACTTTCAACTTCTTTATGCTGTGAAGATAGGTTAGAGGGGCCAAATTTCATTATTTTTACTCAAAATAGATTTAAACAAAAGAGTATTTTAAATACAGTCATCAATTTTAACTAATTGTCTTAAATAGAATTGAAAAGAAGGTCTGTACTTCTAGGATTTAAATTTCTGAGATGGCTGGGAAGGCTTTTTTTTTTTATGTACAGGCTAATACAGAAATTAAACATGCACTGGATTAGAATTCTAATTTAAGTCTGCTGCTCTAAAGACATGTATACTTGAAATATTGAATGTTTGTGGAAGAAAATAGTAAGTTAAAATCATTATTGTAGCTCAGTTATTAGGAAGCATTTACATACATTCCACTACTAGAAAGATCCATCATCTTAATCCACCTTCCCCACGACAACATTAATTACCTTCTTGGTATCCATGCGATTCAAGTGGTTTTGAACAAACTGCACAGTAGCATTGAAATCAGCTTGATTAAACTCATAAGGTATATTCCAACCCAGAGATCCAAACTTGCGTCTTTCTTGAACAGTGGAGTGTAGAAAGGCTACAGCATACAACAGTGGTTTCCACTGCACCATTTTACTGGCATTTAATAAATCCTGGCTGACACCTATTGATTGCAAATCAGCTTTATGAGAATCACAGTAATGGTCTTTTTCAAAAGTACTTCCAATCAGTGCTAAAATACCACTCTAGAGATATTCATTTAGCTCTCTGCCTCTCCCAAGGGTAAATTTTTGTCCCACAAAGTGTTCTATGCTGGAGTTTATAGCCCATTATTAAGTTGCTCAAATTAAAAGAGTAAACTTCAGGGGGAAAAAGCCCCACAATTTACTAATAGCTGAATTCACATCAAGTTGCTTTCTGCAAAGAATTTTTGTCCTTTATTTTACGTAGTGTAAAGAGCACTTGATAGCCAACAATTATTAACATGGCATTTTTCTGCCAAAAGACAGAGAATTAAAAATTCAAACACTTTGAACTGAGATATTAGAAGCCAACACGTGAGAAAAGAAAAAGCATTTCCTGTTTTGCTGCCCAATTAGTTCCTGCAACAGAACTTCGGCAAATCTTTTCTTCTTTTTAATTTTCAAAACAAAACCCAAGATGTGCCTTGGCATCACTGTGTTCAGTTCCTCATACTAGCTTTACACCTACTATCAGTTTAACATGACCACACAATAGCATCACGGTCCAAACTCTAATTTTAAATCATTACCATTTTAGCACTTACCAGTGTATGTTCTCTTCAGTCCAGCTCTGAGTCCTTGTGGTGGTTCATTGGTAAACTTAATGGACATTTGAAGAAGGCTGATGGGGAACTGCTTGTGAATGTCAGTTGTCATCCAGAGTCGAAAGCTTTCGTGAACATTCTCTGTCTCTATTACAGTGTCCATTAACTCATCCAGAAAGTCAAGTCCAAGGTGGCAGTTTTGCAGAAGTGCCCAACCTCCCTAGTTTAAACCAATAGAACATAAGAAGTTATCAACATTGTTCACAAACTGAAATCACTCTTTGAGGGGAGTTAAGCTATGGGCTGTTTCTTCTGTAGGTGGTGTTAGATTTTTTTTTCTTTTCATCTGAACAGGGGTTTCTTACTTGTCTCATCTGGTCTTTTCAAGTAGTCTCTACCTTTTCCATTTCAATACATTTAAAGTAAATTCATTACTTTGTCATGACTACAGTCATGATAGAAACTGATAAATTTTGACTTACATAAGGGAGCTCAGGAGTAGCTCCATAGAGCAAGCTGCTAAACCTTGTTCCTCACAAGGGTCCCAGGTTTGGAAAATAATCAAATACACATAATTAATCTATTGCTATCAGTCGATAGATGTCAAACTTTCTTATATGGATTACCATATTTCATTATAGACAACTCATGTACCTCTTCACTAAGAGGGCTTGTGAAACTGTGAGGGAAAGTAACTGCATTTCCCTGAACTAAACAAAAGCTGCTCCTCTCCCCTATTTTTGAAAGAGTTCCTTCTGATCTGATCTGCTAATTAGTTTTTATGAGAAATTATAAAACAAGTATCTGAGGGAAATGTCAGAGTAAGACAGGTTGCAAAAAAAAGCTCATAACACAGGAGAGTAAGAAGCTCAAACTTTTCACATCAGCAGGCATAGCAGTAGTATCACCTAATAGGCAAAGCTTGCCAGATTGGAACATCTTACCTTTCTCATGCAGATAGTTTTGTTCTTTAATTCCTCTGTTTGTAAAATGCCTGTGCTACCAGATTGTCCCTACCAAGTCCAAATTCAGACTTAGAAACAGAAAATGTTTTGCTATACAACTGCGTGTTTCTCAAGTTTATATAAT
The DNA here is from genome assembly GCA_013397955.1 of Grantiella picta. Taxonomy (NCBI): domain Eukaryota; kingdom Metazoa; phylum Chordata; class Aves; order Passeriformes; family Meliphagidae; genus Grantiella; species Grantiella picta. The sequence goes on from VZRM01000415.1 coordinate 174,676, forward strand.
TATCAATAGCATATTTGGAATTCACTTTCTTCATTTAACAAAATGCATCTATATCACTAAAAATACAAAACTGAAAAAAATATCTGAAATGCTTACAGAAGAATATTTACTGATGATGTAACAAAAAATTTAAAAATCAATTCAGCTATGTTTATCAGTCAGCATTCTACTACAAAAACTTCATTTCATCATTTTATATGAAAAGCCCTCAGTTTTCAATGAAAAACATCTGCACAGTATCAAAAAGCTTGTTACGGCAAATTGAAGGACTCTGAAAAGACAGTTCTGCTTAGGACACTTATAGAAATAAACACAGGGGTTTGCATCAGCATTAACTCCCACCAAACAACATTATTTCAGGACAGGATTTTTATTTCTAAGCTTTTCATACAGAGAGAAAAACGTTCAGATTTGTGTTGCTTACATGAGCCATTGTCTGCTGTAGAAGTTTACGAGCATGGATTCCTTGCCCCTGGCCCATGGAAACACAACACGTTTCTGTCTTCAGTCTTTTCCCCAAAGCAATAATTGAGTCCGTAGGATCAGAGCCCATGGAAAGAAAGCATATGAGGGGAGTACGTGGATCTGATTCTTCCCATGTTTTCTCCAAGTCCAAGATGACTCCCTCTGCGTATTTCTCCCCCATAGTGTCAGTGATATATTTTCTTGCCTATATTAAAAAGCGTAAATTTAATTTGTGACCTAACCATTTAATACTGTTTTCTTCCCAGTGTAAATACAATCAATAAGTCAACTGAAGAGAAAAGGCTGCTAAAAATTTATATCAGAAATATAAATATGCAACAAGTTTATTTTTACATGTCAACACATCATACTGTATTTGAAAGTGTTATTTCTTATAGCCTTATAAGACCAGTAAAATTTTTTTAAATTATTACTATATTACATATATCTGTATGTATTGTTATATATAATAACTATAGAGTATAATTAGAGCATAATGATTAGAGTACATATTAATATTTATTAAAGTAATAATTGCTCTAAAATTTTAGAAAAGTTTTAATGATTTAAAGATGATATCTCCATTAGATAGTGTAACTCCTAGCTTAAAAACCTAGAAAAATAGGAGGAAAGGGTTCAAGAAGAGATTCAAAGCTTTTAGGGGTCTTTCGCAGCTTTACAGTTAAACAAGCAATGAATTAACAGTAGTAATTATTAAAATAACTATCTTTAAGTATAAAATCCAGAGGAACAAACATCTCTTTAATTCCTTCTTTATTTTTCTTGAAAAATTGTTGTTCTTTTTAACAAAGAACTAGAAAAGGTTTTTTCAAACAGTCAGATAATTTTTCTTGTATTCTTTCCCACCACAATGCTTTTGTCTTAGATAAATCTTCCCCTTAATACCTCTGGGTTACTTCTCAGAGACAAAAGACATTCAGTGTTAAGTAGTTGATAAACTATCAGTTTTCATAAAACCATTGAAAGATGAAATTTTACCTTGCCCCATTTACAGTAGGGAGGAGCTAATCTTGCACGATCTGTTTCAGACACATAGCACACATCATATAGGTATTATTTATAGAGTACTGCTTAACCTTTTGACTGCAGTTACACCAATAATTGCTGAGATTTTCTCTGAATCTAATCATGATGTCTTAGATGTGCGTCAATAAAATTAATATCACACATTTTCAGTGATGCATTCCAGTTTCAGTACATTGTTATTAATTGTTCTGTATTGTCAGCAATTTTATAATTTTTTATCCTTTTGCACTGGAGAAGAACATAAAGATTAAAAATGGGCTCCTAGAAGTTGATTTTTCTTTAAGAAAGGTCTACTTAATGAACTTCAACTTTATACCTTTTTACATAAATGGCTTTAAATCAAGAGCTTTGAACAGACTTTAATGAAGATTTTTGTAAAGTGGGTTTAGTTCTTCCCTGTAAGAAATAGTTCCTCAATTAAATAATTTTCGATTTTCTTTTCTCTCAGCCAACCAAGTTCATTAAAATATTTTACTTTAGCCTAACATGGGGACACTTCTAAAATTCCAATAAGTAAGCAAGGACTACCAAACGAACTGATAAAGCACATCTGGATAAACACATATGATTCCAGAAGAAATCACTACAGTGTAATCACTAGATAATATTTGTTCAATATATTCCAATAATTTTGTTATCACTGCCCTTGTAAGAAATACATAAATGGTCTGAAAAGAAATTCAGAAAACACAACATAAAGGTCCATTACAAAAAGGTGTCTAGCATTACATAAAATAGTACTTAACTGCAATCTAAAAACTATTATTCTAGTGATATCTATTAAATAGACCATGTGGGCTATACAAATATACCTGAGCCATGGTCCTGTCAGGACACCAAGATCTGATAAGAAGAAGGTGTCTGAAGCAGTCCAGAGATTGACCATAGCCACTAGGAACCAATTCGTCTTCGGGACTCTTACTATCAAACCAGATTTTCCACTGTTTCTCTTCTCTGGAAATCTGCAATTATACCATCAAAGAAATAAAGACCATTAAACAGACAAGTCATATTTGCCCTGCCCCTGGGTCACAAACTTTTAGTGAGAGTCAGACACATGTAATCCACACACAGGCATTTGTTTAGCAATATTAGTATGCAGATTTAGTAAGGCTATTAAAAATGATAGGATAAACATTTAGATTTTAAGAATTGTATTATAGAATATAACAACACCCTTGAGTATGCATAGTCTGAAAACAGGAGCTATTAATCAGTATTTTCTATTATGATATAATGGCATAACTATATCAAAACATGGATAGCTAGGCACAGACACAGCTTTGAGAACAGCAGGGACATAACTGCTCCCCACATGAATGTTCAGAAAGTTTTCTTCACCTATGCCAAATGCTATTTACCATTAGCTACAATACACTTAGTGTCCAATCAGACTATTCATATAAGTGTTGAATTTACTAGACACCCTCTTCCTGACTTCTACTCCATGTCAACAGAGAAATACTGGAAAAAGCATCATAAAAGCATAGTGTGAGAGAGCACAACAGGGATGCAAAAAGATCTAACAATCAGAATAAGATTAAAGTTGCAATGCATGAATTGGATAATGGCAAGTTGAATCCCAATCTGAAAATATTATAAAGTGTCAACATTTTACTTTCTTCTTATTTTCCTGCAGGGGCTCAAGTCTTTATATCAACATAGGTTGCTAAGCAGTCAGGGCCACAACTGTGGCTACCTGCTATCAGTTTTGTTTTGTTCTGTTCTCTGAGATAAAGCAGTTTCCCAACACGTGGCTTGATGACTACCAGACAATCACTTGTCAAAGAAGAGAATAATTTTAAAAGGATCTTACGTACTTGATCAAGAATATCTGAAAATTGGTTAAGCTTACTGAGCTCCACCAAGTTTAACCAAGTCATATCCAGAATCCATTTAGCTGGCTTAGGAGGACAAGCTTTAAGGTCGAGGGAAGCACCACCTGCAAGAAATTGTAATTATTTATAACTAGTACTGTTGGAGGGACAAAGAAAAATAAACAAAATAAAAAGGAAAAAACAAGTCAAGAATCCAGCTTTTTAATTATGAGGTTTCACAAGTTTTCTACCTTATAAAACCATGCCACATTTGATTAACCTGAGTTTGCAATTTGTTTAGTTTACATTATTTTTTCTATTATGTACCTTAAAAGAGTCTTAACCAATTTCTATTTTGAGACTTTTCTGGGTTTGTGTGCAATGTGCCTGGAAATAAAACCTTCGTTGAAAAAGATATTCTTAAGATTCAACATGGAAAAATTCACAGATATTATCCATAAATAAATGTTGCCTGGAAAATTAAGTCTCTTGGAAAGGTAATACAAAATGGATCCAAACTTTCAAGTGAACTCAATGCTTGTATACAGTTAAGACCAAAGCCATGAACTTGTCACATTCAGCTAAGATTTTGATATTCTTCCAAACTAAGTATTATTTTCTGTTCCTATCTGCTGCACTTAGTGAAGAAACTATAATATGTTTAGTACAATAATAATTTTTCTATGTTAAACACATACCTGATGGTATTTGAGCAGCAGACATAAAGGATACTTAACAATATTTTTATATTTTTATATTCTCACAATTTCAAAGATATATTCATCAATATTCAGTGTGCTACTATAAATTAGAACTACCATACAATGTTGTCTGTCACCAGATCAGAATGATAAGCATTTATTCTTACAATTGACTGGTTTCTCATGTGCAAAAGGAAAGAGCATGCTGGCTAGGAGATACAAATACATAAATTTTCCATTATAATAACATGCTCTCCTTTAAATTTATTCATAGTTCCAACCTTTAATAAGTGTCAGAAATTCTTCATGCTTCACTCTGTTTCTTTGTATATCAATCTTCAAAGCAAGCAGTAATGTGAAAAGAAATTTGTGCTCCTCATACAGCCCTCGGGCAGTATATTTGAACACTTCATATGTCATATGTTCAATAATATTAGTAACCCTCTTGCTGGTTATAGAGCTCTTGGTAGACCTGTTGGAAGAAACGTCTGCAGCTGAATGTTAATTTGCTTAGGCCTTATAAGAGGGAATACTATGTAAAAGGAAAAAAGCCATAGTTCAGTATTTTCAAAACATGAAAAATAATAGATCACAAATACAGAATATCAGACATTAAGCTAGCAACAATTTTCAGATTGAAGTAACAACAAAAAAAACAAAAATCCTTTTTGATCAAGTCTTTTTGCCCAGCTGAAAATCAATGCAGTGTAATGGTTTTTAATTATCTAGTGGCAAAGTTTGAAGGACTGCAAGTACATTATGAGGTTCTTTGCCTTGCTAACAAAGTTTTTATGGGTATTTAAGATGACAATTCCTGGTCAAGACTGTAAGAAGCAATAGTTTTACATACAAAATATGTACTTTATATTAGTTTACAATAAATCTTTACTGTATTACAAGCACCTCCAGCACTGGGTAAATACAGATGATACTTAATGTGACCTAAATTACCTGGCTAGGGAGCGGTCAAAAAGCCCCAAAAACTGCCGAAGAGACGTTTGATACATGACATTGACCATGCTCATCTCAGTGATAAGGAAGTATAAGATGCTACCTCGAGTTGCAACTAAAGAACAAGAAACAAGAATGTGTTCAAAGTAGAAGAGCAGAGCAGAAAACTTTAACTCTCCAAAACATGTAAGTGGATTTAACACTAATGGTAACTGAAGATTCTTGAGTTTCTCTATTTTTTACTGCCAGAAAAATAATAAAATCATTCATTTAATCCTCATTTATACACCAGAAAATAAAATCTTTTCTGTAATTAATGCATACTATGTAAAGCCCAGTTTTCAAATATGAGCATATCTGGAGACCAGCTCAATAGTACAATGCATTATTCAGATCATCAGTAGAACATACAAAAATTATGGCTGTTTGAAATACTGTTTAAGTATCCAAACAAATTTCTTTCTACAGACTTTTACAAGAGTCATATAAAAGTCAAATGAACTATATTGATTTAACTTACCCAGCATTGATTTAACTTATTTTCAGCAGCCAATCAGTTTTAAATACAAAGGTTTTACAATATCTGCAATGCTTTCTGGTACACTAACCGTACTATTTTACACATTTCCTAAAATGCAGGCAATTAGAATAAGCTTTTCTTCCCCTCAGTTTTTCACATTTTTGCCTGTCAGTTAAAAGTCAAAAGGCTCATGAAATGTGCTTACTAAAATAACCTAAGGGGAGATGATGAAGCATTCATCAGAATAGATATAAAGAGTATCTAAAGTCCTATTGGCCCCATAAAAGAATGTCAATATGTTGAACTCAAACACATAGTCACCTTAACACTCTGATCACCGATACACTTGTTTATAGAGCAATGGGAAGTCTACAAAGAGAACAGTTCACTCAATTTTATAAATTCCACATGAGGCATAACATTGACTATTTTTCCATTGTAGCACAGTATGACATTTCCTAGATACATTTTACTTACAGGAAAACACAGATCTCTCCCTCCAGTTTTGGTCTTCCTGACCTCATCCTGCTATTTCTCCTACTCTAAGAATTCATTGATGATTTAAAGATATGGTCTAGCCATTTGTCTTCCATCACTACCTTCACTCACCAGGTCTGTACTCTTCACGGGCTGAATTGATCTGTACTTCAGTTTCAGCAGAAGTTTGCAGTTTCTGTGTTACTTCTTCAGCAGTCTTCTTAGCGTTACTCAATACAATTAGTAGACTTTCATCGTCTGCCAGAGAACTCTTAGTGCTTGTAAGTCGAAACAAAAGATTATCTTCTAGTTCCTTAATCCTCCTTTTGTTCATAGTCACATCTTCAATAAGATCTGTTCTTTCTTTCTCTAATTCCTATTGGATTACATGGTAATATTTGGGAAACCGAAGAGCAATCAAAAATAGAAATAAAGTATTTAGTTTAAAAAATACTGATCCTACTAAAACAGTCTAGGTCAAGACTAGCTGCATTAATTTGGGCAAGAATTGCAGTATTATTTCTGACACAAGATCTATTGCCAGATTCTGAACGTGCTCCCTAAGTAGGAATTAATAAATAATTTCTATAAATATAATGGAAGACGCTCATATCATGCCCTAAAAGAATAATAAGTTCACAATAGTAATTGGTTTTCTTCTCTTTCTGCTACAGAAAAGACAAATGCAAACACCTTTCCAGGCACAGGAGTTTATTTCCCTCCATGTAATCTCATCCTCATTTATGCCTTGTTTTACAATCACCATATTGAAAATTTAGTTTCAGTTACAATGGCCATCCTTAATCATCAATTCAAGCACCAAATATTTCAAGAAGTGCCAATACTCCTCCATCAAACAGGGATCATTTCAGCCTCTCACTAAAATGCTTCATTGATTGAGAAAGAATGTAGAACTTGAATTACTTCATTATAAATATTTATTTTATACTTTTAGTAATACAGTCTGGGTGTTTATGTACCTAGTTTGTTTTCCAGTGCTGAAATGCAGAAGATGGATACCTGTTAATCAACGTTTTTACATTAAAAAGGCAACTATTTGGAATCTCTAGAAAAATATTTTTCAGATATAATAGTCCTTTCATTTCATTCTTAAAATTAACCTTTAAAAAATTAATACAGATCTGTCCCTCAGAGATAAAAATGCTCTACTGAAATATTACAAAATGTTTCAGTGAAGTAAAAAGAAAGGAAAGGGAGAGGATGGGTTAAGAGTTCTTCATAAGGTTAACATGAATCTTATAAATTAACAGTAAGTGAGCCAGTTGATAGAAATATTTGCTGTGTCCGGAGCAGTACTTCACAAAGTTTACAAAGTGAATAATTTTAACAATGTCTCTCCAAACTTGGAAGTTCCATGTTCCCTCCATCACTGTCAAGTCCATTTCCACATTGGTCACTGGCTGCTAATATTCCAGAGAAACAGGGAAAATACTAACAAATAAATGACCTCTCATGTGGCACTAGAGGCATAAAGGACCTGAGCCCTTAGCAAGGCTTAAGGAAAGGTTTTACACTCCCATTTGAGTAGTCATCATTTACACAGCTTTGAAAAACTGTTACAACTTTTGAAATTGCTTTTCTTGTTTTTCCACATTCTCAACTTCTGGTCTTCTCAGCCTACATTCTCCTTACATTCCTAATTCAAGCATTTCTTTCTTTTAAAGAATGCCCTTTTACCTTAAAAAGGAAATTAAGAAAATTCATCTTATTATTATCAGATTTAGAGCTTTTTCTTGGTATTTTGAAACATCATAATAGAAAATATTTAGTGGGACAATCATTATAGAATAACGCAAATGCAACACTTAGAAGATGCGCTTACTTATTCAAAAGATTCTGAGAAGAACTTATCAAAATAAACAAGAAAACTACACTTATCAGCATTTCAATCAACTGATGCTTCCTGGAATTAAAGAAAAGCAGGTAACAGTTTCATGAAGCATTTTTGTCATGCAAATTTGATTAAGTAGAAACACTTTTTAAAAAGTATTTCATTGAAAGAAAGTTAGCATCCAATTAAATATAATATTTTACATACTGAGCTAAATTAAATTTCATGTTTTGCTCCGTTCATTTTAAAAAGTTAAACATACTTTAGAGTTCAATGCATTATAAAACCAGAAAGTTCACAAGAGCCTGAGAAACAAGCTGCAAACAGAATTACCAAACTAAAGTGAAATAACCATAAACTAAAACCTTACTGAAAAAAAAATAACAAAAAAAAAATCTATCTATTAAGCTCTTAAAATGCTTTTTGCAAATAAGAAAATGTACACAGTTAAAAGCCTTCTTCATGTCTTCAAAAATTTCCAGTCATAACACCAAGGATGCAGAAAAAATAAGTCAAGTTACCATGTACATAAATTCAAGGAACTTGCACCAGAGAGACTACTTCAAATCCAGTTTTATGGAATTCCTTTCACAAGCAGATGACATTTTACAGACTGTACTAAAGAATGCTATTTCTTGTTAATATTCATAAAATATGAAAGCTGCTATATAGCTTATATCATTCTGTCACAAAATGATTCACAAGTACAAGAATTTTCATCAACTGTTCCTTACAAAACTTTAGCCTTTTCCAGCAAAAATCTTGAAATATGAATGTAAAAATTCAAAAAGCCGTAAACATTTCTTGCATATTATAACTCCACTACTAATCTGACTTATTTATGACACTAAATAAACAAGTTTTTTGTCAAATTACGTAGCAGCCAATGTATCAAAACAGTATTATTAAAACTTCATAATTTATACTACATTCAGACATATATCAGTCTCCCAAATCTATTATTCCGAGAACCAGAGCAGACTCAAATTTATACAGCTATAAAATCTGCACTTTGACCTTCTTATTCTTCACTCATATCTTGCAATTGGTTTAACATTCTGGTGGAAAATAAGACATCAGTACCAGAATTCTGATAAATAATCAATTAGTTACGTGAGATATATGTGACAAAGATTCTACTAATGGGCACACCAGACAACAGATAGTCAGACTTTGCAGAAACCTTAAATGACATGCTGTAAACAATCCTTTTCTCTTTTGCAGGACTAAATCTAATGCATTCTAAGAGCAGAACCACATTAGGGATGGTGGAATGGCAAGTAGGATAGAAATGTGCACAAAATCCTTGACGAAAACCCTTATTCCAAATAAATCAATTCTTCTCCTTTTGGGACAGAAGTTCTGCACATACATTTGAACACTGGATATCACCAAGCAGTCATACTGCTCAAATCATTTGGCAAACACGCAGTAAAATAATTCCACCACCTTCCTACCAAAGGCTACAAAACCTAGCAAGAATCCAGACACTTAAGAGAGAAATCACCAAATTCCCAAAGATGCGTAATTAGACATCATAAGAAAAAAGTATTTGGATAGTGGGATATGTTCAAGTTGACTCTTCAAGGAACCTTGAACCACAAGGTGGATGAACAGAGGCCAAGAAAACTGTGAAGTGGTGAGTATATTCTATGGAAGTCCCCCTGCCTTGTTTCATTTGTCATGTATCTAGAGGAAATATCCCCAGATGGTCTCCAACAAAATAGTAGTGAGTAAAACACTCTGAGAAACCCAGTATGTCCACTCATTACACATTCCCATTTAGTGACAAAGGGGCCATCGAAAAGTAGAATAATTTTAATTTGGAAGGCACCTACAGAAATTAACTAGTTCAACCCCCTGCTCAGTGCAGATCTAAACAGTTCAGCTGCTCAGGGCAAAGTCCAGTTGAGTCTTGAACCCTCCCAAGATCTGAAATTCCACAAAGTTCCTGGGTTTGGCCACTCTCAATGTAATTATTTTTCCTAACATCCAATCAGAACTCCCCTTGTCCCAACTTGAGTCTGTTGGAACTTCTTGATCTTTTGCTTTGCTCCTCTGAGAAGAGTAATTTCCTCTCTCTTCTGTGTCCTCTGAGCAAGCACAGAGCAACAGCAATGACTGGAGGAATTTGTTGATAAACTGACTGCCTCCTGGAGAAATGTGTGGTATTTCAAGGCCCCAGAAGTGAAGTCTGGCATAAGGCTTTGTGAACATACACATCACAGCGTGTTTTAGATAGACAGTGATAATTTCATTACGTAGTGGGTTGACAAGCTGTCAGTGGTTGAAGAGAAGCTGATGGTGCAATGAAGCTGTCTGACAAAAGACAGATCTTCATAGATTGTGATTTCTCTCATGGGATCCATGTACTGCTTGGGAATGAAATGCAACTGATCAACGAGAACAAGAGGACTGAGGCTATTAACAAGAAACATGTCACATTGGCAGGGCAGAGGGAGGTGTTGGAAGGACAGGAGAACCTCAACAGATGCCACAATAAGGAAACAAAGATATTCTTCTCATTCCTCTCCAGTGAAGGTAAACTGGAACTATTGCCAAAAGCTTGGTAAATACACAGTCACAGCTGCACAGTGTCTATTATGGCATCAACTATGCCTGACCTTACAGTTACAGGGATTAGCTATTCAATAGTTTAAAAGATACCAATCAGCCTCCCTCAAGAAGTGCTGGAGGGATGTTGATTGGGATTGGCATCCTGAACTTGGACTTCCTCAACTAATATATCTGCCATGTCAAAATAAGTAGGTAGCCCATTTTCCCTTGGAGTAAGGAAGCAACTAAGTCTGAACTCTTAGTACCAGGTTATGCTGCCATGAGCTCCAGGGCGTGTAGACAGAAGAACATCAGTTTTGGTTTCAAGCCCTTTTGCTTTTCACAGGCCATTATCATGAGGTTATAAGTCATTGAGGCAGGAAAAATAAGGTGAATATGGTACAGTTGCAACAATAAAGAGACAGAGAAACTTCCACATGAATGAGTCAATTGCTTCTGTGCCAGTTTTTAAACCATTACAAATAGATTATATTATAAATAATCACAATAGAGAGAGCCAGAAAGTTACCTTGCGATATAGGAATAGAGAGTAATAAACTAAAATTACAGTAAAATATTCTACAGGCACATATAAGAAGTACAGCCAGGAAAATAGATACAATCAATTCTTTTACCTGTTTCTCTGTGAGAATGACTCTTCCTAAGAGTTGATTTTCAAGACCTTTCATGGTTACAGTAAAGTCAATGATGGAGGTTCGAGCACTAATTTCCGGAGAGTAACACGGATTTGACAGTTTTGTAGTAATGTAAAGTCTGAAGCCTTTCATAACATCTACTTCCTTATCACCAACTTTCACCTTAAGAAAAATATTTAGAAGTCTGAAAACATCATGAAGCAAGACACACTTTTTCAGATACAGCATATAGGCAAAAAGGTTACATTTTTCTGCTTAAAGGCATAAAAATCCACTTTGAAATCATGAACCTGATGCAAACAATTTGTTAAGAATAGCCAAGGACCAGTTCAAATGGCCCATTCACAGATTATTTCAATTTTTAAAAATTGTCATAAGCAAAGGAATAAGGAATTCTACATGTTAAATATATTAACCATTTGTAAACGTAAACCTACCTTTTTTTTCTTGTCTTAGCATTGACCAAGTTTAAATGAGTTTAATTTTTTATAGTTCCATATATATTAGGCGTTATTTTGCTAAGGAGAAGGGTGTGTGGAGGGGAAGGGAGAAAAGGGGAATTTCCATTTTTGTTTTATTTTTACCTTGTTCGCTGACCCTGTTTTAATGATGTTTCTTTCTAAAATATTATCAAGTGCTGGGTCAAGCTCTTCTCCAACATCTTCTACTAAAAGAGGTCTTCCCAAAGAAAGACTGTCTTCTAAGTGGTTTCTAAAATACTTGTGATTCAAAGATGTGATCTAAAAACATAGGTGTAATATTTTATGCTCAGTTAACAAGATTTTTGTTAGTTTTACATTTATACCTTATTTAATTTTCTTTAAATTACTGCCAAAAACAATGATCCTGTGAGTAGACTAGTATTAAGGCAAAGTTTTTGACCACAAGAAAAGGTAACATAGAAAAGCACATTGCCAGATCTCAAGGAATGCAAAGTTCTATTTTTCAGCTGCAAAGGTAGAAGCAAAGTGGCACTGAGCACTTGCAGTTTTGATATCCTATGAGTGCAACTACCAAAGAATTTCACAGGAAAAATTCACAGGAACCTTTTAGCACCTACAATTTTATCTTGGATAACATCTCCAAGTCACAGAATCACAGAATCACCAGGTTGGAAGAGCCTTCCAAGATCACAGAGTCCAACCCATGGCCCAACACCACCTCAATTAAACCAGGGCACCGAGTGCCACATCCAATCTTTTTTTAAACACATCCAGGGATGGTGACTCCACCATCTCCCTGAGCAGACGATTCCAGAACTTTATCACTCTTTCAGTGAACATTTTTCTAACATCCAACTTAAATTTCCCGTGGCGCAGCCTGAGACTGTGTCCTCTTGTTCTGTCAGTTGTTGCCTGGAAAGAGAGACCAAACCCCACATGACTACAGCCACCCTTCAGGTAGTTGTAGAGAGTGATAAGGTCTCTCTGAGTCTTCTCTTCTCCAGGCTAAACAACCCCAGCTCCCTCAGTCAAGCTGCAGCAGGGTCAATTCCAAGATTAGTGTTCTTCTGAGTTTTTTCTCACCCTTGAAAATTAGAGGTTTATATAGAAGACCTTACATAGTCTTTCCTTTAAAAAGTAGTCCCCAGTATAATTATGATTTTCAACATATGCACAAAGCACATTCAGCTTAGACTTTAGTAAAGCTATAAACAAACTAATAACAATTTTTGACATAACTAAGCAACCACTAAAGGCTTCCACACCTAGATAACAATCAACATGAAAGTGGTAGCAATGCTTTCAGAGCCCCTCTATTATCAAACTTCAAACTGGCTTTTTTATGGCTTTCAGGGATTTTTTTTTTAAAGCTGGTTTATTGATGTAATCATAATGGTAGCCAATAAGGACTTTGTTCTTGGTATTTTCCTGTTTGCATTCAATTTGTGAATCTGGCCTCAGACTGTACATTGTAGCAATATGGGTCCCCTGTATATTCACAGAATGCTTAGCACGTGACATCCATACTAAGACAACACAAATTAACAATAATTTCTGATTAAAATATGAAAAAATATCATGCTGTGAATTTTCATTTATAAACACTTACATGAGATTGTATTAATCAACTAGTTGACGGTTTTTTCCTAACATTTATAGTATCCTGAAAACATGTTTATTATCAGACGTTGTCCATCCAGCCTATTTTCCAACAGTTTATGTTTCATTAAAATGAATTCATTGCGCAAATGGAGTTACTAGTGCTAAAGGATGTACACAAATGTACACTCCTACATAAACCCAAACCTCAAATCTACTAAAATGTATGTAAGATATACTTTATTTCTAGACTACATATTTTATATAAATGGCATTTACTAAGCATTATGTGAATCACTGAATTGTAATGCTTTGTAAGCTAAGAGTTTTTAGGGATTATGAAAGCACAAGCATTTCTACTACCTGAAGTTCATTTCTGTCTTCCTTATTTTTAATCCAAATATTCCCCTGTGCCTGTGGATCAATTAATAAAGGATAACGAGATGCTTTAGTGACAATGATTCCATTCTGTATGGATAAATCATCATTTGGCAATCCTTGCAGGTTCCATTCACTGATAGTTGGAGCATCAGTCAACATTTCTATGAGGTTCAAGTTGTTACAAAAGGGAATTTTTCGGCTTTTCATTTCCTTTTGCCAGTCATGTAACAGCAGACTGCGGAACTCTTGGTTAAAAGGACCAGAATAGGACAGAAAAGCTGTCGCCAAGAGTACATCACCTTAAGGAGAAAAAAGAGAAAAAAAACAAACCAAAACAAACCAAAGCATTACAACTTTTCCGATTCTATTAATGAACAACCTGTTTCCTTCACTAGTTCCTACATCTTTTGGTTGGTAACTGAGTAACACACTTTGACACCTAAAGAAGGCAAATCAGCCTTTTTCCTAAGGCTCCTTGCATGGCATGACAATGCTACATTTCAGTAAAGGCCACATTTACTTTACTCTTACAATGCAATTGTATGAATCAAGACATCAGCATCTGGCAGCTCACCAAGGTCAACCCAACACACAAACTAACACTGTTCCAAACACCAGACCCTGCACAAGCAGGACATGGCAGAATAACCTCACTCACAAACTTCCAATTCCATCATTTCCTTGAACAATCATGAGAACAGGTTTAAATTACATTTGGGGAGGGGAGAAAAAACCCTTATTTATAAGTACTAATTCAATTAAATTATTGTAAATCAACTACAATTATGAGTACTACTAATAAAAAACTGTCACAGACATCATTACGGAAGTATTAAGAGTGACAAGTTTTAATCTTCTATTCAGGTTCAAAATTTTCCCCCCAAAATTGCATGACGCCATAACTTGAGGGGGTTTTGTTCCTCTGAAATAGGAATGCAAGATTTAAACTGGAGAAGATATTGTACTTTTATAGTAATATTTTCAACTTCTCTATAAAAGAAACAGGATGAATTTGGGGGGAAGGTAGCCCACATTTTTAAAAAGTTAATACACATATACGTATTATATCAGCAAATAAAATACAGCCTAGTTACACAGTACAATCTATACAAAAATATCTGCTTTTTACAGCCTTTCAACGTAAAAGTCAGAGAAGGAACTTCAGCCCACAGTAGCTGACAAGATAAATCTCATTTATTGATCTAAATAATGAGCTAATTATTTATTACAAAGTACTTTAGTTTACAAGTGCAAATTTAAAAAATAATAATGACTTTCCGAGAAGTAAATTCTTATGAACATTAGTAATTGCAGTTAAAAATATTGATTTCTACATATAAATGTCAGTGCCTGAGTATCAGTCTTCCTCTCCTCTGTATATATTCTCAGCTATACACATTTTATTGGCACTTGCTAACATATCACTCTCTTTGAACTTCGCCTATAAACATCACTCAAGTTAAAATATTAGTGTCCCAAATGTGTCCCACTACATTCACAATATCCATTATCTTTCTTTTTTAAATATGAACTTTAGCTTTATAATTATATTTCACCTAACAGTGCCTTAGCAAGACAATTAAAACAAGAAATATAATTTTAGGGACAGAGATCTAAGATACAAAGGAAAAGATTGACATTTCAAATGTTTTCAGTTTCACTACCCATTACAACTCAAGCAACTTGCTACCAAGTTCAAAGGTGTGGACAAAAACTTACCAACTAGCCTCTTGGTTTGCATGGCAAACTCTTTACTCTGTTCTGTCCACCTCTCTTTCTCACCTGCTAAACCACTTATGAGACTTGAGGCAGTTTGCATTTTATGTCGGCAACGTTCAGCATCTTCCCGCAAAGTCTAGAGAAAACCATACAGCAAGAGAAATTGTTTACAGTCATATATCTGATAGGGCAGAAAAATCTCTACATCTCATTAAACCAGTAGATAAACAACAGCTTAGAAATATATTCTCAAACATCTCTATCACCATGCAGAGAAGGAGTGAAAGTGAGATTGAAAAAATATATCAGGACAAATTACCAACATCTGTCAGAAACATGAGTCAATATTTCTTCTTAATATTTCTGTTCTTAACTTTCATTTTGGCACAGTTGTTAAATAGTATGTAAAATTCCTGATACTTATTAATTCTGGGGAATTCTACCCAGAATTTCAAATACATTACATATTTATAGCATACATGAAACTTGATATTACAGTAGTAGGCACTAAATAAAGAATACAGATTAAATAGATTTTGAGGGGATGGGGGGGAGAAGGGGAGAAGATCAGATGCAAAGGAGAGAGGTAGGAACCATAGAGGCAGTATCCAAATACTATCTCTTATCTGCTGCCCACCAATATGCATTCAAGGAATAATAGTAAAATTGAAAGAACACATTAAGTATTCCTTAAAGTTAGGGTAGAATCTTCTTTTCTGTGAAGAGAAGTTCACCTGTTTTTCTTTCATTGCATTTTCATACTCCGCCTGCACAATATCTAATTCTTCTTGCTTGGCTCCCAGTTCTTCTTGAGCTTTCTGCAGATCCAGCATAGCACTGCTCAGGCGTTTCTCCTGAACTGCTAAATTAGCCTACAGAGCATAAAAACATAAAAGTGAACATACACAGAGAATCTCAGAGCATTTGCTATAATATATTTCAGAAAGCTTTCCTGTACTGCATCTCAAAATGAAACTCTTCAGTAGAGATTTCATCACTGAGTAAATCCTTTTATTTGAATTTTACAGCAAATTAACTTCTTCAGCAAACGAACTTCTTATTTGAGGTAGCTGCACTTAAGCATTTGGTTTAATGTCAATTAGAATACAAATAATTAAAAATACTTCTGGGAATGCCAGTCATTATCCTTCTGTCACAAAAGTTGTTGTGACCAGGTCTGCAGAAGAGAATGATGCCTCTAGAAGCTTACTTGATCTGTCCAACCAATATTCTATGTCTGAATACAAATCTTGCTCCCCTCCCAGTCATTCCTATTGAAAACACAAGCTATTCTCTGTTAAAATCATGCTTGACCATGTTCTTCCTTACTTTCATTCTAACTACTTAGGCCTGTTTTTTCTTTTAAAAACACTGAAGAAGAGTCCTTACACAGTCTTCTTGTGAACTGAGAACAGGAACATTAAAAGAAATATCA
The DNA here is from genome assembly GCA_013397955.1 of Grantiella picta. Classification (NCBI taxonomy): domain Eukaryota; kingdom Metazoa; phylum Chordata; class Aves; order Passeriformes; family Meliphagidae; genus Grantiella; species Grantiella picta. Next base: position 191,295 of record VZRM01000415.1, read on the forward strand.
AGGCTTTTTTCTACTTAATTCTAAATTAAGGTAGAGCAATTGCAGTAGTGAATTTAATTAGATGACAGATGCTTTAACCCCATTCAAGATAATAAATTCCTGGAGAGCAAAGCACCATTTGAAATGAGGCAGGTGGATTTTTCAACAAATTAAATCCTCAAGCTCAAACAGGCAAGGAGGAGAAGGAGAAAAGTGTGTTTGTGACCAACTAACAGACATACCTTTAAAGGTAATACTTCTTTGTTGACGGAAAAGAATACAGCCATAGCTTTGGTCCACGAGCAGAGGCCAGCAACATTCCCACATACTCTCTTAGCCGTCTCAATGTTGTAGTCCACCATTTCAAAATAAGGACTCAAAAGTTCTACCACTTCTTCATTAATAGTGTCCTTCTGAAATTGCTGAAAAAAAATTAAAGAGTGCAATATACATAAGGTATATAATAAGTGCAAACTATACACACATGTAGGTCAGAACACATAGAACACGACAAAGATCACAAACGTTACTTACAAGCAACTAATAGGAAGTTATTTGTCTCACGGATCTTTGAGACCTTTACAAAGTCATTCCACTGTAATACATTCTTACAAAATGGAAAAAAATTTGCCTTCATTTATGATCTTTGCTATCTTACACTCACTATTGCTGTTACGCAGCTAATTGGTGTTTCAAAATATCACTTATCCTGCTTGAAATTTCATTTTGCTTACAACAGAATAAGTTTTATCAATATTCAAAAAGAAAAAGAGCTTAGCTCTGGTTCATAAACATACATTTAGTCCTTTCAAAGGCCAAGCCAGCTATCTTATCCTTAAATTACCTTGTCTAATTAGTGGAATGTATTTAATTTTTAAAGGATTTGCTTTTATCCTCTCTTTTCTTGAAAAAGCATATTTTTCATTTTTCCTCCTGAAAAGATCTCCATCTTTTCCCTCAAATTTATTTACAAAGTATACTGAAATTCTATCACTGACGAACTTGAAAAATAGCTGTTCCCTGAAGCACAGATAGGTTTAATTATACACAAGCAAAATGAAATGTTGAAGTCCTTTAGTAAATTAAATACCCTTACAATTACATACAATGTGAATACTACAAAATAACATCCATGCCACTGCCAACCACACAAACTGGTCAAGCCTCCTACTAGACCAGTGACAAGTTAAGTACACTCAAAATGCAGGAATCAGGGATGATAGCACTCAGTGGAGCAGGACATTTATTCCAGCTAGATAAATCATATTATTAGTTTAAGTTATGGAAAGGAATTTATTTATCAGTTACTCTTTCCATTTTCCTAGGCACATGCTATGAACAAGAAAATCCCAGATTTTAAAAAGTTCTGATTGTGTTCATCCTAGTAATCAACTATGCTTTTGCAAGTCAGTGCACAAGCTGCAACGATGAAAATTAATGAAAAGTTAAATACCAGAAAAAAAGATGTTTGTTATCAGCTTTTATGAAACAGATAAGTAATGGCTATCCAAACCAAATGCTTAAAGCTTTGAGTCATTCATCACTGAGAGCAATTTCATTGCCCATTCATTATAAAAAATTATAATTGATTTATGACATGACTTCGCAAGAAGAATTCAAGCTTATTTTATTCTGACATACTTATTCTTAAGCCCTTAACATTTCAGATCTATTGTGTGACTTGCCTTGCACATTTGTTCTCCTATGAACACCAGAGAAAATATAGTCCCCTATTTACTTATATTATTTAAAAAAAAAAGAAGAAGCAGCTTGCATAAGCACCTGTAGGCTCTGTAAGAAGTTCCCTGTGGTCATCAGTTTCAAAGATTCTTGCCATGATGGGATGGTACAGCATTTTTCCTGATCAATTTTCACCTGGTTGACTTTACGCTGGAAGAGCAGCAGCACACAGTCCATGATTCGCATGATGAGGTGAGGAGGTCGGCCCAGTGTGCGGACAGTGGCAATATCTGCAGGTTTTATTGTCTATTAATTCAAAACAAAGGGCAAAGCAATTACTGCTACTGTTTATTTAATAAAATAAGCTCACCAAGAGTATTAATCAATGGGAGAAAAAAATATTTATGTTATTTTTACCTCTAAAAAGCATAAAGCTAGAAGGACCCCCCCCATCAGATTTCCAATAACTCCTATCAAATATGAGGAAACCTCAGCACAGCACCTCCACAGCAGCACCTTAAAACTACCATCAATAGTTCTGATAAAAAGGAGAGCAAAACAGAAATACATTGAAATTTTACTTTTTTTTTTTTTAATGCAAACGTATTGACCAGAAACCGGGCCTAAAAAAGGAAATACATTCTGTTGACATCTGGCAAATGAAGATGAATTAAGGAAACCAGTGAGAAGGCCTGATAAATGTATATGTTTGCACCTTCTAATACATCTTACCAGGAATATTTCTGGCATAGAAGCAGGCCTGCCAGAAAAATAAATTATAATAATGTATGAAAGCCTAGGACCTATTAAGTAAGGCCAAGTAAGCCTAGGGTACAAGTGTAACACTGTAACTCATAACTCTACACCATGAATCAGAAAGGACTATCAGAAAAGTCTGCTAAAGATGTCTCCTTAGAGAAGAATTGATTTGAGCAGCAGTGCTTACTGCACCACACACAGAGCAAAAAAGGCATTGAACAATGGGAACTGCAGAAGGGCAGACCCACTCCTATAGCACACACTATCTGAGTGAAAACCTTAACCAGTGTTTCTTAGTGACTGCTAGGAAATTCAGCCCAGCCTTTTTTGCTAATGTATAAATTGTGGCAATATTGTTACACTTAAATTTTATTTATTTACTTGTTTATAGTTGTGCATTTAATGTGCTATTTTTATTACAGGACAAAGTGCAACAAAGTTTTACTGAACTTTGACAATTCTTACTCATATTTTAAAAAACTAATCTCACTCTATGTTTAGAAATGCTCTGTACCTACCTGTCTCTTAATGTAGCGCTTGTCATTGCTAAAATACATAAAAAATTGAGTGAAATACCTAATCACAATTTTCTTTTCATCTGCGTAATGACCTTTCTCTATTTATCAAATATTTTAACAAGCCTTTATGTACCCTGCAAGCAGAATTCTACCATAGGAATCCCCAGCTAGAAATTTGCAAATCTGTAATGATTATGGGATTCGTTTTTTGAAAGATGCAGGCTCATACAGAGAACTTTCTTGCTTAATTGAGTTAATGAATTAATTAATTAGTGCTGAGAATACACATACACATGCTGATAGGCCTCTTTTTTATGAGAGCTTGCCCTTCCCCTTTAGACACAGGCAAAGCAATTTATTATTGAAAATTCAGGAACTTCAAGAATAAACCCAAATACATTTTCCCATTGTGAAGTTTTACATGCTAGCTCGTATTGCTCTTTCTTGAAATAAATTTTTCATTTATTAGCACCCCACATTTCAAGAACAGCAGTATTGTTTTGGTTCAGCCATTGTAGTCAAAGGCAGAAAGTAAGCTTTAATAAGATACGGTGCTCTCTTTATACTGCAGACACTGAACAACTAGCATTGCTTATTTTTTCACTTGTCAGAATGCTCACCCACAACCAGGATTGTTGTTTTGTTGTTGCTAGTTCTTTAAGCTTTTTCCTGTGGCCAAATATCAGAGTCTTAAAATACCAACCTTCTCCCTTAGTTCACTCTGCCCAGCTGTCAGGTCATCAACCTTCATTTAGACTTTTCCACCCTGCCCTTTAAGAATCATGGCAGTCAGGGACTGTTAAACATCTCTCACTCAAAGTGAAGTCATACATTCATAAGATCCATGAAAATTTTTCTATGCTAGATTTCAAAGATAATCATGGCATTCCTTCAAATCAGTCTTTAACCATCACAACTGCTGGCAGCCTCTCAAATGGAAGGGCAAACCTTCCAGTAAATCCACATTAAACCCTTTGAGATGTATCTATCTTTCAGGTTTTTTCTTCATACTTTTCTGTTTCTTGAGATGTGAGCTGCCTGCTAGCGTCTAACAGGTGTATTTCAGATTCCACTACTACTGCTCACAGCAAAATTTCTTGAGGCACATCCTCCTATACAGTCAGCTGAACAGTCAGAAAGATAAACATTATGCAAGATCAACTGATATTAATCTTTTTAAATCTTAAATATATGGGTAAAGGGTTATCATTCTATTAAAAAAGCTTTACAAGAAAAGCATGTTGAAATAAATGAAGTCTTGGTTGTGCCACAACTCTGAAAAAAAACCTTTTATTTAAGAAGACAGAAAACAGTGGATCAGAAAACTTATTGAAAATGCAATTTCTTTGTGAAAACTTAAAATAGGAGGTTTGGATTTGGATGGAATTACAGCCGGTTTTACATGGAAAGCACTTCCCTCATTGCATACAAGTTGTTTAATAACAGTATCAACATTCAATTAGTGGTCTAATATCAGCCTGCAGCACATGATTTATCAATTGCAGGTTGAAAGAAAGTTAAAACTTGGCCATTTCTTAAAACTATCTGGGGTTTGGCACTCAAGTGCAAAAAGAAAAAAAAACCTGAACCTAAAAAGCCTCAAAATACGTATATTTATTTACTGTCAAGTGAAGTTATGCAATGCACCTGCAATTTTATATTTCAAACACATACACCTTCTTAGTGGTAACATCATACATGGTCCAAGTACTAACCTGTAAGGCTGCTTCTGCCTCTTCCAAAGCAGGCTTGGCAGCTTCCAACTTCTCTTCAGCAATGGCTTTGTCAACTGTGATACTGTCTACAATAGCTTGGGCTTTGTCTTTCACTTTCTGAACTTCACCCTTCACATTCTCAGCAGCCTGTGCTTTTACTGTAACTTCTTTCAATACCTAGGATGTGAGAAAACCCACATGCCATAGTTAAAAGAATTTTTGTTGTAAAATCCTATCCGTTCAATTCCAGAACCAGTAAACTCAAACAAGATAATTTCCTCCAAGATTGTTTCTTTCCAGCACTTAACTTCATTTTATTTAATCTTTTCAAAATAGAAGGAATAAAAGAAGAAAAATAATCAAACATCAGTACGCTTTGAAGGCTGTACATACCATGTCAGCTTTTTCATTAGCAATTTGAAGTTCCTTTTCTTTTACCTCCAATTCTCTACTTAGAGCAGCCACTGACTCAGAGGCCTCTTTCAATTTTTCCAGTCCAGTATTTATTCTGAAGTTAAAAAGCAAAATAAAAAGCATGTAATTCACTGTGCAATTTACACTATAGTTTCCATCCATAGAATGAATCACATCAACCAGAATGAACAATTGCAAAAGATGTTTCACACCAAAAAAAAACTTGGACAAGAACTTTCCCCCAAGTGTCTGATGTCTTCAGAATCAATAAAGTGGACAATTAAAGTGCATGATAAAGTTTGTGGCATGAAATTTTACCCACTTCTAATCAAACAGTATGTTTTATCATCACATAAAAATCCTATTTGTTGGTTCCATAACTGTCACTGTCCCTCTTGAGCCAATACTCAAAGAACTGAGTCCTATACAGCAGAAAGCATTTTCTAATCACCAAAATTCTGAGTTTACTTCTTATTTGAAGTGAACACTGAAAAGAAACCAAGACCAAATGAGAGTAACAGAAAAATAGTATTGAGGTAAGACTTCTCTGATTCAGCATTAAAATGCCCCTTCAGCAGTTCTTTTTTTCTATCAAAAAGTAAGTCTTCACTTGGGACTTTTCAGACAAGTTTAAATGTCATCTACAGAGGCTGCTATTGCAAAGGCAAAGCAGTGCTTGGACAATTGAAGAAATATAGGAGAACAGATGAAGTATAACTCCTGACAAAGCAATTCAGACAGTGCAACTAAGTCACTAAGGTTAAGTGGAACTAATTGGAGTTCATGAACTAACTTGTTAAATTTGAAGGTAGATTACAGGTCCAGACCCTAATGTTTTACAGACCTTCACCCATAAAGTAACTACAGATTTCAAACTCACTTTGACTTTGGAGTGTTTCAAAGTGAAATAAACTAGTTTAGGTCTTTCTTAAAAGTTTCCAGCTCTTTTTAACAATCTTCCAAAACTGTGAAGGCAGTTTTTCTTAAGGCTGTTACCAATTGATACACTAAATACTAATTGGACATTATATTTGAGTAGTCCTGACATGAAGGTATGTCTGTAAATAGATCTCATTCGCTTCATAAAGCATCTAAAAATAGGAGTAAGTATAACAAATCCATTTTAATAATCTACAAGTAAAAAGCTCAGCAGTCTAAGTGAGGCTCTGTGTTCACAAAACCACCAAGGGTATTTCTTACATGTTTATAACAAGGGGTTACAAGTGTTCAGCAAGAAAACAAAAGTTGCTGCCTGGCAAATTAAATTATCAATATATTATGAAATTGCATGTAAATGTTTTTTTATTTTAACTCTTTAAAAAGCACATGGGAAAAATTTACATTAACCTAATATTTCCCTCTACCTCAATTTTTCCATGCACAACTACTCTTTTACCCCCTCCAAATATATACAGTGTTTAGTTTATATGACAAGAGCAACTACAATATTTGAGTAAGTTACACCCGTACACAGCTCTAGGAATTAAAAAAAGTAACTTTTTTTGCTGTGCAAGGGGACAAGCCATGCACTGAAATGAAGCATATCAGAATATATCTACCTGGGGAATAAAACTACAGAAAAACAGAAGTAAACCGAGTAGTTTACCTGTTTGATAATGTTTGCACTTCAGCATGCTTTTCTTTGTATGTGGTTTTATATCCCTGAATAAAGGTCAGGTAGGATTTGGGAGTCACATGTGTAGAACGTCTGTATCTTTGAAAGTAATCAGAACACTTTTCTGCCACTCCATCCTGGAATGAGCCCATACACTGCACAATTTCCCTCTTTGTATCAGCAGTGCAGTCCATATCAAACGAGGACAGGAAGTGCTCAGATACTTAGGAAAGAAAGAAATCCTAAATGTAAGTAAATATCTAGGAAAACACCTTAGCTTATCAACAAGTCAAGATAAAACAAGTCAGCATGTATTATGACAGCTTTCACCCAGCTTCTGAAATCCCACTCCTTTATTCTTCACCATCATGTTCTGAATATGATTCCACACTTTTCAGTAAAAGGTATAGGTAAGGACCTGGCATTCTTTCATCTCCAAAGCATGCAGCTGCTTTTTCACTCTGAACCTGTCCAAGTGCTACATACCAGGGACTGGGTAATCACAGCCTTCCTCTGTATGCCCTATCACAAACACAGTCACAAATAATCTCTTTCTTTAGTAGTATTTTTGCCTTCTTTACTGATGCTTTTAAGACATCTTCACAGGGAATTTTTCTTCAAACTGTGTTCAAAATCTTTCCTCTGTTAGAAATATTTCAATGGCTTAATACAGCAAGCTTTAAAGAAGAAAATACCTACATCAAATTGTCAAATCACATAAGTGTCCTCTAGCAAAATTCGACACAGTTAAAACAGCTACATGACCACTGATCAGAAAATAATGTCTCTGCAGAGATAAAGCCTACATGTACCTGCCACCAGAGCATCCTTAGGCCATCGGCTGAACCAATCTATAGTGCATCCAGAAATGAGAGCAGGGAACTTCAGGGCCCTATTTCGGAATTTTTCACCTACTGGTGAAAAGCAAAGAACTACATGAAGGTTCTGACGGACTCTGGTCATGAAGTAGTCATACAAAACCTCACTGGTTGGAGGTCTTCGTGGATGTTCCTTTCTGAAGGAAGGTATAATGTCACTAATGATCTCATCTACTTCATCACGTGCAAATAAGTTTGACACCTGTGGGAAAAAGGAAGATTTTTCATGCTTTTTGAGATGATAAAAAATAGAGGATACAGCACAAGATTCTTTTAATACACAGCATTGCAGGAAGGGACATACAACTCAGACACTGAAGTTATCAGGACCCACCAACTCCTTTAAACAACAACTTTTACTGAAGTGATTCCATTAAACAGACTGAAATGTAACTTGCTGTAAAAATTTAAACCCCGCTCTCCAAAGGCTTTGATTCCTTCTCTTTATATTCCAATAACTAGTAGCAATTACTCTGAAACATAAGCCTGAAATAATAAATCAGCAAACAAAATCAATAAAATCCATCCCATCCATTCTGGACATAAATTTACCACACAAAAACTAACTGTAGACTAATAGTTAATTTAGCAGACAACTTTTTAAAATACTAGTAATATTTCCCAAATCTCTTTTTTTTAAAGCTATTCTCATGTCCCTTGAGATAGCTTCTCTCACTCTAACCTAGGATTTTGCCAATTTTGTAGACTACCTCCATTATTAATAATACTCTAACAATAAAAAGCACTTGAGATTTAGTTTTTGCAAGTGTACCCCTTGACTTTTAACAGAATATTGAAATAACTTCTGTCATTTTACTCCAGAGTTATTTATTTCATAAAGCAAAAAATGGATCATGAGGAGGCATCTTACCTCTCCTGATGATAAAACATTGTTCAAATATTCCAAGAAAGACTCATCTTTGATCTCATTGTCTGTAAAAAGAAAACAGGTGCCTTTGCCTTGTAGTCCTGCTGTTCTGTACAAGAGTTTCAGATCTTCCATCAAGTTTGAAGTGTTGTATGATCTACAAAATAAATTTAAAAAATAGTTAGTTGAACAAATACTCATTCCTTTTTTAAAAAAGTCTTCTGACCAAGAGTAAAAAAACCAAGCAAATTTAAGTTAGAAACAATGTCTTGGAACTTAAGGCAAAAAGGCGCTTATTGCAGAGAGATGCTCTGATGAGACCCTCCCCAAGGGACATTCCCACATGTGAATCTACAATTTCTTCTGCAGCCAACACACTTGCAAAATATTGAAAATAATTTTATTTCTCTAAAATGACATCTTATTTGAGTGCCAAAATTGATCTGTCCTACAGACAGTTTGGGAGGCATTCATTCTAAGGCATTCAGAGAAGGATTTATAATTTATTTTTCATCTTTTGTGAGTTATTTCATAAGAAACCACATTGGGTTGAACAAGATGAAATTAGAAAAAATGTACTTGGAAAAGATTGTCCAAATACTGACAAATACATAAGATCTACCAAATTAATGGGCAGGGATAAAGATTCAACCTCCTCAGATGACAGAATTTCAAATATTGCAAGATAAATTAATAAAGGCATTATGGATAGATAACCACCTAAAAATATTTTCAGTACAATTTAATGTACTGTGTAAAGATTGAAAGATAACTTGACACTGCAAAGTATTCCTTCTCTTTCTGTGAAACACACAGATTAGTTTACTACCCAAAAGATGGTAAGAATTCACAATTACTGTAGAAAGCCAAGCAAATTTGGTAAGTCTCAAAGAATTTTCATATCTTTCTATTCCATGTTACAGTGCTCAGACAATGTTAAGCTTGTTGTTTCTCTCACTGCAGAGACTGTGAGCCTGTTTTATCCACAGGAAGAGTTAAAACACAAAGTACATATTTACTTAAATTTCAGCTAATGCTTACCTTGTTAATGTTATCTGGAATGTGTCATAGCCAGCTATGAAGGATGCCAGTCTTGTCAAGCTCTGCCTTCCTGAGCCACCAACTCCAACTAAAAGAGCATTTCCACGAGGAGTGCGAATCACACGAGAAATCTGTGTAATATACCAGTCATTTATTGCTACAATGTGTAAAAGTTACACATCAAAAAATTCTATGCTACTACATTAATAAAGATATGTTAGAAATTAAGAAGAAATTAAAATTCCAAGGTTTAATTAAGGGATTATATATTCCTATTAATATATTCTGTGGACATTAGTACTTTGCAATATTTTCTATTAACCTTTCAAATAGTATAGCAACAATTTGATTCTATCACTGTGTATGTTCAGTTATGAGTAAAATTACATCTCTCACTTCCACAAAGTACAACTAAATCTCAGCTGTGATTTCTTAATGATGTGCTATCACAGCACGACAGATTATCAAAATCGGGAAGGAAATAATAACTTCCACAATACAATGACCTCTGGATAACTTTGGTAAGACTCATCTCACCCGGTCCATTCACTGTGACCACAAAGACAAGATGTCCCAGGCATCTTAAATTCAGGACAAAGAGTCTTCAGTATTCTCTGCAGCAGGCAGTAATACTGCCTTTATAAAAAAACTTATTAAGCTTCTCATTTACTTGACTGTAAAAATGCACAGTATCAGTATGAATATTTGATCACAGAGAAACATTTCCCAATCAGATCTACATTTCTTTCCCACCCCATTATTTATCTTTTAAATCAAAAGGCAGTAGCTTCCTACTGCTCCACATTTCTCTTCAATTCAGACCATGTAATGCAAACAAACAGACCCTTTAGAATTCACAGAAAAAAAAATTTCAGTGTTGATTGTGAACTGCATACGGTGCTTGTCCCACTGCCCACAGCCAAAAAACAATGCCATGAAACATGCATACAGGTAGAAGATGTTACTTGATGCTGAGAAAACACGTCTTTAAGCACAGGAGACACACTTTCTCCATAGGCCATCAATTGCCAAGTGGACAGACCCCCCAGAAGAGCCTACAACACCCAGAGCAGCACAGAGCCAATTCCCTCTCAAAGAGATGATAATACGAGCCAGCTGGTTTGGTTAGCAGCTGGTCTACTCCATACAAGCAATGATGCACAGTATTGGCTTCTGTTCTCTTTGTTATCTTGAGCATTTCTTTGATGACCCAAGAATTTCATCGTGTCAAGAAGCAACCTGGGAGGCCTATTTGCCCTTCCTCTGCATTACTTCTTTCCAAGCTATTAAAAATAGTCATGCCAATTTCCTCTCATTTTAAAACCATTTATTTTACATATTGAGTGTAATGTATTTGTTATTTTCCATAGGTAAATGCTTCATAAGAAAGGCTTACTCTAAGCTTACTTAGTATTTAACCAGAGAAAGAAAATTTAATCTGCACACTACCCTTGGAATACCACTGATCATTTCAATAATGGCTATTAGATCTTTTCCAGGCAGAGGCACACAAGCTGTTAATCAGAAACTTTGTTCTCTATTTAAGATATCCCTCAGCTTTAACTCATTCAAGTCATATTATGTCAGCTGAGATTAGGCATTAACTCAACTACGCCTATCTCACTTTCTCTTAGAAGCTGTCCCAGGTCTACACAGTTGTTGCTGTTTTCAAGAATTTGGAATCATAGAAGCACTACCTGTTTATTTTATCCAAGCGAAGACTAATAAAATATTTCAGGTATTTACCTTCTAGCTACCCAAAGAAGATATTTCTGATGACAGGTGACTGTTCAGTGAAAAAAAATTTTTACTAGATCCTGGACTTGCATAGTTTTTTTACTAGGAATAAATGAGAGACTTGTTAGTAAGTGTGATGATGATTTACAATTGTCCTAAAGAAATCCATAGCAGGACATCATCCATTTCTCAGAACCTTAGAAAGAAAAGGATTAATTTTGTGAAATGAAAAGAATTCACCCAAAAATTTTGAAAACTGCAGATGCAGTGTGTTTCTCAACTATAATTAAATTTAAATAGTTTTGATATTTAATATATTATTTTGGGGAATGGTGCAATTCAATATTTAGTTCTTAATGATTTATTATTATAAGAAATACTGAAAACCTCAGCCTTCAACCCAGACAATAGGGGTTTTAGTTTAAAAAAAAAAAAAAATACTCTCCTTTGTATGAGGCCTATTCTGTGTGAACAACCATATCAAGCTGTGCTGTACTAAAAGTTATGGTCAGTTCCAATCCCTATTCAAAAGAGCTTTAAAAGCAGTGAGCATACTGTGGATCTACAAAAGAATTTTAGACTACATTAATTCCGACTCTGCTGCGTGTACTCCTTCAGAAGCAACCAATTATGTCTTAACCTGAATTTCATTTGACTCATTACAAAGACAGGAAGGGCTCCCAGAAGAATTAAGAAGAAGGAAGGTTGAAATAGAGTTAGAATTGCCAGCACCATGATCCTACAAAACATAAAAGTTAGGTATAAAAGAAAAGTTCCATCTGGTGCATTTTCTGAAAAGTTTTAATAGGTTTTAATACCTAGTCACAGAGTGACAGATCAAACATTTGCTAGCAATAAATTTGTTGCTTCAGTTTTAGAAGTAATTTGCCTTGATTCATGCATACCTCTACTCACAGGAGGTGAAGGCAAGTGAACAAAAACAAAGGGCAATCCACAAACTGTACCTTGACTAAATGAACCATAGCATCCTCAAAGAAAACCATATCCATTCCAGTACCACGAACATTCTCATTGTATGTTTGTAAAAACTTGTTTAAACGATTCCGTAGCTGATGAAATGAGGAGATTGGTTCATAGATTTTGGGAATATCTAAATTATCTTCCTCTGGTTTTTCACCTAGAACAAAAAGCAAGTAATAAAACCTTAGCAATTTAAATAATTGACAAAGGTTCAATGGGAGGATAAGCAAGTGAAGATAATTAGAAGTTTCACCACCCAGCGCCAGGTTTATTATACAAAATATTACATATTAGATGTACATAAGAGAGTGTTGAGTACACCCTGCCTGCAAGAAATGGTAATTTCAGCTACTTAATTCTCAAAAACAAAATGAGAAAAAAAAACTAATTAGCCTTCTTTCTCTATATCTGAAACTTAAATGATGAAAAATTATACTTATTTTGGCGCTAGAAAAGAAAAGTTGCATCAGAGAATGAAAGCAAATAAATACTGCAGTTAAAATCGGTAAACAATATTTTCTGTAGAAGAAAAGCAGTCTAAATTGATTAAATAAATGCACTAGAAAAAAAATTACTCCTGAAATTAATAACTACCACAACAAAAAAGTATGTGAATTAGCACACATTTGTTTCATTACATGATCTGAAAGCCACAAGTCAACTCTACTCCACCCAAAGAAATGAGGAAACAGTGCTGCTACCTCATCTTTTCATTCATAAGCTTAATCATGCTTAAAGTTGACATGTTTTCATTCATAAGAATTCTTACAGCAAATAAAACCACAGAAAGGTTGAGATCAGCAGGGACCTCTGAAGATCGTCAGGTCCAACTACCTACTCAAGATCAGCCACCTAAAACTAGTTCCTCAAGACCATGGGCTTATGAACTTCCCCAAGAAGACAGACTCCACAAAATCTCTGGACAACCCGTATCAGCACTGTCACGGTAAAAAAAGTGTTTCCTGATGTTCAAATCCTTCATTTGATTCTATCCAGTCTATCTACATCTTTCTTGTGCGGGGGAGCCCAGACCAGGACACAGCACTCCCTGTGTGGCCTTATCAGTGCCGAATAAAGGTAAATGACCCCCTCCCTTGACCCGCTGGCACATTTCTTCTCATGCAGCCCAGGATGTCACTAGTTTTCCTTCCTGCAAGGGCACACTGCTGGTTCATGTTCAGGTTGGTGTCAACAAGCACCTCGAGGTCCATTTCTGCAAAGCTGCCTTGCAGGTGGGTGACTACCAGTATATACACTGGTGCATGGGATTTTTTCCTCCCCAGTCCAGGACTTCTCACTTGCCTTCATAAACCTTATGAGGTTCTTCTTAGGGTCCATCTGGTTGGCAGCACAACATCTGGCATATCAACAACTCCTTCTAGTTTTGTGTCATCAGGGAACTGGCTTGAGGGCGCACTCTGCCCCATCACCCAGACCACTCATGCCAATGTTAGGATGACTGGACCCTGCACTGACCCCTGGGGTACACCACAGGTCGCCAATTAGACTTTGAGCCACTGATCACCACTGTCTGGGCTTGACCATTCAGCCAATCATCAGTCTGTCTCACTGTTCATCCAGCCCATATTTCATCAATAAATGATTGACAAACTTCATTGGAACAGCATCAGTTGGCAGACATCATAGAGTTTTTAGCTGGTGGTTTGGATCTCTTAAAATATAATACTAGTACAATATTGGTAATACTAGTACAGTTTTGCTCTAACTTTCATACATTTATCTCCATTAGTTCCAGGATTTCATTATCTATATATGCCACAGGATGTATTTTTCCACTTATCATAGATCAATCAGTTTTTCTAAGCCTCTTCTAACTTACTGAAGAAATTTATAATTCACATTATCTCTAAATGGTAGAATTAAAATCAATTAAATAAGTCTTTCCAGTAAAATAAGTATTTCCCTGGTGCTTAGTAAAGCACTAGAAGCCAGTGTGAAAGGAAGAGAAGGGACAAAAAGGCAGGGGAAAAAACCCCAACCCCCAACCAAACTGTGCTGTATTTAGAATAGCGTCTGTAACATTTTTCTTGTTTCAAATTTTTTCTCCACTTCCTTTCCATTACACCATTCCAATACTTGGAATGCAGTTTCCAAGGAAAAAACAACAGGAAAACCTTAACAAAACTAAAACCCAAAAAATACTTATATAAAACCATAGTTTAAGAAAATCACATTTTAACACAGAACTTAATCTCTCAAAATACAGGGATTATTAATTCCCTTTCAGATGTCCTCTATATTGCATTTTTTGGCATGCCTGAAGTCACCTTAATTTCAGATTTTTTAGCTCTGTATTGCTTCTGCACATGAGTGCTCTTCTAGATTAAGACCTAATTAAATCAATTGACTTCTTATTTTAACCTGTTATAGCACTGGTTAAACAAAAAGAGTATTCCAGGTGGAAATAAATTTCTTATAAATTGAATACGACATTTAAACAACATAGCAGCTGACAAGGAACTAATAAGAAAAACATTACGGAGTTAAAAAGCTGTGATATTTGTACAGTTTCAAACCATTTAAAATAATTATATCATCTTAATTCTTTTCCTACCATTTTATTATTAATGTCCAAGGACAGTATAATCAAATACAAAACTAAGAAAGGGCAGACTTTTCCATTATTTACAGAGGCAGCTAGCAAAATGTGTTATTTTAAACTCTTGTTCAGTCTCAAGGTTCATAATCACAAGTGCTAAATAGCAATGTCAAAACCAACAGATAAAAATACCTTTGAATAGGTTGAGGGTGTAGAGTTCACTAGCACCACTAAAAATTCCTTTGAAGCTAAGATCTAAAAGTTGATTTTCGAGCTATTTCATCTCAAGTCATCAGGTATTTATTTATCTCAGGGACAAATATGTTGTGATTTTACAACTCAGAGACAAAAGAGTATATAGCACCAATTAAGATACTGTTAAACAGAGCATAGGGCTCTTTGAAATTCCTGTCAGATGTCATTTTTTATATATTTAAAAACTCAGAAATCCAGGTCCTGCTCTTACACTTCCACAAAAATGAGAAAGACTAAATCCCACTATAGGGACAAATAAAACAAAATTACACCTGTTATTCTTTTCATTTAAAGCCAAGAATCAGGAATGGGCTTCTCAAGGCTCAGACAAACCTATTGAGAACAAAATACAGCCTTTCTATATGCAGGTGTCCTACTTTGTATTTAGATGAAGTTTCACACTAAAAGGCACATTACAGGGGAGGTGCATTTAACCTGTCACCAGGAAGGCAAGTAATTTTGAGAAATACATTCATCATTTTTGCATTTATTTTTCAGTTCAACGTGATGGTTTCTAGTGCAGACTTAAATTT
This sequence comes from Grantiella picta, assembly GCA_013397955.1. Lineage (NCBI taxonomy): Eukaryota > Metazoa > Chordata > Aves > Passeriformes > Meliphagidae > Grantiella > Grantiella picta. The sequence continues at coordinate 206,828 of VZRM01000415.1, forward strand.
TCACATTAAAGGTCACTCTTCACCCTCTCAGTACGTATTCTGACTTATATTTCAGTCTTCTCTACATTGATGAACTTTAGCAAGTTATTTAGGGATGTAATTATTTCCTTTCTTACACCAGTTTACTTTTCATTCTATTTGATTTCTTCCAATAAAATATTTTCTATCCTTTACTCTCCTTCTGTCACTGCCTTCTGACTACTTCAATTGTTCAGGGAAAGGTTCAAATGGCATTTGGCCATTCATGTCAGTCTCTTATTTTCTCCATTCTCCATTGTTATAAAGATACCAACACAGATAACTAAATCATCCAATGACCTTCTCCTAAACACAAACAAATATTGTCTGTTTTTTTGTATCAACTAACAAATTCCAGTTGTCCAGCTCATTTAGTGAGGTCAGTGACACCATGTTTATGTTTGAAATACATAAAGACATTGTTATAAACCATACAGGGTTTTCAAGAGGTTTAACTAGCATTCAGGAAAATTTGAATTAATGGCCATTTGTTACAAAATCACATAACAGTTATTTTCTAAGGAGCATTGGATTAGCCCAGAGACAGTATTTTTTTACCAGGTTTCGAGGGCGTGATACCTACATTGCTACCCTTTACCTAGTACTGCAAACCCACCAGTTCAAGTCATTCATAACACACTTCCTTCATCACTTTGGCATAATAAAGACCCATGCTGACTATCTGGTAGTTTTGTCTATGTGCCAATTGTGTCTTTGTGTCAATTTAAATTAAAGCAAGGCTCTCCTATACTGACAACCTAGATGTAAATACCAACTTAGAAATCCCATCAGGATAAAAATGTGCCACAGCTGGTAACAAAGACTACCTTCAAAGTCGCTGGACAAAACAGACACTTTTGATGCATAAACTTAATATAAATTTTTAAGATGTATTTTTCTTAGCATCTATGATTATCACATCCCCTTGCCTATTCTTGTCATTTCCATGATTATTAGAGTTCATCTTTACCATTTCTTGCAGGTGCATCCCTTAAGAAGTCAACAAAGAATGCATCTGTTTCATGATTCAGCAGAGCTTTTGTATCTTCAAATTCCTCCTCAATGAGTTTTGCCACGGCTGTGTGAAACCAATTAATATCTTCTGAGGTTGTGAAACGATCAGCAATAACACACTTACATTCGTGCTTCCACAGTTTTATCAGCACCTACATTAAAAAAAAATAAATAAAGGCATTTCACAGAATCAGAATGGGTCAGGTTGGAAGGGACCACAGTGTGTCATCTGGTCTAACCTCCCTGCTTGACCATAGTCATCCTGGAGCGCTGTTGCATAGGATTGCATCCAGACTCTTCTTGAATGTCTCCAGTGAGGGAGACTCCACAACCTCTCTGGGCAATCTGTTGCTGTGCTCCATCACCCAGCCTGGCTCCGTCCTCCTGACACCCTCCCTTCAGACCCCTATAGACGTTGATGACATCCCCTCTCAGTCATCTTGATACTGAACAGGCCCAGCTCCCTCTGCCTCTCCTTTTAAAAGAGGTGCTCCAGTCCCTTAACCATCTTTGTAGCTCTCTGCCATCCAGAGATGTGCTCCAGGAACTCTTTGTCTCTCTTGTGCTGAGGAACCCATTTGGCTTGAGAAGAAGCTATACCAACTTCAAAGCTTTGTCTTTATTTCTTTATTTAAAAATCATATTAACATTAGAAAAGAAATAGTATTTGGGGGGGTTCTTCAGAAGAGATACCTTGAGCTTCTTACTCTGTCCAATAGCAAGTTAAGATTATATTCAGTTGACTATGGAAGAAGCCTTAATCTAGCATCCCAAAGTGAGGATATTTACCGATGAAGATTTTATTTCCCCTGCCCTAAAACTATATCCATACCAGTTGGCATGTTTATCTACTGATAAACCACTTTTCTAACTGGTCATTTAGTAGAAGATGGGTGGAAATATTAGCATCATGGCAGGAATAATTTCATGCCATACACAGGTGTCACTGCCAACACTACAGCCAAAGTAGTTAGAGAAGAATAACAAAGAAAAATGTTAAAGTGTTTATGTTATTCCTTCTCCAAATTCAATGTACCTTTAAAGTCCTTCAGTCTGTTCACAGAATGGAGAAGGAAAACCTGTGACATTTTTAATATTAGCACCATGGGTTTTAATCCTATACTATCACTATAGAGTAGCAGAAAAAATTCCAAGTATTCCTTTGAAGACCTTTTGTTTCAGACTACAGCACTAAGTAAAAATGACATATACTATGTCAAGTTCAGAGCTAATATGTCAACTTATACAATCATATTTTGAGCAATTATTCGTTACACTTCAAAAGACATTAATAGAGTATATACATACAAATAATAATCTTAGTGCTCAGTATTTTTAGCTTCAGAAATTAAAATTCATTCAAGCATTTAAATTTTAGATGCAGTAGCATTCAGGAACTTATTCAACAAACAGGGATGCACATTAGACATTAAGCAATTAAATAACCGAAATATATAACAAATTTTCCATGTTTACCATAAACATTGCTTTTTCCAGCACTACATGTGTCAGAGCTCAAAACTTGAAATGACTTTTTCTTAAAACAAATAGAAGAGAAATTATGTTTTACTGGTAGAAAGATGGATTGTGGAAAAAAAAATATTACTGTGACTTGTTACCACTTTTTCCTTTTAAGCCACAAGACAGAAACCATTTGTTAGACAGATATTAGGCAGTGAATGAAAGTCTCAAGACAGTAATGGAGAGGGGGATCTATTCAATTTTTTAATCAATATATGAGCATTTTCATTGGGTTAATGTAAGCACATTGTTTCTCATCATTGTACTCGTTCACTTCTTTCAAATAAGCTAGCATTTGTCAGTAATAGAAAAAGCAGATGAAGTAAAACATTATGACAAAAGATTTGGGTTTTATTATCATTTAGAAACAAAGTTGTCATTTCAGCTGGTACCATAAAAGTTGGATTAAAACATCTTTGCCTCAAAAAACCACTCAAGTGGCATTTTTTTAAAGCAAACACAAATGGCGAGATAGACTCTTCATCCTCTTTCCTACACTAATTATAACAAGATCACCGATGTGCTGCACGTACCTGTGGTTCATTGATCACTTCTGGTGTAGTGTTCAGCATTCCTTGCCAAATCCTCGAGAGGTCTCGAAGGTTGAAGACATAATGAAACTTGGCTGGTGTGGGCAACATTTTTATCTTGGTTATCTGCCACAGCCTGCGTGTCAATGGAACTAATTTGGCTACTGTTTTCTTCACATCATCTGAAAATCCCCGCTCACTACAGTAGTGCCCTTCTCCGATTACACCTGTGGAAAAAAAAGTTGCCAAATCAAAGACACGCTAGCACAACACCAAGAGCAATGATCATCTGAAGTTTGTTTCTATGTTTTTTTCAATCCCCAAAACATTTTCCAATTTGTTGAAATAGCTTTCCAGTCTTTATTCAAATCTAATTCAGCCATTCTCAACTCCATTCTGCCACCAGCTCAATAGTTATTTAGCTTTTCATTAACTGCCCACTAAAATATTCTGTTTTCTCCCAAAATAGCTTCCACTGGCTTTGAATAGCTAATCTCCTGTCTGAAATCAGTATGATCCCATCCTTTGTGAAAGTCTAGTCTTTAGTCACTCATTCTTATCAACAGTAGCACTTGAGCAACTGTCCAGCATTGTCACTAAAATGATACCTTCATTTCATTCTTACTAAATCTGAGCATACCAAGAGTTTCAGAGATGTCACTGTACCAGAAAAACTTACAGAACAGTGATGTTGCAGGTGGGGAGTGACTACTGAAGGAAAATGTGCTGGTAAAAAAATCAGAGGGGAATTAAGTCTCAATTTTAACAATAATGTGTAAAAATAGAAGGATAAGGAAAAATTAACTAACTACTATTTTCAAAAACGGGATGGATACAAAGCTAATTTCCCTTTACCAAAAATTTTGTCAATGGAAGAATTAGAAGGCAGGGTACAGTTGAACACCGAAAATTGTCTCTTCAGCCTCTGTGGAATGTCATTGCGACCTCCCCCAGGGTGGATCATGGCAGCCAAAAACTGAATGTCCACAATGTTGGTAAATTCACCGGGTTTTTCCAGGTTATACAGTCCTTTCTGTTCCATCAGTTGCCTAACTAGCTCATTAGTGACCTGTAAAATAACCAGGTTTTATATAACAGAATATTGCACACACAACTGAACAAAATACAAAACATACTTATGTACATCAAAGACCTAACAAAGATGATATAATAATTCTTTTTCTTCCCTAACCTTCTGCTTATTAGCTTAAGGATAAAAATAATTTGCATTATCTTTTTCATTAGTAATATCTATGAGTAAAAATTTTGGGAGTAGAGGGGAATTCCTAAATTAGAATTAATCATTCATACTACAATTTATTCTCACTTGAATGGTGCAGGATTTCTACTTCTGCTGGAAATATTTCTCCCTTTTAACACAAAATTTCCAGTTTGTTCAAGTCAAGCCCAAACTAATGCATCTTTACATGTTGCAAATGATACAAAATATTTGTATTGTTTCCTATGTAACAATCACAAGCATAGTCTTCCAGCTGAAAACAGAATTACTTCCATACAAAAGAATGCCACATCCTTTTCTTTAGCCATAAACTGATACCCTACATTTCTCTTTGACAAGCTGAAAACACCCCACAGAGAGTACATCCTACAGCTATACTTCTATAGAAATTCTAACACTAGCTTCCAAAGCAATAAACTTCAGAACATCGTCAATACACATAAAGATTACTTCCATTTTTTCTAAAGCAGAGAAGACACTTCTTATCTCACAGGTTTCATAGTATTTTAATTATTGCCCACAATGTCAGTTTGCTATCACAATTCATGTGCCAAATACTTATTTTTTTAATTATAAAATGAGTGCTGTTTAAAAGCATTATTAAAATTATACAGGCATGTATTAAGGAGTACTCAAATTGTTTCTTGCAGGGAGCACATCTATTTTCAAGTAATTCCTGACAAAGTAATGTAGATGGGTTCTTTAAAAAGACTGTTTTAAATTATTGTACTACGTATCAATTTACCCTCTTCTGAATGATTGAGAAGCTGATTTTACAGTGTAGCAAGAAAAGAAAGAAAATCTTTTGTCTTCTTTCCTTCTTTTACAAACTAACCTGATCTCCCCATTCATTGATTATGGGCATGTTCACATCATCAATGAAGACTGTCATCTTTTTGCCTGCGGGTGGACCATAAGTTGTGCCCATGCGCTTATCCACGTAACTTTCTATTGTACGCTGTTAAAAAGCGATTGGCAGCATAGTTACAAAGAGAATTTCATTTCATACATGATTCAATCATTTAAACATAGTGATGGTTCGGTTACACAAAATTTTACTATGTGAGGTTAGACAAGGCATCTGCAGGAGGCAATTCCACTAGAATGTCTGAAATCCCAAGCTGTACAGCACTAGGCTGGTGTCTACAGTAGACAATCGTGCCTAACAGTTTCAGAAATCTGAATGTTTCAAACTTGTCTTTCGTTTTATTAATTTATCAGCAAAATTGATGATTTCTAGCAATAAAGATTAAATTAAAGATGCAAAACCTTCTGGAAAACCTTTCCAGCAAGTATCAATGTACTTCATAAAAGCATACAGTGATAGTTAAATTCACATATATAAATCCACTTGATGAGGTAATTTTGCCTACTGGTAGCCTTACCACTACTCTTCTTATCATCTTTCTATTTCTCTGTTCTTCCTAAGGTCAGTTTTTATTTCCTCTATACCAAGTGAAAGCTCACCTAGCCATACATTATTATTCTTCAGTATAAACCTAAATATTTGCATTCTTACACTAAGGCTAGATTCCTGTCTTCTGACCCAAGTGGCATCATTTAGACCAAGATTTTAAGAAGTTTGGGTAATTTTAAAGCACATGTGCTGTAACAGAATGTTTTGATCTAGATTGTTAACAGAGAATCAACTTAGTCTTGCACATCTATTTCAGACGTCTTGATCATCAGACTCTCATCTATTATCAATTAAATCTACATTTATTTTATAAAAATAAGTCACTTTTGTCTGTAGCCCAATAAGTAGGAAGAAAAATCCTAAGGAAATTTAGACCAAAATTATATAACCTGTTAATAGTTTCTACTATGCTATAGAGGCAGATGAGAGGTGATTCATCAAGCGGATAGACAGCACTTGGAGCCCAGATAGTGCTTTGTCCTGGCATACCAGACTGCATTAAAAATATTTCCCAAATATATTGCCAGCAGGTTAAAGACACTTTAAATAATTCAAATTAACTCAGTAGAAATTTGGACAGGCAGTACAGTTCAGGATTTAAACATTCATAATTGTATGTAGAGCAGCTGCACTGCATGTGTTACTTTTTTAATGAGTAATTGAAATTCCTAAAACTTAAACTGCAGACAGCACACTTCTAATGACAGATTGTTGTGGGGAACACTTATTTTACTCATGGTGTTTAGTGAAATCTAACAGCTCTTCTCAGTTAGTGAGAACTGATATATTTGACACAAAAATATTTAATATGATTAACAAAATAATATGCATAGTATAGTAGCAGTCCAAGAACAGCTCAAGAAGTACTGAAGACGTTGAAAAGAACGTTTTTTTACAGAAGTCCTAAATCGTGTGTTAGGACACACTGACCATTTGAGCAGGTGCTTTTTTGCTGTTCAGAATCACTTTCAGAGGCATCCTCCTGGCATATTATCAGAACATTTTCTGAATCCAGACATGTTGTATGAGAAGATTAATCACTACTATACCTGGAAAATTAATGGGGTTGTTGCAGATGAAAAATTCAAACTCTTAGTCATGTGGCTTTCAGGGTTATATTTTGACATAAAACCTTTGACAATAACAGTCTTTGCAGTTCCTTGCTCACCAATTAGTAGGACAGCCTAGACAAAGACAACATTGAAATAAAATGAAACACAAGAGCTGTGTGTCTTGGCAAAGGCTCAACAGTCTCATTTAGCGTTTAAAGAGAAAAGAAACTAGAAAAGTTTTGTAAAGTGAACTCTTAACAAGAGACAGGTACAAGTAAAATAGTTAACGTCAATAGATTTTTGCAGGCCTAACAAGTTAAAAGTATTTGCAGTTAATGGTCATGTCAGTCAGCACAATCAAACTAACAAGGAAAGGAGCTGATTTTTTGAAAAAGGGTTTAATTGTCTAGACACTCAGTGTCTGTAAAAGTTCAATTGCGTATGTGACGCAGTTTTGGTGAAGAATAGGGATGCATAACCTAAAGTTACATAAATTTTGTAACTGCCCCATGCTGTCAGAATTTGATCAGCAGAGTCAGACATGAGTCTCTGATCTATGTGCTTCTCCCTCTCCTGTCAGTAAACGAAAATATTGGTTCTGTATGACCTGAACTCAGCTGTAATTACAGTTGTTTCTACTTCAGAAAGAAGGGATGAGGGAAAGACAAAAAAGTCTGGAAGCAGTGACTATTCAAGAGTTCAAGTTGCATGAATGTACCTCTGGAAACACCATTTTGTATCTAAAAAAATTAATTTCTCCTTTTTCATTAACATAGTATTTCACTGCTAATCTAAAACTTATACCATGCGTACTGTTGGCACTGCTCTGATATGAAATACAAAAAAAGTACCTTGCCCTGTTTTGCTATGGTTTCAATAAGGAAATCCATTCTCACATTGTCAACATTAGGCACAAGAATTGAGGCATACTCTGGTGTACCACTGCTGGGATATACATACTCTTCAACACGTGTATTCCAGTGCATCCATGTACCTAACCAGAAAGAAATTAAGTTAATGTTTTAGACATACAAGGCATCATTGCTTCCTTTATTTTCCGCTGAGTTGACTCATCTGTCTGTGCTTCTGTCTCACATACAGCAATCTCTCTCTATTCAGACTAAAATTTATAGAATCATATAACCATAGAATCCTTCAAGTTGTATCTAAGAGGCTTACTCCTCTTTCCTACATAAATTGTGACAAAGACAAGGATTATCTGGTTTTGTTCACTTGACAGTTGATCACCAAAAAATCCATGCAGCTTTTTGTAGTAGTATATCCACATTCTGACTTCCTACTGGAAACAGAGAAAAAGCTAAACACAACATCACCTGTAAAGTATAGCTGTAAAACAAAACTTGCTAAGGGACACAAAAGAAGGGAAGCTACAAAATACCTCCCAAATAATTCTCTAAAAGAAGAACAATTTTAAAATACCTTTTAAATTTTACCCCATATCACCTTGCTGAGTTACTAACCATCAGAAGCCACATAATAATCAAACATTGTATCTTCACTGCCTTCTGGGATACAGGGAAGATCAAGCTTTACTGTTGTGTGGTTTCGAAGCCAGTATTCCATTTTGCATCTGTCCTCCCGCTCTAGCAATGCTCCTACGCTCCACATGAGAGAGAAGATGTACAGCCTTTCCAAGTACTTTGGAGTCAGTTCTCCACCATGCTCCTGAAGGATTGAGTTAGGTTTTAATATTCAACAGTCTGAAAATTCTCTTTAATAATCACTACTAATATCAGGTTAGAAGTCTTCAATCATATATAAATTTACAGATGTCTTCAATGAACAGACAAAATCCATTTAAAAAATTATAAAAATCCAACCAAAGGAAAAAGAAAAACTGCTGGTTCATGCTCCATGTGCTTAACATAAGGCAGTACTTAACATCAGATCCAAATGTGAGCTCATGAGAGATGACATATCCTAGCTATTACTTTCTACAGAAATAGAAGGTATTTCCTACTAACCTGTATCTCCATTGATGCTCCAAGTCTTTAAATAATCCCTCTCTACAAAACTTCATTACTTAAAGTTATCTCCAATACCTTAAGTATATATAAAAACATTCACACTACCTACCTTATGCGGGATAAGGCCCTGCAGCATATTAATGCTCTGCATGATCACAAAGGCTTCCAACATCTCAGTCTTGCAATGCAGAGACTGAATGCTGAAGCGGTACAAGTCTGGGAATGATGAAGAATACAGCTGACGCAGAATTTCAGCCTCTTGGAAGGAACATCCTTTCAAAAATCCCTGTTGCAAAGCACATCAAGAAAACAAATTTAGTTCCCAGTGCAAGTGTCAGTACATTCAAAATATCATATCATATATAGCAATAAATAAAATTGTAATAATATCATAAAAAATTGAAAATAACTAATGAAATAGTAAAACAATAGAATACAGCAACTGAAAAAGTTTGGCAAGCATGAAAAGTTGATTTCTTCTGGGGGAAAATAGGGTGGTTGAGATTCCCTACCCGTTGGCCAGGGCTTAAGTAACAGAAGGTCTAATTTTACCTGAGTGTGTATTTTAAGATGGACACTGAAGAGAAAAAGCTCTTCAAAGTTTTCAACAGCACAAAAATCATGATTTTCAAATATTTTTAATCACAACAGTTGTAAAAGGTATGCAAAAATTCTATAAAGAAAGAGTATAATAAGTACTGAACATAAGTTTGATTTATTCTGCACAACATTATTTCTAACAGTGATACAGGATAACCCCAAAATATCTGGAAGATGAAGAAAAGAAGTCAGGCTATCAGGGGGATGTCTGCTGATGTGCATAGTGATTTTGTGGTGAATCTCAATACCTGTAATGGTGGATAAACAAAACCTAAGTAACTACCGATTTCTTAAGATCATAGAACAGCATTCTTTCTTTGATGCCTTTAATTCAAAGTTGTAACATGACTGAGTTACCTTGAAGCTTTCTCTCATCTACATGGCAGAATACTTCTCATTTACTTCCCATAAATTTATTTCCTACATACAACACAATCATCAGCAAAAATGCTGCTGCAGATTCTTCCCCAAAACTCAAAATTTGGAACAAATCGAAATCAAATAAATTTGCTTTAAACATAGGATGCTTTTCTCTTGTGAGAGTAGTTAATATTGGAACAGGCTTCTCAGTGAGCTCCTGGAGTCTCCATCTCAAAACTCAACAGGACACAGACCTCAGCAACCTCCTCTAGGTTGACTTATGTTGTATTCAGCAACATTATCTCTCAAGGTCTATTCCAAGCTCAACTATATTGTGCTTCTATGATTTTCTCTACTGCCTTCATGATGTATTGAAATTCTACTTTTACTTCCCAAAGTAAATAAAGTTTGGGACTGATTACAAATAGGTATATGAGTGAAAAATCTTTCTAGAAGTGGGTAGGTGTAAAACAAAGTGATAAAAATTAAAGGGCAAAAGTACTTAAAACAGATAGCCAAAAACTCACTGATTGTTAAAAAAATATTAGGGGTAAGTAAAACCTGATGAGATGCTTTTGCGTTGGAGAATGTTGACAAGTAATGGATCAAATACATTTGATCACTTTGCAAAATCTGCTTACAAGAACAGCAACATGAAAAGTTTGAGAACTCTTTCACTGAACTAGGAAGTTGCATATATCATAATAGTGCATCTCAATAGGCAGCTATATTTATTTGTTTGCAAATGATAAGGATCGAAAATATAAACATATACAACAACTTCCTGAGTTATCCATATTTGTCTTCAATTATTTTTTAAAGTTCTTCTGAAATATCAACAAATGCTGTATTTTATTCAGCAGCTGAGAATTAACAAGGTTAACATCTACCCTGACCCGTTACAATAGAGAGTATATTGCATTACAAAACAGATTTAGAGGGAGGTATACTGAAAAAGCCCTCAAAATATTTTATTGATGAACTAAAACCAAACATAAAAACCAAACAAATGCTATTATCAAATTATAAATAACTATAAGCATCAACTTTATAGTCAATTTTTTCAAGATGGAAAGAAAGGGAAGTTGGAAAGGTTACTTCATGGTGAAATGAACATAATTTGGTTCATGTTATCCAAATTTAAAAGAAAAAAAAAGGTTCCTTTTCTTTAGACTGTTGCTATCACCAGAATATACTAAAATCATACGGTTATGGATTAAGGAAAACTATTTTCATATAACACTTCAACACAACTAAATTTATCCTGCATCTCACTTTAAAGTGAGAAGGTACATCATGAGTGCTAATGCAAAATAAAATGTTTTTCTTTCTACTGTCTTCACAGCTGAATCTTTAGCACAATTTAAACATTCAAGAAGTGGTTGTCTGCAAATTAACCAACAAGGAGGCAGAGCTGTGACAACCTAACATCAGTAGGCCCTATGCAGTGTTGTAAGCTCAGAAAGGAACAACACAAGTGGAATCTCTTGGGAGCCACTGTCCTAGATGCATAATTTACACTTACACTTTCCCAAGTATCCATATTATTTTAAAAATAAATAAAAAAAAAAAGTAAAGCCTGGCAGTAACATACATAAGGCACTTGTGTTGACTGCACATATTTGCATTGGCAAAACTAAAGTTTTCCAAGACAGTTTTTTAGGAAACTTGTTAAACACTTTTTTCATAATAAGAATACAAATATTTTGGACTTGGCAAAGGAACTTATCAAATGAATTAGCGATGATTCTCAAGTGTTACAGAGAGCTGTGGCTGACAGACAGTTCCATATGATTTAATGCCATTCTAAAAGGAAAAAGCTTCAGACACTACTGAAAAAATATAGCATCAGCCCTCTGCAGCAACCCTTAGTTCTTCACAAGCACCAAACCTCCATAGTCAACAAGTCACAGAACACAGGTGCCTTCAACACAGGAAGGAGTATCTGATGACAATCCCACTCCTTTTCCTCTTAATGGGTTCAGGCTTAGCAGGGTTCTGGTGCCTACCCTGGTGGGTTTTGCTGCTCCTCACCTATTTTTAGGGCATTGTGCCTGACAGGCCATTTCAGATCCACAGGTGGAAAAGAAACCTTGTGTCTGTTGCCAGAAATCACAAATTTACAGCCTTCCTCATCTTGATAGTTTCTCTTCACCAAAATCCATGCCCTGGGTACACTTTTCCCAGAGGGACTCCACTGTCTCCAGTCCCAAAGAGAGGCAACAGGCACCGCCTGGCACTCAGGGCTTGGGCCACACAGTATAAAGTCTCTTCTGATTTCTGTCTGGGCTGAAACCTCTAATTTGCTAGGGACAGTGGTTCTTGGCAGTGCCACAAGCCAACTTTTCCTCCATTTCCAGACAAATCAGAGATTTATGGACAAGGAATATTGTTATAAAAAAGCACGCTATATAAAACTGTGGCAGGCCGTTTCCCCCCTCCCCCTCCTCTCTCTCCCTGATCGCTGGCCGGAGATGGATGGCTCAGATTAAGTTGATTGCTTAATCAAGGACTATCTATGCTGGCGCCTGGAAAGTCAAGGTGAGGCACTGAGAGAATGTGAAAAATTTTAGAGTGACCCCAAATTCACACTCTTTTCCCTATAAAAAACACCACAAAACCTAAGAAAGGTAGAAGCTTTTCTACATGGACATTGGAGCATGAAGTAAAGTCTTCTCCCCAGGGTTTGGACGCAGCCCTGTGGTTACTTCCCTGGGATTGAGTGAGAAAAACACTAATGTATTCCAGCTCCAAAATTGGATTTGGTAAGATCATTGTTTTTTTCTAAATTGTGTTATTCCAGCTAACTTATAGGTACTTTTCTTAACTTGCATTTTCAGCTATTTTAGAGCTCGAGCAAGCATTTCTTAACTTGCATTATAGTTCAAGCAAGCTTTTACCCCATAATTGCATTTTAGCTACTACAGTGTTGCAATTATGCATTGTGTGTGTCTATGTATGTCAATCTGTTCAATGTTTGTATGTTTGTCATGTTCTGTGTCTAATAAATGGTATTTTTAGACTAATCGGCCAAATATTAAAGATCCTTGCGAACGGGACTAAGTCTTGGGGAGCTAGCTACCTTAAAGCCTGGCAAACTGCACAAACTCATAAGGCTCCTGTCTCCCATGCAAGACAAAAACTTACAAGCATGAGAACATTTACGGGTTAAAAAAATAAGAAAGTTGAGAATAACACAGAGTAATCACTACAAAATGCAGACATCTGAACATTAACGTGAGGCCAACACTGTTTTCAGGGGGCTAGTTAAGCAACACCAACTGGGTGAGGATTAGTTGCATTTTCCACTGTTACCCTATTGATTTGGAAAAAGAAATGACTGAATGAGGCTGTGAAACATAAATCTTTAAGATTTTTAATAAATCTTAAAAACATTTTAAAAAACTTGTTCACATAATATATTCTAGAAGGGAAGACAGTAAAATTTAGCCTGTTAATTCACAGTAACCTATAAAGTTTTGTTGAGTCTGAAAAACAGGTTACAAATACTACAAATACCTGGATGGCGTTCCAATTTCACAAACTGTAAATAATTCCTACCTAAAAATAAAGTTTAAAGCCCATATAAGGTAATTTAATTTGGGATTATACTGAAGCATACCAAGTATAACTTGGGTTTTGGGGAAAAGTAATTAAGTAATTATCTGTATGATCACAGCAATCAGTGTCTTAGCCACACAGGAGAAAGTTTTCATTTTTGATACTCAGTAAACAGTCCACGTTTTATCAAAGCAAAATAATATCAACCAAACGTTCTCAATAAGATGGCCTAGACAAAGAAAAATGCAGAACAAACGAATTGCTATGTATGTTATTTTCTTAAGTGTTAATCTTGAGTAGTCTACTTCACTGATAAATTTCTAAGGCAATATAGGGTTTAAAAAAAAATCAGAAACCAACTTTTTTCTAACTGCCATTGTCTTTTGTTTTCCAAATAGGGAAGAAAACTGGAATAAAGTGCTGAAAGCTTTGTTAAAATATATTACTGTGGAACATTAGGCAGATTCTCGGGAACTCTCATATTTCATCTTTATCAAGATTTTTGCTACATGAAAAAAAATAGTATGCTCAAGTCTCAGAATTTATCATTCACTATACAAGCATTCTGTCAAGATCGGGATTTATTTTTAGTGGGTTTTGGAAGATGTAAGATGACATATAAAATAAAAAAAAAAAGACTTTATAAATGGCTTTTACATTTCAATGTGTTATATACTGGATTTTGACTCCAAAACACACCTAAAACACGTTCTGTTTTTCTGAATTATTCATTCCATGCCAGAGAGACAGTAGATACTGCCTGGTTTTTCAGATACTTTGCTTCTAGGAATGTTAACAGGCAACCAAGTAAGAACATCAATTTAAAAATTACATGCTTTGATGCTGCATTGACTTTATTTCTGGTTCTAAATCCCAACTGCAATAAATTTTAAGAAATAACAAGAGAATTTATGTTTTCTTGAGTATTTAAAGTTCCCTGAATCAACTTGTTTACTCTTTTTTCCTCCTTGGTCTGAAGCTGTACTAGGGGTTGCCAGGTAGTTAGTATTTTAAGAACTGAGTTGTCCTTCAATTGTACAAAATACTTTTAATCACAAATTTGTCCCAAAGTGAAATAGCTATGTTTTTAAAAGTGTAATGTGTTAACTATGTTCTTTAAAAGGTTATCCACTCTTATACAAACTACCAGAAACATCGCTCTTTTAAGTACTGAGCCATCAGTTTATACAGAGTAAAAGATATTTCATAGCAAAAGGCACAAAAATAGGTCCTAAAGTAACGACTGTGAAGTGTTGAATAAGTAACCAGTAAAACTTTCAGTACGTACACTTGGCTATTTTACCTCAAGGATAGGACTCCAGGTGAGAACTGATGAGCTCATGAACACCATCCCATTTCTCGAAACTGTTGCTGGAGAAGCATTATCAATGTTATGAGGTTCAAAGACTATTTTGCAATTTGGTGCCATAGGTATCCGATCACCATTTGCTAGTGTTAGAGTTCTGTTGTCATCCAGGACAGAATTAAGGTTCTCAATCCAAATAGCATCAACTGGACCATCAAGAACTATCCAGATGTGGTCACCTATAATCCAAAATAACAGATAAAAAGGCCTATGGATAAAAAGGACCAGCTTCTTATGTCTACAAACAAATTTTTAACTGATTTTGAATTCATGCACACAGCTACAATCTCAGCTTTTATTACAATTACAATTTCCATCACTCAATTTCTATACAGTACTTCCTTTTATCATCTATTGATAATAATTTTCCATTCTTCAGTATATAAAGTGCCATCAGCATAAGTCATGAATTTTAATACATGAATTTTTAAACACGAGTTTTACAGATCCAGTCTTCAAGACAGTAATAAATTATGTTTATTTCAAGTTACATAAAACAACATAAAGAAGATAATAACTACAGATATATTTAAATTTAAACACCATTAATTTGTTTCCAATGAGTTTTATAAATGTAGAGAAATTAAATGAAAGGAACACTTGAAAAATCACTCTTTCAAATAGCATGCACACTGTCTTAAGTAAAAGAGGTCCATTAGGGGAAGATTCTTGTCATATGTTCTGTCCCTAAACTTGACTCAGCTTCCTTTTAAGTTTTTCCATCACCCTCTATTTAGTAACAGAAATGTATTTTTAAGTCTGCCTCTGTTTCCTAGGGGGGATCTGGGTCTGTTCTGCTCACCTCACTTGGGTCCTGAGCAACAGGACCTGGCTGGAAAGAGAACCCACCTTAGCTTCTGGCTGCCCACCCCTTAGGGAGCAGACAGCCCTGCTGTGCATTGCTAGACAGCTCTTTAGCCAGGGATGATCCATCTGCCTTCAGAGTCAGTCCTTACTATCTTGGCCTAGCTGGCTTGGAGAGTTGCTAGCATTGAACCAAGGAGATATGAACCAGATTATAAACTTTTTATATGCAGAGAGTTTTTACAGCTACAGTTCAGGCATTTCAAGCATGGGATTGGGTCTGGTGTCTAATTCATACAGAGACATTACAGAATTGTTGCAAAGAGTAAATCTGAGGAAGTAATATGAGTGTGCTAACATATATTTCATCTTGAAGGAAAAAATATAAAAATCAGTAGTTAACACTGTGCCGCATTCTCAAGGGTGCAACATATTTAGATTTGAAACAAACCTACCAAAATTAAATTAAATTAAAAAGCATTTTATATTGTTGATGATGAAGAATTTTTGTATGAAAATAGTGCAACAAGTGTTAGGATTTTCTTCTTTTTTTCCTTTAGTACTTAAAGCCTAATGATAAGATTGCATACTGATTTTCAGACAAAACAAGGAAGAATCCCTCTAGCATCAAAATCTCAAGGCCACTCTTTTAGTTAATATAGCAGCCTAAGAATATATCTCAGCATAATTTTAGGCAGAAATTGATTGCCTAAATAGAATTATCTAGTGTAATTTGAAATGGACTATGATATGTGCAGGGCTAGCTGGTATGGCACAATTGATGAGATCCATTTCCCTATAACACGGCAGCTGGAAAACAGGAAGAAAGCCTGACAGCACCAAAGTTTTTTTATAGGATACCAGTACTTGGGAAGCTGATTTTTCCTTACACTTTTCTTCTATACAAGGGCCTAATATTCAAAAGAGAGGATTCAGTAAATGCAGTGAAAGAGTATTTGTTACACTACACAGTTTGAACACAAAGCATTTAGAATAGAGACTACAAAAGGGACAGGAGTTCTTACAGCAATTTCCCAACACTTACATGTAAGAAAACAAAAAAGCCTGCTAACAGCTAATGTGCTTTATAGAGATGTCCTGCATCTTGAGGTACCTTCTTGTTTTATTTTGAAGGGGAGTCTTTTTCATTTTACCTGTATTGGGTCTGGCTAAGATGGAGTTCATTTTCCTATAGCAGCCCTCAGAGTGCTGTGCTCTGTACTGGTGCCTGGAAAGGTGTTGATTGCACAGCAGTACTTTGGGTGCTGCTGAGCAGTGCTGGCACAGTATCAGTGCTGTCTATCCCATATTCCCACCATCAAGGGGCTGGGGGTGGGCAAGATCCTGGGAGAGGACACAACTGGGCCAGCTGACCCAAAATAACCACCAAAGGGATATTCCATACCATGTGACATCAGCTCAGATAGAAAAGCTAAGGAAAGGAGGAGGAAGATGGGGCATTTGTTATTTGCAGTGTTTGCGTTCTGGAGCAACCACGACATGTGCCGAAGCCCTGCATCCTGGGAAGTGGCTGAACATCGCTTGCTGATGAAAAGTAGAAAATAAGCCTTTTATTCCCTCTTTGCTTATGCATGCACAAATTTTTGCTTTTACTTTAATAAATTGCCTTATCTCAACCAACCGTTTTTTTCCCATCTTATTTTCTCTCCCCTGTCCAGCTGGGAAAAGGAGTGGTAGTGCAACTTGGTGGGCATTTGGAGCCCAGCCAAGGTCAATCCACCACAATACCTTTCTTTGCTCTTAAAGTTTTTCTCCAGAGCATTGAAAATATTCCATCTGTCCAATCATTTGTTGCCACATCAAGACGTCCAAACATTTGTGGAGCAGTTATAGCTTTTGGATTCATTCTCATTTCACGATGTGGCTGTCCACAATCTATGAAGGCAGATCATCAGTTAGTTTTTGCATTTCTTATCAGCAGTAAGAGAACTTTGACAAATTCAAAGTCATTACACCTAAATGTATGCTTTAATACGCATTCACAATTGTAAGAACTTGTGTATTTACTGGGATAAATTCTCTTCCTACACAAAATTCATTAATATGAGACATCAAAAAAGGTAGAACAAATTTCTGAAATTGTGAAAATACAATTCACATTTCATAGCTTCACTGGGAACAGAAGAGCAGCAAGCTGAAATTTATTCAAGGTTTAGTTTAATATTTTGAAGGCTTATCAAATAATAGGGCTCTAAAACCTTTGACTTGGATGCACATTTTTAAAACCCAATGACTAAATACCAGACAGATGCTGCACATGATTGAGTGGAATTTTTTTATTTTGTCCTTCTATCCACTTGCATACATCTTAGAATAAGTAACGTATATGATATTGGCATATTCCTGGGAATTCTCTTAGACAGATAAATTCTATCTATAAATACCATGATCATATAACCTTTATTTTTATCTCATTAGCAACAGCTTAAAAACTACTATGCCAGACATCTTTAGAAATGCCAATATTAAGACTTAACCAGGAGCCAGTAGTAAGACATTGAAAGAAAGAGCTGAAGAAATTACTTATTTTAAAAAAACTTCATTATAATCAGATTTCACTATCACATAAGATAGAAGCCTGACAAATCATGTAGTTTAAAATTTCATGAGGCTGTGGAAGAAGATCAGTTTTGTCAAAAGTAGTATGGTGGCTTTATCTTGGTAGAAGTTCACATCTCAGTGCAAGAAAAAAAGATAGGAAAATAGTGCAATGCAACTTGGTTCTTTCTGCTTTTTTCCTAAGTGGAACAGTAATTTCCACTGCAATGTAGAGCTTATATTGTTCCTTAAGCACAGCATAGTACCGCATGTATGTGAGGCTTGCTGAACTATTTTTTACAGAATTTATCCATGTTTGGAGAATCATACAAGCAGCTTGTGAAGTGGGGTGACACAAGCTTACCTCAAAAGAGATGTTTTTCTCCCCACGCTATGACCTTTTATTTTAGTAAAATCAAACAGACATTCTTCAACTAATATTTTTGTTTAGAAATACAGATGACAAAAAAAGTACACACAGTCCTCAAGCCTCCAGCCAGGACACAAAATTAATACCCGTGAAGACTGTCACTGCCTAAACCAGGAATTTATGGTTATAAAACCAGTTATTTTATACTGCAAAGACTCTGTCTTGTGCACTGTATTCAAAAATACCTAAATACTTATGATTAGAGAAAGGTTTCAGCATTACCTCAGCAAAACCCAGTAGACGTTTTAAACATTTGTCTGAGCTGCCTACCTAGAGAGTATTCCACTTTCTTAATGCTTCTAGAATGAGAATTTCTGATATAAGCATGATAATATGGAAAAAAGGACATGAAGTATATGGCATGGAATGTCAGACACCTTTAAGCTTTTTAATGACACTACTGAAATAATTACTATCTCAACACACAAACTCATTCTTCCAGTAATGTATTCTCACAGTGAAGCAATTGAGGTTTTCTGAGAAGAAACAATGGTGTTTAAAGTTTACAGTATAAAAGTTCAGTAACAGTTTACCATGTAAGTACTAACCTACCTGTCAGTGCTTTCATTAAGGTGTGGATGCAAGTAGTTTTTCCTGCACCACTAGGTCCTAGGGTCATCAATCCATGCCTTACTCTCTGGGTTTCAAAAAGCTGGATAACTTTCAGTTTCCAAGGAGGATGACAAACAAGGCCAGATTCCTCCACCTAAGAGACATTAACAGAAAATCAAATTACTATTTTAGAGCGCAAAATATATTTTGATACTTTTGGATAGATAGATACAGATATTGATAAGTATATAACATATATATAAAAACAGATAGATGTATCTATCAACACTCTGTAAAGCCTTTATGTACATAAAAAATATGCTGAAAATACAAGATATATTTGGTATTCAAATATGGATTCAGAAAAATAAGTTAAACCAGCCTCTATACACATTACAATCTATCTGTTAGATATATCTATAATATATCTATTATTATACATACACACACATTATATTCTTAAGTTGGCCCAACTGAAATGTTACAAAAATCTAATGAGAAATTAAATAGGAAAAATGTCATTTTAGGTAAATCTTTTCTCAAGTTGATATTCCAATTGTTAAGACTTCAGACAAATACTAAATCCTGTGTCACATAAGGCAAGCCCATGTAATGCATTTTTCAAACTGGACCCCAATAACCATAACTCAAGAAAACCACAGGACACTATAATCCCAATTCAGTGACCTCCTGAAGAATAAGCTTAATAATAATATGCCAGTGGTAAAGATTTATGGGAAAGCTTGTGCTTCCTCTAAATAGTAAAATATAGTATTGCCAGCTGGATAGACTCCACAACAATAATTTTCTTAGGTATCATATCATGATAATTATGCCACAGCACCACAGATCACAAGAAACTTCACCTGTTTGTCAATAGCTGCTTCAAGTTCAGGATAGCCTGCTTTATCAAGCTGGATATCTGGAAACAGATCTTCAATTAGACTCAGAAATAGGGGTTCATCTTCATCAATCTAGTGAAAACCAGGGTAAACAAAAATCCACACAGATTAAAACCTGTTTCACTTATTTTTTCACTTAAAAAAAACCACCAAACCAACAATTCCTAAGTCCTGAAGACCTAAAGAAATGTTTGAGAACATAAGGAGCCATCTATGGTAATCCTCTAGGTGCTAAACACTAGAAGGACCCAGCAGAAAGACATCACGTGATGCTTCTATTAGTCTAAATAAATCGCTAACATACAGACTGAATTTGTTATTGTAGGTTTTAGCAATAACATTTAGAAAATTTTTGTCTGTTTTATTTGGTGTAAAAAAAAAAAAGACGAGGTAGCACAGCAACAGAAGAGGGTTGTTAGCTATTTAGACAGGTGAGATCGTAATAATTACTATGAGCAACAGATTCTTTCAAGGTGACTAAATACTTAAAGACAAAGTTTCTAAAGAAGTTACTGTACAGACATCTATTTTGTCACTTATTTCTAACAGTAGTGGGGTAAATATGGAAAAAAATCTGAAAAATTCAAGGTTTAATCTGTTTAGGAAGCCAAGCAACAGACAGCCCCTCATTCCCTCCCTTCTCAGCCCCACACAGAGTACTGCGAGAAATTTATCTCTATCCCAGCCAAAATTTTCCACTCAGAGAATGAAATATTTCCAAGCTAGCTTCAGCGTAAAGGTCACATACAATCTTCTAGTGATCACGTAGCTCCAAAGTGCAATTTAAATTATTTATCAGGCCCTCAGAACTTACCAGTTTAGACAGGTTCATATCTCTCAGCACACGCATGACAATGGTAGATTCAGTGTCTGTGGGATTTGCTCTTTTTGCTGCTCCCAGTGTACGCAGCACAGACAGTATATTCCGCAAGCCAAAATCATAATGCACCTAGAAGGTGTGTGAAGTTTGCAAAAAATTTTTCCTAGTTAATAACAGGAATGAAACAGTTCTTATCTACTATTTAAGACACGGATATGTAGGACAAGTGGCACACGTTTCAAATGCCTCCAAACATCCAACAACTATTCTCTGCCTGTATGACTGGAGGAAACTTCACTCTCCAAATCTGCTACTATCTATTAAAATCTAAGGTGTGACAGGAAAAAAGAAATGTAATCTTAAGTCATTGAATCAAAACAGGGTTCCCAAGGACTATTGAGAAATACTCTATCAGTATTATTTTGAATTCTCTGTAGCCCTTGGAAACTGAGAAACACCTGTACAAGAACAAGCAGCACAAACCAAATGCCTCTCAATCCACTCTGTAAGACCAAAAAAGGCTGTATACAAAGCCTTTATTTTTCTCAGTCGCCACCTTTGATTAAAGCTAAATCTTAATGAAAAGCAGCATTCTGAATGAAAGCCCCATTCTTGAACCGACAACCTACAGCAGGATTTAATCTTCCAGGAGAGCAGAGGGGTGCATTAAAACTGCAAGTGTCATTTAGCTTACTTAGTGAACATGCACCTTTCCATTTTCTTCACATGAATATTTTGTGACTTCATATATAGTTTTTCCCTAAATAATCAAGTCTCATCGTATGAGCATAATCACCTGCTTTGACAGTTGTTCTTCACACAGCTTGTAGAGTGTAAAGAATTTCCTTGCCAGCACAACATTAGCGATGAAACCACAACTAGCCAATTTAACACGAATTATGATTTGACGATCAGGAACCATCATAGACACTGAACGGAAATTGATCTTCAAGTTTTCAGGAAGTTCTTGCCGTCCAGCATATCCTGGATTCTGGAGAGGAAAAACAGGTGTTGAAGTTGAGCGTGCCTTGTCCAAACAGAAGAAACAGCAAAGGAATATGTCATCTTGGTAGACAAAAATAATTTGTTGGTTTTAAGTCACATGTCAAAATTAATTTCCATGCAGACTTACCACCATATCTCTACAGAATTTTTGTCCCTTGTACATCCATGAGATATGAAAAATGTTCCACCTAATCTGAGCTTGTCTTATAGGACCTATTTTTACTGGTTACTTCTACCTGTATCTCTATGATGATTTTTCTGTAATTGTAGCAAAAACCATATTTTGGGAGTCAGAATTTGGCATACAGAAGCAATCCAAAATTGAGATAATAATTTGTATTCATGGTGCTGCCTGCATTTGTTAGTTGCATGTGAGTGATGTTATTGAAACAACACCCTGTAACTTTTATAATAATGCTCAATGTTCTCAAATCATCAGTGAGTTGGTTCTAAGAGCTGACTGACATAAGAGTTAGCAAATACATTAAATACACCATGTTAGACTCAATTGTTGTACAACCATCACTGGCATATTAGAAAATTACTGAATACTCACCATAGTAAGAAAGATGCCAAATTCTGGGTTCATTTCCACATTGTCTCCATCAGTAAAAATAAACTTTTTTTTACGTTTTTTCTTACACGTCAACACAACTGCTATTTGCTGTGCAGCAACTGATAGTACTGGTAAATCAATACGATTGAATTCATCAAAGCAACCCCAGGAGCCAGACTGAGCAAGACCTTCAAAGAGAAAAGCAACTAAGCACACAACTATCATGTCTTTAACCTTTTTTTGACTTTAATTGATACCTTGAGGTGCAATTCACAAGCCAAAAATTAGGTTAATCTATCTTGGGGTGGGGGGGAAACATGCTTATTTTGAGGCTTGGGATAGGGACAAAGAGAAGAATTTAATTTTTTTTTCAAGTAAGAACATACAAGTTCCCAAAGTCCTTAAGATTATCTAGGATACTATGTTCTTTGATTTCTTCTCCTTTTCTCATATCTTGAATGTTTTTCTGTGCATCTTTAACCCTCCAAGAAAAAGTCCTGCAGTAATTCTATGAAAATACGACAGGCTGTCAATAGCTTATTGCACATATTAAAATGAACAATACAGTTGCATTCACTGGAAAGAAGTTGGAGGTTACTCTGTGCCAGAATTGCATTTTTTCGCAGATTTTTTGTGGAAAACAAAACAAAATCATAGATTTAGTCACTTGCAACAATACAATAGTCAAGAAGCTCCATTTGATCTTTAATTTGACATCTGCCATGACTGACAGGTATCAATTTCAGATGTCTAAAAAAATTTTATCTGCACCTAACTTCAGTGAGCTCTGCCAATTGCTTTTAACATACATAGCACTATCCATGCATTTCCTTCTGATAGAAACTTCAGTATTTGAAGGAGACAAAATACTGAAATTCATAACAACATATTAATTACTTGCATTTATTAAAAGGCTGAAACCATCTGCCGTTTATGAGTCAACATTGTTTTTTAAAGATGTCTTCTTAGCATTTTAAACTTTCACATAGTTCTTAAAATCATATCATCTCGGAATATCCTGACCTATAAAGGACTCATGAGGATCAACAAGTACAACTCCTGACTCCACAAAGGGGTATCTAAAAGCTAAACCATATATTTAAGATTGTTGTCTAAGCACTGTTCGGGCACTAACAGGCTTGAGACCCCAATGACTTCCTTGGAAAGTTTGTTCCAGTTCTTGACACTCTCAGTGAATATCTAGCTTGAACTTCACCTTATGCAGCTTCAAGCTATTCCCCCATGCCCTATTACCAGACACCAGAGACATCACCTCCATCTCCACTCCCCCTCATGAGGAACTTTCCAACAGCAATGAGAGCAGCCCTCAGTTGCCTTTTCTCAAAGCAAAACAAACATAATATATTCAGCTGTTCCTCTTGAGTCATACCCTCTAGCTCT
Source organism: Grantiella picta (assembly GCA_013397955.1). Classification (NCBI taxonomy): domain Eukaryota; kingdom Metazoa; phylum Chordata; class Aves; order Passeriformes; family Meliphagidae; genus Grantiella; species Grantiella picta. Next base: position 230,524 of record VZRM01000415.1, read on the forward strand.
TTCACCACCTTTTTTGCTCTCATTTGGACATATTCCAGTATTTCTATATGTTCTTATATTGTTGACTCCAGATAAGCAGAGAGTGCTTGAGATGAGGCCACTCCAAAGCTGAGTATAGTGGAACAATCACTTTCTCTGCCCAGTTAGTTATACTGTGCTTAGTGCACCCCAGAAAGCAGTTGGCTGTCTGGTCAGCAGCTTACCTTTGGTCCACACCTTACCTTTGAAGATCCTTCCAAGTCCTCGGAAATCCATCTGGTCTGAACAGTTGAAGACCACCACATATTTTCCAAGGCACCGTCCCATATCTTTGACAGTTTCAGTTTTTCCAGTTCCTGCAGGTCCCACAGGTGCTCCCCCCATGTTCATGCCCAAAGCTTGGGCCAAAGTGATGTAACATCTAAAAGGCAACAATCAATCAGGCTGCAAGGCAGTTTTCTCTATAGCGCCAGAGGAACTTACACAAGGTCTAATTTAAGCAGAAAAGGAAAGTGATGAAATTACATTCCACTAACTAAAATTTAGATCAGTAAGGACAAAACCCGTTCCCCCTGTCTCTGATGCAGGGAATATTAAGGTTCATTTCATTGTAAATAAAGTGAAAGGGCAGATAATCCTCAATAATCAGCAACCTGAAAGATCACAAGAACAGAAGAAAGCAGATACAAGAGATGCTGCCTAATCTTAGTTTGATTAGCTTGGATACTGAGTTATTTTATCTGAAGTAGTTTGGAAATACATGATACTGTGGAGTACAGTAATGAAAGACAGCCAACTTTTCCTTTCTCATGCATCTTTAAAATTTGATCACACAGTGCATCCCATTTTCATAAATGGAACATCAAAGTATAATGCAGCAAAACACCAGGTGATAATTATATATCAAGACTAGCTCTAGAATTTTTTGTATGGAACAATTAAAAAAAAAAAAACCAAATCAAAACAAAACAAACAATGCCCTTATTTTGCCAATAATAGGTTATAAAGCATTCTTTGTGTTATTTGAGTCAGACAGTTAGACCTCTCTGTAAATGGGACTGCAATTCTTTCAACATCCTTTTAGGTCAACGATCTCCCAACTATTTCAGATGAATAAAATTGGTTTTCCTGTCTATTTTCCCTAGCTATTTTCATTAGCTTGCCTTTAAACACCTACTTTTGTTCTGTATCTCTACATGTTGTATCTGTTGGATATAACTGATCCTCAGGAATATTGCCTTGAAATACATAAGAATGAAGGTCACATATAATATATGTGGGGACCATGTGAGTATGTGGCAGAAAATACGTTGGATATTATTCACATTACATGGCACAGAAACAAGCACATATTGAAGCATTCCATATAAAGTTACTGACTTTGACAAGACAGTGAAGGATAAACTCTGCAGAGATCAACTTTGTATCCAACAGGAAAGACTAAATTGCTCTTGTAAAAGCTGAGATCTGGCAGCAAAGACTAAAGGAATAAAATTTGGTTTTTTCACCTGTCTGTAAGAGGTGTTATGACAAGCCTGTCAGTACAGCCCAAGAATTCATTCTGGTATGTGAAGCTCACATCAGTGATCTTAATCACCATTTTATCAGAGTCTTCATTAAAATAAAATCTACACTGTTTCAGCCACTGAAAGTCCGTAGGGCTCTTGATATGCATGCAACACTAGGAAGAGAGGGAAGACAAGGCTGTGGCATTCATGGTTAACATTTACTTTCACATTTATATTATGCTACCTAAGTAGTAGATGCAAAGGCAGCTCTGCAAACACAATGAAAGGCATAAATAACAGCTAGAGACAAAAGAATAGTGGAGAACCTATCTGGATTTTTACCACAAAAATTGCTAATGTGTTACTGCTGAATCACATACTGAGGCAGAGGAACTCCAGGCTTTAGACGAGTGTGTCAAAACTCTAAATACAAATCAACAGTCCATAAGCCTCAAACAAGAGTCATTAAGTTCAGTTTAACCATAAAATTGCCATTCCTTTTAGTAATTTCTACCTATTTAGTTTTACATGAGTAGGAAGCACATAATGTGATACTTGACTTCGAAAACTGCTATAAAAATTGGATGAAACCACAGGAATACTGGGGAAAAGAAAGCTATTTCAAGGCAGTGTTATGGTGCAGGTACTATCTAAGAAATTCAACAGAACTGACAATAATAACTCAAAGTTGCCACATCATATATTAAAAGAGGATTTTAAAAAAATGTCATTCAGGTTGTATCTAAAAATTACACTTTACATAAAATGATTACAACTAGAAACAAATTATTCTACAATGCAAATATAAGTGCCTGACTATCAACAATGGGCTAAAACTCAATAATTTTTTTCTTGGACAGCTTAATTTCAGAATTAGGTCGAAGGCTTCCAATAGGTAAAACGGTATGCTAGCTTTAGGTTTGATTAAGCTAAATGCTTTCATTTTCCCAATTTTAGCATCCTGTGTCAGCATGAGATGGTGTAAAGTGAAAAAAATAAATCCCTAAGTAATAATTAAGTATGCTATTGGAACTAGAACAGAGAGAATAGCAGCTTCAACCAGCTTCAAAGCTGTTCCTGTACTATAACCCCATATTAATTTTATTTACTCATGGAAATTCATAATGCAGTCCAAAGAAAGGACAATTACTTGCAACAAAATGTATGAGGAAAAAGGAGCCCCTAACTGATCATGCAACAGAGGTGTTTAACTTTAGTGGACCAACATGAAACATTATAAAATTCTGCTACTGCTTGGGGAGGGGAAACCCCACTGAATTACTTATAAAGAAACTAAGACACGGTTGCAGCAAAATCAGCATTTTTATAATATTCCAGGTCACGTAATCATTACAATCCTGAAATTAAATGTTTACCTTAGGAAGCAGGAGTTCATAGGTAAAGTAATATTTTCTTGCTATCATTTCACATTGTTTTATGTGTAAAACCCTTCATAACCCACTGTCAATTTTTTAATACTTACAAGACCATCAAAAATGTCCCTCTGATGCACATGAATAGTGATTAATGTCTCATATTTAACTCGTTCAACTGGACTAAGGTCTTTTGTTGTCATATCTATCAACATGTTTAGAAGATCCAGGAAAAACTGGTTTGTCTTACGCATAACTTTTTTATCATGCTTGGCAAGAGTCAAAGCTTCTTCTGAGTCTCTAGTCCAAATCATTTGGATCCCCAACAACCCGACCTTAGAAAATATAAAAGTATATGCTTCATAATCTTTTCCCTTTCACCTAAAATGTACATTCACAGACACAGAAAAACGAAAGAAATGGTTCTCTTCTGTATGTATAAAATTACTTTTCATGCATTCATACAGAGGTCATTCAACCCACAGATTTGTTTCATGTCTCAACTCCATTCATAAACACACATTTAAGTCTGCACTTCCACCCTGTAGATGCTGCCTACAGTGCATTGCTCGTGTAACTGCTCAATATAATTTACATTAGATATAAAAATACTATATGTAACAAATAGACCTTATATAAATTATAACTAAGCAATGAATAACTAGAACTTAAATTTAAAATACTTTTTCCAGTAATTCACAGTCTTCATTCCATCTCCAACAACATTCCTGATCACAAGGGAAGCTTCTACTAGGAAAATAATCTTCCCTCAACACCACCCTCAGTTTCAAATCTTCAGCAATATATAGCATTACCCTGAATATATGAACAAACATATAATTTTATTACTTTTCCTCCAGTAGTTGAGCATTAAGCTTGTAAAGAAATAGTGTTAACTTTATTACACTAATTTATTGCATTCAACATTGGTTTTAAACACGAGCTTTAAGGTAAGTTTTCTTCTTTTGGTGTCAGATATGTGAAGTATAACTTAAAAGACTGAGATGATTCAAATAAATTTAAATGCTGGTTTTGCATTTAACACTGGCTGCAAATTAGAATGCAAAGACAGGAAAAAAGGCCTGGATAAACATCTGTGAATAATTCTTCATTAATTTAACAATGATATTACCTGGGCTGGGTAAGTTGAAAGAAATTCAGTAATCTGGAAACTCGTTTCCTGGATGTCCATAGCTGCCTGGCGAATAACTTGATGAAGTGATAGCTGGGATTCCTTCAAGAGAGAACTGAGCCAAACTTCCACATTACCTTCAGCCATTACAGGTCTAGTCAGCTCTATAGTCTCACCCTCTCGTGAACTAATTGACAATATACGATCATATATCTAATAAAAGCAAAAACATCCTGTGTTTACAGATCTGTTGTTTATCTTTACTATATTTTATATTTTTCTGCAATCACTCCATTAAATAACTAATAAATTATATCAACTTGTTCAATGAAATGTAAAAACTATTAAATCATTACTTTGCTGAACATAAAGGCTTTAAACAAAACACTGTCATGAAGAAGGAAATGAGCCCAAATATATTGACAATTCCTGAATTTCACTAAAGTTTCAATGACAATCCTGTGCAATGTGCACTAGGATGACCCTGCTTGAACAGGGAGGTTGGACCAGATGACCCACTGTGGTCCCTTCCAACCTGACCCGTCCCATGGTTCTGTGACAACATTCACTTGCTGATCACAATATAGGAAAGTTTCCCCCTGGTGGATTCATAGCCTAAAAAAATTTACAGCCCTAGAATCAAAAATAATGGAAACAGAAAAGTTAAAGAACATAGGCAATCAAAGTCATTTCAAAAGCATGGAGAAGTAATCACTTTTTTAGAAAACACATACATATAAAGGAAAAAATGTTGCTATCTCTTCTTCTAAAGAGTGTAAGTGGAGCGTTCTTCAAACACTGTGTCTGAAGGCATCATAAGGACAACTCAGAAACAAGAGAGACACTAGATACACCTTTACTTACAATGAAAAAATGAATGGAAAATTACAAATACAGGCAACGTAAAGATAAGCTCATAAAGGCTCGAAAGCTTATTTGAGAGGATGCAACAGAAAACAAATTGGTACATGGGTGTTTTTTTCTGAAAAAGCATTGGTGCAATTTTTTGTTTTGCTCTTCTACCTGAGGTTTCACTATGACATAAATGAAGATATTAAACCAAATCTTAAATGAAGAAAACATACTCAGCATCAAATAGTTGGTGAACATGGTACAACAGTAGAATGCCTTACGCAACCAAGCAGCTCTCTAATTTAGCAGGTATCCCACATTGTTAATGTGCAGGAATGCAACAGTGAGGTGTGGGCACTACCTACCCTTTCATGGAACCTGACAGTTTTAATGTTGTCAAACACGTTCAGCAGATGTGCCTGGATATTGTGAGAGTTGGATGCCTGGCCAAGAATTTCTAAGAGAGCAGGATCTGACACAAAGAAGAATCGTGGAAATAGCAGGCGCTTTTTCTCCAGGTACCTGCAATTTTAAAAAAATTGTTAGAGAAGCCGGGAGGGGGTAAATAGTAAGTGATTTAAGTTAATATATACATCCTTTCCTCTTTAGAAGTGGTATTTCTCACAATTTATTATTCCAATTTTTAGCTGTAGCCATGACATTTTTTATCTATCATACACTCATGTCAAGCATCTGTTTTAAAGCTACTCTCTCAGTATCAGAAATAATTTCACAGAAAACTTTTATTATTTGCTATAATCTAAACACCATTAAAAAGAAAAGAAACTAAACTGAAATGACATATTTTTACATGAACTCTTTTATTTGCTGTTTAGATCTCTCAAGCTGAATTTCTCCCAGATCTGTGAAAAGTGTGAATGGCACACACAAATCTAGACTGCCTTCTGGACTGAAACTAGTCAAAAACAAGCTTTGGTTTCCACAGAGATAGACAGTGGGTGACAGCCACAAATCAAATACTTATCAATGAGTTGGCAGAAATTTCTTTGGAGGTGTTGTATTATCCTGCTGAATTGTTTGCTCAGTTCAAGTGAATTCATAGTAGAATAAGAACATGATCTTTGCAAAGTTCATGGGACAGTACTTGAGCAATTGCTCTTTCCCTAGTTACACAGTGCACAACCATGTGGCCAAGAATGTGGTCTCATAGTAATCTTACCCTGTGAGCGATTTCTGACAGATTTCAAGCTGTTCCAGTAAATGTGGCAATAACTGTCCCATTATTTCATCTCCAACACAGCACTGAACAACATTGGGCATTTCATGAGCTCGGGTCATGATCCTTACCCAGGATTTATCAATGTTAGAGAAACGCTTTGCTTCCTGTTGAAACATGACAATGAATGTGGAATAGAAGAAACAGAGGAAGGAAGAAGAGCGAAGAGGCACCTGCTTGCAGAACCAGCACCCAGTAATCTCAACAGCAATCTTCTCATTAGTAATCATAGCTTCAAGAAATTTTTCAGCTAAGAAAAACACAATTCTTTCTCGTTACACAATAGAGCTTATTTTATACTTGGCTGTCAAGCCTGCTATGTACTTTCTCTTACATTCATTTTTAGAGAAAAAGACAGAAAACTCATTATGCTTGAATTGAGTGCTTCAAATCTGAAGTTTTTTTTCTAAAACTAAAGCTCATTTTTTAATTTGCAAAGCCATTTTGGCAAGTTTAATATAAAGATTCCTAGGTACTACTATGCCAGTAGTAGGTACACTAGACTAGGCTACTAGGCACAATGTTCAAATACATATTGGTTAACAGCTTTACAATCTAGAAATAAAAAGATCAAATAGCTCAGACAATTTTATTATTCTTTCTCACACCATACCTTCCATCAGCACTGCTTACCTAATTTCTGAGCCAGTTTTGTTAAATAGCGAAAGAAAATAAGTTACTGCATCAATTATGACATCACAGTTAAGTTTTATTCTTAAAATGTTGATAAGAAAACTGAAAAAAGGCACATCTAGAAACCTTTGGAAGCTGCTTTGCTATGTCACCACCAATAAAAACAGCTTCTAAGTAAATCCACAAATTCTGCACAGTCAGCCAGTTCTCAATGATATCTGTTGTGTTGGAAAGATAGTGCAGCCATTTCTGAATCTGCGTCTTGAAGGGTGTGTTGTACCTACAATTTAAAAAAAGAAATGGAGACATTTCTTCATTTCAAGAGGAAAACAAGACTCTTGAAGAGTAGCACAGTACTCACCGGCTGAAGAATAATTTCTTTGCTTAAAATTTTTCAATTGAAAGTATAAAAACCCATACTCAATTCATCTAATTGGCAGCTCTAAATCAAATCAGCTCCAACTTGCTGCTGTGTACACAAGGTGCATAGCACAGCTCTGATCCAGCAGATGCTGAATAAGATTAATATTTCAATTTCACTCTAAGGTAAAGTGGTTTCAAAAAGCAACCACACAACATCTTGAATGCTGTGAAATTACAGAGTTCCTGAACTCTTCTAAACTTGTGCTTTTGAACATCTGCCTATTGATCAGGTTCTGTGTTCCTGATTTTATCTGTGTGTTTTGGCATGTGAAATCAGACAAACTGAAGCTACTTTACCTGGGATTTTGAGCACCTTTGGCATGAGGCAATGACCTATCACAGGGCAGTGCATGTAATGCCCATAACCATGCCTACCATAACCAGCCAGTGTTCTCCCTTACTTTCTTGCATCAGTGAAAACTGTCCAGTGGTTTATTCAGGAAATCTGAAGTGCATCTACATGTTTTCAAAAGAGCTTTTGGAGGGATACACTAGATACAGTAAGAACTAGCCCATGAACAGTTCAAGGACAAGCAAGCTCTTAGGTTTTATTTAGATGTTTATTTACCTTCTCTTCTGTAATAGATTTGTTCACTAATACAAAGCCTTTTGCTAATATTTTTATCTCTCCCCCCATTCCCTCCCTCCCTTTCCTGTTACCTGTTACTCATGAGAGAACCAAGAACCATCAAGCTGTCCTCCAGCATAGCAATTGTTTCTGACGTGCTGTCACCTCTTAAAAGAAGTTCTCCACGAGTTTTAAAGTTTGAGAAGATAAACGTTTTGTTATCCCATTCAGATATCACTTGTTTTAACTTCTGCTCAATGTCTCTCTCCTTCACAGCACTTATGCAGATATCCTTTTAAATAAACAACATGCCAAAACAAGCTATGAATGCTTCAAGTCCCTGGTATACAAATCTAGCTCTTATTTCCTTTAACACTACGTAAGGCTCATGAGCAACTATCTAGTGGAAAGATCTACAGATATGCAAACACCATAGCTAATAATCTGCATACCCCATCACAATTTAATCAACTCTGGGGGGAATAAAATAACAACTTAGTGATTACTGCTCAAATCTTTAACGTCACAAAGCAAGGCACCCTCACAAATTAACTCCTGGGCCAAACTGCATGATTTAAAAAAAAAAAAAAAGTTGTCACCAGAATATATTTGCATAATTATTTTATACAAAAACCTGAAGTGATAGTCCATTTTTCTGCTCTTTCTATAGAGATGTTTTGATTTCCTTCTTGCTACTGTTAATCCTATACTATATGAGCAGATTGTTTGGTTTCATATATCTATCTTTCTTCCTTCACAATACCTCTATTTCATCTTTATATATTAATAGTGGAGCTTCCATTATACTCCTCAGTCTGAATGTTTCACTCTCCACATCAAATCTGTGTTCAGTGAGATCTGTAATCTGCTTCCAGTGGCGAGGCATCATTGCTTTACTTGACATGTGCTCAAGCAATGGGCAACATTCACTGAAGTCCTCTATGGTCTTCATTAGGTCAAGAAAGGGCTGCCATTCCTTTACAGCACGAGGGAGCTTACGGCACCTATGTTGAGATAAAGCAAGCTTTTTCACAAAGTTCCAAATACTCTTTCTCTAAAGTCACAGTATATGGTTTTAACAGCAGAACACATACATCCTAAATTCAGGTTACCTGTAATTTGGAGCTTCTATATATGACTCTCCTTGTGAGAAAATCTGTTTCCAATCTATTTTAATGACTGGCTAGGCGCCTACAGGCTCCCCTTAAGGAGTGTAGCTGCATCATTCTAATAACTCCATGCAAGCTATCTTCAAATCCAGTTGAAATGCTTTATATTTTGACTTCATCTTTTGGTGAGGCTGATGCTATGCACTGCTCTGAATTGTAGAAGAACCCTGTTCCTGAGGGTTTAATTCTTTACATTGTTTGATTCCTGGTTTCATGAAAAGTTCAGCTTCTTTGCATGCAATATAACCCATTTTGTAGAAAAACTATTCAGCAATTTATTAATTCACCTTTGACATTTAGCATAAATCTGTCTCCCATGAATAACAATACAACACAAAGGTGAAACTTTCTTTCATGAACAGAAGAAATACCAATTTTAACATATATTCCAAACTCATTAAAAAAGTTAGCCAAAAATCTGTCTCAGGAAAAATAATGCTCAACATTTAAAATCTAACTTTGTTTCTTTATTTTATGATGTTGGTAATGGATATCTTTTTCAATTAAAATTCACATTTTTGTGCCTCAATAAATAGTGTTCATATACAGTTATTGGTGCTAATAAATTATAATCATATTCAAGAAGTGCTTTAGGCACTTTACCAAGGCACTAGTTTCTCACCTGTTCTGAAACTCCAGAAGTTCACTGTTAATTTTTTCAATATCTAATTCTGACAAAAGAATATCATAGTAGCCACTGATTGTGTCAATGACACTGTTATATAGATTATAGAGTCTCTGTAACAGATTCAGTTGCTTCTTTATTTCAAGCAGTTGAGGATACTGAGTAACTGGCAAACCAAAAAGATCTTCTCCATCTGTACAAGTAATGTGTTTCCGAAAGAGATTATCACATCGATTCTAAGAAAGAAGAGAAAAATATTAAATAAAATCAAATAACTAAATATTCAAGCTCTGAAATTATTATTAGAGCTGCATCAGAATAAAATCTAGGAAATAATAGAAATATAGAGAGAGATAATAACAGTTTACACTGTCAACAGTTTTGTCAACAATTTTCTTGAGAAAACTAACTTTTAGCTAGCTTGGAGGCACATCTTTAGAAGCTGACAGGAAAGCCATTTACTTCATGTGGCACATTGACAGAACAATAAATGCTAAAATCACACTTGAAAGAGGTGAAGCATGACACACAATGCAAAAAAAGGTGGATACAACAAATTCTACCACTCCAAGTATGCTATGCAAATATTTTATTGAATGTTGAAATACAAATTACTATCATTAAAGCAGCAAAGAAAAACCTAATTTAATTGTCAATTGCAATATAACTCAGGGAACATAGTACTAAGTCAAATGAAAAGCAGTATGGGAAAAGGAAAAGCATTAAAAGTTGTCATTGCAGGAATAGATATTAATAATGATACAAAGATTTCAACAGGGGAAATTGTCAGTTTAATTGAAAACCTTTAATTCTATGGGGGGAAGAAAAAAAATACCAAAAAATAAACACAACAATGAATGCAAGAACAGCCTATAGCCAAATACACTGAACTTGTGAGAAGGCTCTCATCAGGATATTTCTATGTAGTAATCATTACTGATTATCTATGCAGCCTTTCTGTCAACTCCTAAAAAAATCTAGATTTAATCAGCATTCCTTGCAAATTTATCAAAAAAATCCAACTTAGCTATCACTAAATTAAAACAGACTTTGGCAAATCAGTATCCTATCTGGCAATGAAAATTCATTCAACTACCGGGATTCATTCTCAGAGCCTTTAGGTGTTAGCTCACTTGCAAAAAGTATTAAGCTATGTCTTAGAATTAACAGTACCTGGAATATAGTAAGCCTGTCATTGGCCTCCTGAAGCGTTAAACCAACCACCATTGGCCCATTCTAAAAGGAAAAAAAAAAAAAATCAAAACAAACACACACACACCAAAAAAACCCAAAGTGAATATAGAGGGTGAAAATAACCACAACATATTTCTAATCAGTATTTTCTAAAACATTTATACCCTCCAGGGTAAATACTTTTGCAGCCTCCAGATCCTCTCGCTATCCCCTTCAGATAACAACTGAACCAAGAGATGATGTTTCACCTACTAGAACAAGCACTTTTCTTAAAAGGATTAAAAAAAAAAAAAAAGGTAGCTCATTGTCTTTTTAATGCAGAAATTTTTCATTACACTGTAAAAGTTAGGCAATCATAGCTCCTTCTTTGAGTAAAAGTCAGCATTATTTAAGAGATTATACAAGACTAGTTCAGCTTCATTCATTTCTACTCTAATGAAAAGGTACATAAGAGCTTAAATCACTTGTGAATATATCCAGCTTCAGAAAACTCTTCTTACTAACATAATTTCTCATTAATCCTAGTCTTCACGTTTGCTCATGCTAAAAAGATGTTTTTCATACACTTCAAATATCTCAATTCTTCATTTTCAGGTACTGATTACTAGCATTACATGCTTCAGTCACATACAAAACATTAACCAAAGCCTTCCCTGCACTGAAACTCAACCATGCTAACAAGAATAAACCTACTCAACAGTAGAGGTCCATCCCGTCAATTAGTCAAATCCAAAATTCTTTCCAAGCACCCACTGCTTCTCTAAAATTTCTCTAATACAATAAAATAGAAACACTTGCCTGATCATAATCTGAATAGAACTGTGCGCAGTCTTCAGTAAAAGTCTTCACAGCACTAATAAGCTCTCCTCTGAAGTTTGGCTGCAAAGCAACGAGCTCATTCTGCACTTCATTTGCACGGATAAGCAGTTTTTCCCAAGTGTAGCGCAAAGTGTCCACCTTCTCTGTCTCTTCCTTGGCAACAAGCAGATCATATTTGCTCAACATAACATAGGATTCCTGCCAGAAGGTTGGATCAAGATATGTAAAATGGCAAATTCAGTTAACTCTGTATACATATATGTATACTAGCATTTTAAATTTTTAAGAACAGAGAGTGATTTGTCAGAAAAAGAAACTCTGTTATTTTTGCAAAGCAATTATCAAAATCTGGCAAACCAATACCAAACTAGAAGAAACATCAGAATTTTATTTTCTCAGAATATTGATTTCCACCACCAACATATGAACAGTCCACATACTGAAAACCCTTCGTGAAGTTTCACAAAAACACAACTGAAATTCACTTTCTGTAAGTTAGCACAGGGTAGGGTAGCAAGGAACCTGTGGCATAACAGTTTCATTTGAAAATTTTTGTATGAAGTGAAATTATTTTCATTTATGTTTTCCATTTTGATCAAATTGTAGGCAAATTGCAAAAATGGAAGTGTAACTATCTGTCTACTACCCCACCATGTGGAAAATATGTCAGCCTCCCTTTCAAAAACCTGAAGCATCTCTTCTTGTGCCTAGGGACTCGAGGCTGCTGCTTGCAGAATTGGAAGCTTACAATTAAATTATGGGCAATCAGGAATCATAAACATGTCTTAGAAAAAAGAATTCTACTGAAAAATCAATGGTGTATTTTGCCACACTATAGCATTCTTAAATGAATACTCCAGTCAGGGATGCAGAGAAACAGTCACCAACTGTTTTTAATTCTGTCATTTGTCAGATCTTAAGTGAACGCATTCTATCACATTAACTTCTTTAAGGAAGTCAGTTGCTTTTCTTTATTTTAACCTATGGTGTTGCTAATTAAAGCAATCAATCTCATACAGTCTGCTTAACATTAGCTTTTTACTCCTCTGTAGGCTTAGCTAAAAAAAAAATATTAGGAATCTCATTCCTTTTCAGACACAGACTTCTTCCACAAAGCGTGAGAAGATTTCTTGCATTAAATACCTGTATTCTGATCTTCTGATCTCCTACCTACATCACTCAATATCTGCACTGTTCACAAAAGCACCCCTCACCTCAGCAAGATTACATTTGCCCAAATCAGAATTTCACACAAAAAGGTTTACAGGAAAGCAACACGTATGTCAATCAACATTCAACATATATTAAATCATACATTTTCAAAGTTCACAGTTAAGTTTAACCCAGACAATAACTGCTCTGTTGAAACAGTACCCATACATGCAACATTCCCACTAGCTACCTCAATGGGCCCAATTTGAGAGTCAATAGAGATCTGTCGTTCTCTGATCTCTTTTAAAGCTGACATGACAATCCTGATATCATCCAGGTCCGTGATGCTGCGATTTAACTTCTTGCCAGTTTCCTCTATAAAAGTCAAAATTTCTTCCATCTCTGTTCGGTACTTCTTATTGCAATGATACCCCAGCAAAGTCATCCAGGCTTTGGTTTCTGATCGCAATGCTAGCTTCAGATCAGCTAAAAACATCGAACAATTAATAGATATTAGATATTGTAGATATTTTTTAAGATGCATTCAGTGTTTTTTATCACATGTGTTCTCTTTGGTACCAGCTCTGGTTTTTCAGTCTAACCATTCACATCCAGATATGATGAAATTACATAGACATCTTCAAGTGGTTTATAAAATTGCTTGCAATTCACAATTTCTTTTCTCCTATTCTTCTCAGAATTTATCATCTTTTCTACTGGAAAGATCATCTAAAAATATTGACCAATTAATAGATATTAGATACCATAGATATTTTTTAGGGTATACCTCCTGGAAAGATGAGGCTGGACTCCATACTTGTCATCTTGTTTGTGTACCATTATACAAACTTCTGTCCTATACACCACTAACGAATTGGTTAATATTCTCACCTAAGTCTAAATTTTTTTCAAAAATAAATCTTTAAAAAAATAATGTGGGAAGAAATTAGGAAGCTGAAGAAACAAAGTTTGACCATAGCATCAGCGGAACAAAATAACTGTTAAATAGAAGGGGGTTCAGCTTTCTCACTGCATGCAGCCAGGCAAGGAGAAAAGCAACATAAACGTAGCGTCTTACCCCCATGAAATATGTATCCCTGGGAATCAGTGACAGAAGGATAGGCAAACATCTACCATTCAACCTAAAAGTGAGCAGAAGTATTCAGGTGGAGTAATAAACTCCAGTTGAGCCTTGCAGATATCCTTGTGTGTTTTGTTTGCATGCATTTACAGCCAAAACAGCAAACAACCCTTCTCTCTCTCTGCCTTCCATTTTAATCTAGTTCATCCATCCAAAACTTAGTCATATCTCTCCTTCCTACTGCAGTCAGAATGCGTATGTCTCTGGAGAGAAGCTGAACTCTACCAGTGCACAGTGCAATAGCTCCCACGCAGATGTATTCAGGCTCAGAATCGATTTTCAGGTCCAGGTCTTGGAAATGCAGAATTTCAGATTCAAATTGAGAGAGTAATGGGTTTCCCATCATCAGTTCATCAATGGTTTCCTCCTTGTCCCTCTGCCATATATGGTGGTAACAACTAAAACTCTCCAAAGCTGTAAGAACCTCCTGAAAAACATTTATAAGGTCAGAGAAAGATTCTCAGCATCACATGTATAGCATATATATATGATTTCTTAGCAGCTGCTCATTAGAGTACACTACAAACTCCACAGCGGAGCAGGTTGAATCACCTCACTAAACAAAAGGGTGCTAATAAATTTATGCTAAATCAAGTTCCATTACTGATCACAAGTCATGCTAGAAACCATATGTTTATCACATCCCATTTGTCAGATCAGTTAAAACATTCAGCAGTTAAGTGATTCTTCAGTCCATAAAATCATAGGAATCAGTGGGAAGTAAAGTTTAAAACTAGGATACAGCACACTTATCCTTTCCTGCCATTTACTGAGCTAGCAACTGGAACCTGAGCTCCAGAGCCCAATGTAACAAGAACAATTCATTCTCAAGTAATGAAGCTCTGAGACAAATTTTTTTTAACATTAATTTCAACACTCAATTCTGGTCTCTTTGATTTGAATATCATTTAATGAGTGTGCAAGAGAATAATTTTTCTGGTTCTCAAGAGTTCAGAAAAATGTGAGAAAGTTAAAGTTAAAAGAAAGCTGACTGCTATGAGAGATAATCCATGTCATGACTTACAATAATGTGCATGCAGGCCTTAAAAGCTGGATAAATGATAAAAGTTTACAACATTACAAAATATCAAGCACCAAAATACCATAACCTATCCACCATTACCAACTGCTCAGCACCAGCCTGGTAGTTATGCTGTAGCACCACTGAAGTCACAAGGCCTTGAGTCAAAGATTCCCACATGGAAAGACTCTTAAAAGTTGTATCAGCCCCAGAAGAAGCTAATGCAGAGCTCCCTAATGAAGTAACAGTTCCATACCTACAGTTTACTAAAGAGTGCATAGAATTAGAACAAGACAAAGAAGTTACTCATATCCTTGAAGCTAAATCCTAACCTACACTAGCAAATCCTAAACAGCACCTTACAAATGTCAATCTGACTGACAGTTTTCTTCTAAAAACCTTCATAACGGGGCAGAAACCATGCTGGCTTCATTAGCTATACACAATCTAACTATGCCTAGAGTTTTTTGTGATGTTTTAATTTATGCAATATTCAAAACCTCCTAAATTTTGGAACAGAGTACACTTAATCCATGTTAAACTTTTAAAGTGTATTTGCAAATTCTTAGCCAACTGTTTTCAATCCACCATCCTAAACATTTTCATTATTACACTTAATCACAGCTTTAAATGCCTACCCTTATTACCCAAGGATATTAAAAGTAATACATTAATGCTCTTTGGATAGTGATATTAAATTAGTATCTCAATTGTCTTACCCTTTTTGTAGAATTGATAGCACTGCTGAGTAAAGACACTAATTTAATAATTTCTTTGTTCTCTGAAACACTCTTGAAGTAGTTCTGGCTTTGCACTGGATCAGATGAACTGAGTGATGCTGCATCTGATACACTATCTATCAAAGCAGATTCAAATACAAAAGCAGGTTTAGGATAGACATACTGTTTAGGACAAGTAAATTCCTACAGAAAAAACCAAATTATTTATTTCTTCAATAAACATGCATTTTAAAATTAGGTGCTCTTTTTAATCAAAAAGGCAACTAAGTCAAGTAGGCCAATGTAAAGTCATAAACATCTCCATTTTAGGAAAATTGCTTCATCTAGGTACCCTGTCAAGTTTGGAAAAAGTTCCACTCCAATCTTTCAAATACAATCTTTCCTTTTCTCTCACCATTCCACAAGATTTATCCTGTATACTTCACCTAAGTGGTTTACTTAAATATCCATATTTATTTATGTATCAGCATTGAGCATTTTTATTTTCTGAAATAGCCCACAATTGACAATTTGAAATACAAATTAATATTAACTCAGAGAAGATGACCATAGCCAGTCCCCAAAAAGAAATAAAAGGTAAAAGGGAGGGCCATCAGTTAGCAAATATCCACAAGTTTGAGTTTACCACCATCTTTTATTTCATGTCTTGCAAGCAAAATTCTTAGTTTTGAAAGACTAATTTAACTTCTTAACCAGTTCCATATTACTGTCATATTTTAGGTGTGTAAGAGAGAGCTAACTTAAAAAGTCTCCAGTGTATTTTTTAAGTATCTCAGGTACAACACAGAACAATTAAGTTGGCTTGATTTTAAACCACTTCAGAGAAAAAAAACCCAGCAACCAAAGATACCATCTTAAATTTCCTTGAACTTATGACTTCAATAACAATGTCTGCTCACAAAAAAGATTAATTACAATCCATTTAGAAATTCTAGTCTATTCAGTCTTCTACACAATCCTCATTGTATGAATAAAGACATTTCTATTCAGTACCAGGTTTTGTGTAAGTTCAACTTACCCTTCTTAAAGGGTAAGCACAAGGTTTAAGATTCCATTTGAACGTGCTAGGCTACAAGCCACACTGGCAAATTATGAAAAATTATTGTGTAGCAAGAGTGACTATAATTGCCCCCAATATATATGCTAAAACCCAAAGCAGTACACCACTTCAAGAAGCACCAAAAAATCCCCTATCTCAAATCTACACAAGGACAAGTGGCAAACCTGGTTTCTAATGAGAAAGAGGTTTCTTCTCTGAGGGAGCTTAAAATCTATGACGTTGTATAAAATCTATGAAGTCTAATGTTTCTGATGTATTTTGTAATTAATATTTTCCAATACATTCTGTATAAGTCACATTTAACTAACATTCAAATGTAGTGATGTCAAAGCTTACCATTACCATGGATGTTTTTCTTTCCAGTCTCTTTCATTCCATCATCAGAATCACTGTCTCTGCTCCCACACTGCAACAGAACAACTTTTCTCTCTAGCACTTTCTTCTGAAGAGAGAGTAACATTTATTTTTCATTTGCAGCAGTTTTGAACCATTAGTTCTAAGTAAGGCTGTTAAAGACACTAACCTTGGATATTCTCTCCTTACTCCACTGTCGAACTCCTTTCATTACTTTCACAATGCTGTCCACAGCTTTATTAAGCGTCTGCTGTACCTCATCCAAAGAGGGTGTCATGACGATATTAGGGATAGCTAGGTTAATATCAGTCCTAATTATAGGATGAGGACCTTTTTTCTCCTTATAATTATTGTGATTTTCTAAATAAAAGACAGAAACAGAAGGAAAAAAAAAAAAAAAAGGTTGTTCACATTTTTTTCAAGACATCAAACTAGGTATTGTTTTGATATAAACCAATATATATATCTCCTAGCATAGAGTATTGAGTGCAATTTCTGAAGGGAAAAAAGATTCCCGAGTAATTTATGAGATATATTGCTAAACTCTCTAGCATCTCAAGCAAAAAGTAAGCATCAAGCCATTTTTCTCCATGAAGCTCCTCTTCAGCTTGTTCTGTGCAGCTAAACTCTCTTTAGCAGACAATTATGTTATCCAGCTGGTACTCCCAGTCAGCATATTAAATTGAGCACAGAGCCTCCTTACAGTCTCCTAGTATTGCCTTTATTTTTGTTTCTTGAAGGCATGCAACAATAAAACACTTCAAAAGAGTGTTCCATCACCATGTATGGAAATACCTGAAGGCAATTAGTAAGAGAAAAGACACACATCTATACTTTTTTCATGCAGTTTTACGTAAAAGCCAAGGTCAAACAGGTCTTGTCAAGTTATCAAGGTTTTAACTTGTCAAGTTAATAATTGATAACTTGGAACTTAAGTGATAACTTTTCAAGTTATCAAGGTCTTATAAAAAATTATCCATTACGGCTAGCTCCAAATATAACATCCATATTCAGAATACAGTGAGTCCTAACAGAAACAGCATTGTAATGACACTTTCCTACTGTCACAGGAAAAAAGTTTGGAAATATACAATGTTTTAATTGTAATTTAACAAGACAGCTTGATCAAATTCCCTTTGTTTTCCTCTCTTTTACACTTGCAACTGTTATTTATACAGTTATGGGATATTACATTTACAATTTCCATTATATAGCCTAAGAGAGCAATGTACTGCAATGCAGCCACCTAAGAAGTTGATGTTGGAAGATACATGAACACGCTTGCGGATGGTCTCCAGAGTGTTTCGAGTGACTTTCAAAAGGGCATCAACGTTACAATCATTGAAGTAAGAAAGCAGTTCATTGGCTTCTTCCTCTAACTTTTCTAAACCCATTCTCTTCCTCTTTGCTGTAGGAGACAGGCCAGCCCACATCTCACTGGAATTTTGTGAGAAAGTCAAGCTTTTTGATCTTCTTTCGTCTTCTGTTGCTAAAACATCATAAATCTTGTTAGTTAAGTTGACTTAAGTGACTTGAAAATACAATAAAGCAACACTTCCACAAGTGTCTGAAATCATTTTAAAGAAGTGCAGAATTACTCATTTGTAATCTTAACCTCAATGTAACAGGCCTTCTATTCCTATCTGCCTTCTTATTCAGTACAAACTAGCATGATTATTACCAAAATTTAGATATGATTTCTTGCTCGCGTTCTCTACGACATCCAGCAATTAACCAAGGATACTAAGTAGCTGCTTTTATGGCACTGACTTTTTAATGTGCAAGTTAGATAAATATTATTGACCTATTCTGTAGACTATAAGTGATCGTTAGATTATCCATTATCCACGAAAATTCAAAGAAAACTCTTTAGACTTTTTTTATATACTCTTCAGTACTTCAGTCACCTAAACTACAATATCCCTCAAAACAAAAAAGAAATAAAAAAGAAACAAAAAAGAAACAAGCACCAAGACATACAATACAATACAATAAATTCTTCTTACCTGCATTTTTGACCTTTTTTTCACCCGTGGATACAACTGACTTCTCATCTTTACTGGCCTGTTCCTCAGTGTCAAGTAACATATTAATCAGATCATTAGCAGCGGCTTCCACCAGTGAGCTTTTTAAGTGTAAAGTCCGAGAACCCTTTACACAGAGCTCCTGTTATCAAACCAAAATAAAGATATGCTCTTATCTTCACAGTTCTCATATCAGTTTCACAGTCATAGCAGCCTTTATTACCACAAATGTCAAGGCCTAAGATTTGGGAAAAAACAGATCCATATAACAACATTAATTTTAAATTCCTTTGTTCCAAACTACTAAGTGTTGACAAGATGTCATAGATTTCTTCCAAAATTGCTTAGGCTTCTTTCTCAAATCACATGATTCAACCATAGTTAATACCATGAACCAATGTTTATAAAGCCTGGTTCCACTAAAAAGCTCCCAAAATCAAGCACTTCTTAATTTTCACAGCTTTCCAAAGTAGACATGGGAGATTCAACACTTCTATTAATCATTGTCATTTTACATTAATTGGCTGTGCCATAATGAGTACTAGTCAAACATATTTCCCATTTACAGCTAAATAGAAAATAAAATCTATACAAGTTGTATTATTAGAATAAACACAAAAATTGTCAGCTGGAGAGAGAAGAAATCAAAGATGGAGATTAAATAAAATTCAGAAACTTATTACAGTATTGTGCATCTCTTTTTTTTCTCTAATACTTATGATAAAATCAATCAAGTATGCTTCAGCTACCTATAATTTTTACCTATAATAGGCTTTAAATTTTTTTTCTTCTTTGTTGTCTTATATTTCATTTAGATTCAGCCTAATCAAACACGGCTACCTTTGCTTAATTAGAAATCAATATTTGGAAATATTCAGCCATTGGCAAGTTTAAGTAATTTCCAAATTTTAGAACATAAACTTTGGCCTTCTTAATGATTCTGTTGAGTTGAGAGAGAAGGCGGATCTGATTTGCAATATCACAGCAACCACTAAACAAAGAACACCGGGATTTTTCCACTGGGTAATCATTTTTGTTGCAGCAATTTCTTCAGAAACTTAAAGACACCTGTTAGGCGACATAATTTATTTCTAGCCCCCTCTAATTAAAAATTACAATAAGCCTACAAACTGTTAGTATTTCTATTGTACCCATAACCAGGGTTCATATGCCAATTACTCTGCTAACTCAATTGGCTGTTGTAATTGCTATGTGTGTAATTGCCAAGTAGCAGTTCAAGTTTTCAAGTTATCATACAGTGCAGAGAGCTCACTCTCACATATTTATACCTTAGTGAATATACATTTTATTTATACATTTATTTATACATTTTCCTGCCCAATCAGGAAGGCGGCAGCAGGATCAACAAAAACAACTATGGATTGTGAGGTTTACAACCACTCATTCATAAAATAATATTTTAGATTTTAATCTGTATTTGACAACAAGGTGAGCTGTTACAATGGCCAAAAGAGAAAAGGCCAAAGAGTCAATAACACTAAGAAAATTAAAACTTTCATTTGTAATATTTACTGCCACAAGACAAAAGGGATGGGGATTTTCTACTTGATTTTCTAGAACCCTTATCAAACAAAAGTTTATTTCAGGAGAAAATACATTAGACACAATAACCTAAAATTCAAGAATACTTTATTATGGCCTCATAAAATTATTCTAACATTTAATTTAATTATGACCTTAATCAGCTTTCTAACCAACAAGTTACATGTTTATGGTTAATTACCCTCAACATAAAAGTATTTTGATGGGGTGAAGGAAGGGGCTTTTCACTCTTTTCAGGTAACTGCTGGAGAATTCCTTTATTTAAACAGGAGTAATGACAAAAGATACTATCACAGAGGTAAAATTTTTGAATTATATGAAAGCATAAAATAAATATCATACACTATCTCACTGGATATTGATAATGAATAGAAAAGAACATCTCAGCTCAGATCTCTTTGGTTTTGGGACTTTTGTTCCTTTTTAAGGTGCCAGCCAAGCAAGTGGGTATTTTCATGTATATCCCATGTATGCTTCCTTAATTCTACATTCAGA
The DNA here is from genome assembly GCA_013397955.1 of Grantiella picta. NCBI lineage: Eukaryota > Metazoa > Chordata > Aves > Passeriformes > Meliphagidae > Grantiella > Grantiella picta. The sequence continues at coordinate 251,586 of VZRM01000415.1, forward strand.
ATTTTTTATCTCATAAAAAACCAAAAATATCTTAATTCAAAGTCATCAATCTCCTCTTCATGAAACTTTTATCTACTAACTTTTGTCTTTTGGAGAAAATCCTCACAGCTCAGTGGTTCATCTTCTGGCAGCATACAGAGTGGCACTCTATTCATCTGTTGAAGGACAGCATCAATACGAAATTCAACTAAGTCATTCACTCGATCAAGCAATAACTCCAGCCCAGCTTGTGGAGAAAACAGAAGATTCAAGACAAGCTTAAAAGTTTGGAACAATAGCCTTTGCACAGTTCTGTTCAAATTTTTACTTCAACAAACTAGCCTATTCAATTGAATATGAATTCTGCACCTTAACCAATTTACTTCAAACATCTAAACTTCTATGGCCAGCTTCACCACAGATATCACAATTAACTTTTTGCATAACACAAGCTTACCTAGCATATGCTATCTACATGTCAAAAGGTAACTATATCACATAAATATAATCTATTGTATAAATATATGTCACATAGCTTTTTATAAAATATAATATATTGTATAAATATATATAAGACTAACTAAAGGATACATATTTCAAACCTGAAGACATTAACATTTAATTGAGGGCCAAGAATATTTCACCTTCTCCTATTGCTTGAACTGGTTACAACTTGGAGTACCTACTAGCAACAGAAACTTTCAGCAAATAAAATCCTTGTGCTTCAAACAAATGTTAGAAGCCAAACAACCATTAACAGAAAACAATCACTTGAATTTTCAAAGTTTAATAGTAATCTGCTCTCAATGCTGAAGCTGAAATAGCAGCAAGGTGCCTGTTCCAGACTCAAACTACTTGTATTATTCAAAATTAAACCGAACATAATGTCAGGCTAGCATCCAAAATGCACTTTAGTTTGCCATTTCAACTAAAGAAAATTTCCACTCTAACTACTTATGCAAGAAACAAAATCTGTTTGTTGTATTAATTAAGTTGAAGAAAAAGGAATTTGTATCTTCAGAAAAAAAATGCATCTCAGTGCAACCTTGTGATAATTTTTCGAAAAGACTACAAGCTCACCTGTTTTCTAAAGCTGTTGTCCCAGATGTGTATGCATTAATTTTAAAGAGGTTGATGTTAAAAAATAAAAATATTAATATGAAATGCTATTGAGCAACAACAGTGCCAAATGAGTCAATGTATTATCCCCTGAAAAGTTTTTTTGTACATTAAAGAAACAGGACTAGAAAAAGTCTGAAACTTAAGACTTCTTTTAAAAAGTAGCTATCAATCCTTAAATTCAGAATACACCAGACCCTTTGCACAGTATTTAATGTTTGATGTAATCCCAATTGCCTAATATATATGTTAGCAAAAATTTGATGAACATTTGAGACAAAAAGAAGATGGTGTTATAAACAAAGGTTTTCTGAAATACAGGACAGGAAAATTCCCATATCTTTCATGTATAAATCAATTCCATGCAAATCATGTAAAGAACTGTAATCTCATAATATAACTTGCATTTGTATAGAACAAATAACCAGAAGTTAATGGAAGGAGGCAAGTGGCCTACCTAGCTTGTGAAAAACTGTATGAATGTATTTTTCAATGTTCAAGGATGTCCAGTTCAGTAACATTAGACCTGGCTGGATAGCATCATCTACATTTACTAATCGAGGGGCCATCAGTTGTTCAAAAGGGGGTTGTATTTTCAGTTTAATTCTTTTGTATTCTGCCAGCATCACCTGAAATAATGAGAACATTTGTTACTATACACTGATTTGAACCTCTTCAAATACACATATTTATGATTACTTAAACTAACAAAATTCATCTGTGTATACATTACTGATATTCTTAAGAAGTTATAATTAATTTCTTGGGAAAACCTTTCATTATTTTTGGCAGTTCACTATTTGTTTCTCTTTATATCTCTACATATATTTGTTGCTCTGTGTGAAGTAGTACTTCACACAGAAATCAATCTTTGATTGCACTGGTGCTGTGATGGAGTTAATTTCTTTCACAGTGCTCACATGATGCCATGTTTTAGATTTGTGACCACAACTGTGTTGTTAACACGGCGATATTTTGGGTATTGCTAAACAGTTATCATACAGCATTGAGTCCTTTTCTGCTTCTCACACTACCCTGCTGGTGACTGGGGACACAAAAGAAGCTCAGAAGGAATGCAGCCAGGATTCCAGCTGATTAATGGGATCTATGACATCATGCTTAAAAATGAAAGCTGGGGGAAGGAGGAGGAAAGGGGACACTCAGAGCTACAGTGTTTGTCTTCCCAAGTAGCTGTGATGCTGCCTTGTCTTCCCGGAGATGGTTAAACACCAGTAAGCCACTGGGAAGTAGTAAATTTTTTCCTTATTTAATTTTCCTCGAGCATGGAGTTTTTGCCTTCCCTAGTCAATTGTGTTTATCTCAACTCACATGGTTTTCTATTTTAACCTTCAGATTCTTTCCCGTGTTTCAAGGAGGGGTGTAAGGGAGCAACTGTACGATGCTTGGCTGCCTCCTGGGCTTAAAACACATGACAGAAAAAGCTTGCAAATTTCAGTCTGTAAATGGGTGTTACAGAAGGCAAAAAGCCCAAGGAAAAAAATACATCTAAGTGAACTTTCCAGCAATTCTAGTAAGATCAGACTTACCAGAACTTTAATATACTTTTTGCTTTCTAAGGCCTCTTTAACCTGCTGATCTAGTTTCACATGTTTGACAATAACTTAATTACTTAAACTAATAAAGACTTTATAATTTATGGTTTGTTTGTTTTTTTATTCATTTCAGAATCAAGTAGTGCTTTAAAGCTCTAGGTTTCTGGACACCTATCTTTGAATCCTCATCTTGAGTTATTAAGAATTTTGTCTGTTCATAGGCAGATAAAATGATCCAAAGAGAAAGGGAAGTTTTGGCTTCTCTTTTTTAAACTATTCCAGAGACACCTGTGTAATACACCAGTGCTTGAAAAAAAAAGCTGCTACTTGCTGCATGCTTTACACTTTTTTAAGGCAAACCACTTGTTCCTCCCTCCCAGCTATCCTCTCAAAACAAATTCTGTCCAATACTGACTTCATTATTGGATGAGAGATAAATTGCTTATCATTTAGAAAGCAAGCAACATCACAAGGCATCTGGTAATCCTCCTTTCCTCCCCATCCTCATCTCTGTCCCTAACTCTGCAGAGCTTCCCCAGATCCATGCATCTGCAAAACAACTTCTCAGAAAACATAAAGCCAAGATTTTTTTTTTTAAGTGCCTCAAGACAGTCATACAAATAAAAAAATCACATTTGGAAATGTTTTCTTAGTGCATAATTGTTGATCTTCATTTTTTCTCTTCCATATGTATAGAATCCAGGCATCTTAATGTACACTACACATACGTAAAATAACTAAAGTAAACCCACATGCAAATTGTTGACAATCTTCTTGTACCAGTCTCTCTGCTGTCGAATAACACTTGCAAGTGGTGGAATTTCAAGGCACATGTAAGCCATGCAATCTGTTTCTCTGATTAAAGTTAATATTTGAGGGTCAAAATTCACAAATATTTCTCCTGTTTCTGGAGCTTTTACCAAGAGAGTTGCTTGAAGTCCTCTTTTGGTTAATTCAACCTGCAGGAAATAAAGTCATCATTCCTGATCAGACAAGCCACTATAACAAAATACTTAGGTTTGGATATAAATATATCTTTGGCAGATACTAAAATCAAGTACTGCTGACAAAGATTGATATGGTATATGAGTTCAAAACAAAAATTTATTAACACAATCTGTATGCACCTAAACGCTTAAAAATCAAACTGCTCTTTATCCAACAGATATTTTTCTGTTGGGTCTTGGATGTTATAAGTTGCATTCCATAGTCCAAAATCAAATCAGAGCCACAGATTTTCTCGCTTCAATCATCTTCAATCTTAACCCTCATCTCCTTAGAACTTATTGTACATTCTGCAATAAGGCTGCACACAATCTCCTCAATGAATTAAAGTATTCTTGGATAGCCTCTTCATATATCTTTTGAATAAACTTATCCCCATTTCTCCTTTACTTTTTTTCCAATACCTAACAGACACACCACATTCCAATCTTAATGATACTGCCAATTATATACAAACCCTGGGCAAATATTTTAAAATACTGAAATTAAAGTTCATTATAGATTTTTTTTAATTTTCAAAAGGAAAGTCTAATCACACAATTGGTTTAACTGCCTTATTTAAGTATTAGAAGATCATTTGTTCTCTATGTGATTAGAAGGGAGAGCATTCCTTAGGTCATCACACATTGAAAACCTGGCTTACACCAAGAAGCAATCCTGCCTCAGGCAGGCAAATTTTTCCTGTGTTAAAAACTTTGCTGCCATTCCTATTTTCCAATTGTCCTTTTGTTGAAGTAATTTTATTGTTCTTTATTCACTCCTCAAATTTCATGTACCACATTACATTGAGATGGAGCATATTTCTAGGCAATAGTTTCATAACCCACTGATATCCTTCAGTGCGCTTTTTTACTTTTATTATGGAACGCAAAGAAAATTTGCCTTTCAACATCTAAAATATAATGGAGTGTACAGCTTGCTTCAGCAATATCATGTACTATCAAGACATTTTAGGCAGCATTTTTCAAGAAATCATCTAATGAAGTTTTATCAATGAAGTTGTCATGGTCTACCTGCTATCATCAGTCTTCAAAAAAAAAAAAACCGCACAACTGCGTTAAATAGAAGCTGATTTTTTTTCTGTAAAATTCCACAGCAAATCTTACTGCACTCAGTTCTGAGCTTCATACTTATTATTCCCACTATCAAGTCTTCCTCTCCTGTTTATGTTTTCTTTACATGCAATTTTCATCACCAGGGTAACAGAAACTGGTAATGGAAATAAGGGGTACATTGAAGGCACAAATCTTACACTGCCAAAGAATTATAGTAACTTTTAAACTTCCAGGTAATTATTTTAATATGCCAAATTATGTTAATTTTTTTGCATTAGAAAAAAAATTATTGTCTTAAATCTTATGGTATTAAAAAAAATATAACTGGATTAATAAGACAGTAACCATCCAGTAACAAGTAGAGAAAAGAGGGGGAAAAATGTTCAGAAATATCAGAAAGGGACACTAAAGCTTAACATTTACATTGTACAGAGGAATAAAAAGCAATAGGAGGTACATCCCTGTTTGTGCTCCATTTCTATTCCCCACAGGACACTTGCCCCCCTCCCGATTTCCTTTTGTCCAGGAGTAGAGCAGGAGCTCCACCTTGTGTTCTGTGACACTCGTGTCCAACCCGTGTGCATTTCTTGCCTCAAGAGACGAGACTACTGAGCAGTAGTCACATTTTTTTGCCGTACCTGGTAGACAAGTGCATGGATGTCAAAGCGGATATACTTTTCACATGTTTTCAAGACATGTGTATGTTTCAAAACTTGACATTTTGTTCTAATCCGCCTCCCTTTATTCCCACCTAATGAATATAAATTTGGAGCGGGATTGGGAAGTTTATACAGCTGCCAAGTGTGATTTGACTGTGCTATAGGAGAAACCAGACGGGTTGTTTTAGCACAGATCAGACTCAGATCACAGATCATTCGGACCTCAAAAAGGAAGGCACCAGTTCAGGCGAGATGCCCTGGGTGTTATAGCTATTTTACAAAAGATAAAAGGTGAGAGTACTTGACTGCTCCATTCAGGTATGGTATCTCTCATAAAACCTGATCACTGTATCGTCTAGCCAAAGGGGACAGATGTAGCCCCACAAGAAGCATATATTCTCCTTAGTCTTTATAGACGAAACAATGAAGTGAAAATATCATCCGTATACTAGGAATAATACAGGTATCCAGCTCAGTACTGGAATCAAAATAGAAACAGAGTCCAAGATGGAAACACTAAACAAATGCAGAAGGCTTCCTGAAGCATTGCAATTCCTTCCATAAAATACGAAGGATACACATCAGCTCTCTGTCAAGAGCACATGAAAACAAATATGACCTTCCCAAGTTAGCAGAATAAGCACTGAAGTTAAAGATCTTTCTAAGTGCAATTGCAGTTTTCCTTACTGCATAGGAGCAGGAGCAACTATAGACAGGTTAATGGTGCCAAATTTGGATCTGATGTTTCTGCAACATAAGCTATAATGAAACAACAACTGAGGTGCTACTCTTCAGGTTCCTTGATGCCAAAATTGCACTCAACACCGGATTAATCATCAATAATATATATCCAGCACCAGAGTCAGGGAAGTCTGAACACAACATCTTATATGTACTCTAACATTGCAATCATTTCTCCGAACTTAGTATACCAAATTGACACAAACATTCCCACTTACAGTATCAGACAATCAAATCTGGTGATTCTTTAAACTACATTTCACAGTGCATATCAAATCCAGGTGTGAAACAGGAAGAAAGAGTCAGGAAATCTTAATATATACAGACTGGAGAAAAGGTAGTTGGTACCTCTGGTCCCAGATCTCAAGACTACCTGTGAGAAGACTGATGTTTATCAACACCAGACATTTCCACATTGTACAAAAGCTGGGCCTGAGTTCCAAAAACAATGGGCAGATGCACTGATTAGTGTGATACCACCTCCAAAACTGTAATCTGGGATTCTGATCCTTCTTTTTCAGCTCTGTACGGCTGCATCCAATTTTTCTATAATGTGTTCTTTGACAAGGCAACAAAGGAACTGCAGGTGAAAAATATGCCAAAATGATAGTAGAAACTTGCAGAGATTTCATGGCTTTAAAGTAGCCCCTACAGAAGCCATAATATAAAAGTAGTCAGAGGTTCTATGTACAAAACCCAAGAGGGCAAAATGAGTCAAATAATATTTAGAATTTAAGGTAAACCATGGTCTCTGAAGAATATGCAGGCTACAAAATGTTCTGCCTGTAAGGCCCCAAACAAGTCATTTGATGAGACACTTAAAAGGGCTTATGGTTGTTCATGCACTCAGAGTTAGATGTGCAGGAGATGTGCAGGAGAAGAACCAGATATTCTCAAGAGATCAAACCAACAAAAAAGACTTTCCTGGCAACTTTGGAAAATCAGAGAAGTTTGGGAACAGGTTTAGTAAAACAGTCAATCAACATGAAACACTTCTCAAAGCATTAACTTGGCCCATTCAGCTTTGCAAAATCTAACTCCACTTGAATTTAAGTCACTCAAAAAAATCCAGAAAAGGGGAATTAGAATAAGAAAGATAAAAAGAAAAGAGCTAGAAAAGCACACATATGGCTATCAACGCCTGGGTTCCAGCAGTGTCCAGACAGAAATTCCAAGAGGAGGTAGGGTAAAGACATCCGACAGTCTCATGTTCAGCCTTAAATATCCCGTGGCCTTCCTGGGCCCTTCCCCCAGATGGGACTTGCAGTCATTTGGCCACCCAGATGCTGGAATAAGGGTTCCAGAGGTGGGTGTGGAGCACTGCCTTGGGTGTGCCAGGCTTTGGCAGCCGCTGGGATGCAGGCTCTAGGGGTGGGCTGTGGGACAGTGCACCACCTCACCAGGGCAAAGCCTGACCTGCCCCTTCCCCCACACACATGCATCGCAAAATGGTCAAGAGGAAATTAAATTACTTTGTACTGGGTCTGACTGGGTTAATTTTCTCTGACAGCATTTAATTTTCTCCATAGCAGCTTGCATGATGCCATCAGATTTGTTATCAAAACAAAGCTGATAACACACTAATGTTTTAGCTGAACAGTTGCAGCTTGCACAGCATCAAGGCCTTCTCTTGTTCTCACTCTGTCCACACAGTGAATAGATTAGGGCTTGGGAGTGGGGATGAAGGGTGCAAAAGAGGCTGCGAAGGGACAAAACCAGGCAGATGTCATGAAATAACAAAAGGATGTTATAAAATAAGCAAAGGGATATTCCATGCCATATAACATCACGGTCAGCAATAAAAAGGGAAATGCAGCCATTGAAGGGGTTTGCCACTCTTTGCTCTGGAATTCTTTAGATATTGTTTGACCCACAGGAAATGGTGACAGATTGCCTCTGCAACACTTTCTTTTCTTTCTTCCTCCACTTCTCCTTCACTAACCAAACAACTTATCTTGACCCACAAGTTTCCTTTCTTTTGCTTTTCCTTTCCTCTTCCCTGTCTCACTGGGGGTGCAAGAGGGGAAGTGAACAATCATTTGTGTTTAGCTGCCTGTCAGGGTAAACCCACACCAGGCTCAAAGCCTGCTTATGCACCAAGCATGCTATCATCTGTTCAGACTGGATGCTTTTTTAATGTATATTTACAGAGTATACCCATGGATTTTCACTCAAAATAAAATTTGTATTGTCCAGAGCAGAGGAAACCTCTGTGTCTGCTTTGACCTTAAGCTAATCAGCTGACAAAACGCCTCTCCCCACACATGATGATTTTGCACCAGTCAAAAGAATATGGCAGAGACCAAGGGTCAGCTAAGCCTACCACTGGATTATCATTATACCTTTCCAAAAGAAGTATTTTTCTCTCTAACTTCTTAATTACAATGGTCTTTCAGTTTTTTTCTACATTCAGCTACAGAACTACAAGGCCCTGTTTTTTTAACAGGAACGCTTTCTTGTAAAGTACTTTATCTTATTCCATCCCTCACTTAAGAGGCATTGTAAATCTATAGTTTAGCATACCTGACTTCTGCTACTAACCAGGGATTCAACCATTTTTTAATTTTTTCTTTAAAGAATGTCTTAAAATCAGCTGGCTTACCTGCTGAAGCCATTCCCTGTGGTAGATCACCTCAAATTTCATAAGAACTTTCGCTACTTTGTTGTAGTTGCGGATTATGCGCCTGCCATCTGGTGTTTGCAGAACTGCTGGGTGTCTCTGGAACGTCTCCATGGGCTCCTTGATCCTATGGAACAGGTGGCGTGCCCACAAGATCTTACCAGCTATTGGAGGCAGATTACGAGCCAGTGGAGGGTCCTTCTTTTGCTTAGTGTAGATCTTACAGATGGTTTCTATGTCATGGCCATAGTTTTGAAATATTTTCTGATACTTTTCATCAATGCCAAGATTCGGGATTTGCAATCTGCTTAGAAAAACAATAATCATTAAAAAATTCCTTCAACACGTCTGAAATCCTTCTAATGCGTTGTTGGAAAATACAGTCATTCCAGATTCCTTTGCATGCTTTAGAAAATAACTACTTTAGCAGCAGTTTTCGGCTTGAACAAATGCTGTCACAACCTGATTCCAAGCAACCAAGACTCAGACCAGATGACAAAAGTTTCCAAGTAAGCCTACGTATTTTCTGTTTTCAGAACTGGGCTGTATCACTGTTTTCAAACACTGGGCTGAAATTATGTGCAGCAAACTGTAACCAATTCACCACTAGCTGTCTATTCCATTAAACTGATTATAATAAGAAAACTGACAGAATAAAGAGCGAGGCTGTTTTGCAACAATGTTAATTTATAAAGAAAAATTTCACTGTTTCCTAATAAAAGCATTTTACTCTCTTCCAACTGCACTGTGATAACAAATTAATGTCCTTGTTCAAGCACAAAGCCAAGGCAAATACGCAAACAGACAAAGTATTCCTGTACTTAAGCTGATTTTGAAAGATGAAGTTCAAAGTCCACTTATATTTTGAGTTTGCTGATACAAAAAACAGACTTTTATTCATTCAAACTACTGAGAAGACAACCCTTAACAGAGCTGAACAGTTGATTGAGAAAAGGCTGAGCTGGATTTGTTTGTATTTAAGAAAATGCCTCCTGCTCTGCTCCCTTCCTTTTTTCCCCCCTGCCCTTTCTACCATCCTCAATGTCTTATTTCCACAGCCTGGCAGAGTTTTAGCAATCTAGATAGGACATATTACCTTTCAAATTTCTGCAACATATTCAGTGCCCTTTCAGTGCTCAGAATACTTTCAAAAGTAGTGTCCATGAAACTCCTTAATTGATCCTGAAGAAGAGTAAATAATTCTACATCAGAGAAGTCCATAGGGCACACACCTCAAATATGCCAGGTATTATTTGACAGGATTTCTCATGCAATATATTAGAAGACAATTTACTTATGTGAAACTAATCTCAATAAGTAATATTTCCCCCTTTCTTCCTTTCCACAATAATTAAACAAAACACAGCCAACTTTTGAGGCATTTTCTTTCCAAATTCCCTGTGTAGCTGTGCAACCAACAAAAGCTTTTGTACCCTCCAATGTTTTACCATGCTGAGAAGCCTCAAAGAATGCTTGCTTACCTCTTGGCAGCCAAAGAAAGACAGGCTTTTTTTTTCCCCCCTCTGTAGAAACCCTTTCCTTTCACCAGCTTGTGATTTCAGAACTATGGGAAAGTTAATTATCTGACTTATTTGTACTGCGCTCCCATTCACTCAGTGAAATCACCCAAATCAAATCACCCATTTTTTGTTATTCTTGCTAGCATACAGTAATGAAAAATCCTATTTTTCAAGGCAGGCCCTCAATGGTCTATTCATCTATTGCATGAAACTGGCTGGAAAGATAATAAATGGATGCTTTAAAATGGAAATATATTGGAATAATTGTTCAATTTCAGAATATGAACTTTGAGATTTGTATAATTTTTTGGTGGTAACTCAGAGAGGATAATAAGGATTCATCAATAAACTAAATTCTTATTTGTATCATAAAACCTACATGAAGATCATTTATGTCTCTGCAAAACTCTTCATAGTCTTGGTCAAAATCAGTCTTCCGTTGATCCAAGAAATCATAATGCTTACTCTTCATGTTGTCAACAATGCCCTAAACAGTTTCACAGAAAAAGAAAACCATTACCAAAAAATGTCTAATCAAAAAGACTTACCACACCATCTATTTAGCACAACAGGCTGTGCACACTCACATTTTACCTTTGCTATTAGTTCCCAGTACTTGTGGAGCAACAAGCAAACCACTGAAATATTTGCAGGAATCAAGATGGTATAATGTCCATTTGAATTTCATTTATGTTATTTATTTCTGCTTTAAGTCAATTATGACTGACAGAAAATTCAGACTCTCATTTTCATCAAAGACATTTGTTACTCAAACATTCTGTCATGCAGATGTTCATTTCTATTCAAAATTTACAGTTCAACATAGAAAAATATTTTCACACTATTATTTTCCATATCCTTTAAATAACTGATTCCATATATAAACAGACTATTCAAAAGTCACAGTAAGATGCAGCTCTTCACCAGTCCACAACTTAGTATTCCTGGCGTCTCTTATACAGCTGCTGTCCACTCACAGGAAAGTACATCTTAATCAGCATCTCCCTTGAGCTGTACACACAGATAAAGGATTTCTAATGATAATCTACTGTTAACATCCTAATCGTTTACTACAATGCAACTATGAAGCTCAGCATATTTTCAGCTCAGCTGACTTCCACCATTCTCTTGCAAGTCAACTAGACTTCAGTTTCATTGCATTACTGAAAATAAAAATTCCATCTTTTCCTCTGACAACAAACAAATCCTAGAGAGGGACTAATTGTTCAAGCAGAAAAAACAGCAAAGTAGTAAATTCCTACTGTAAAAACTTTTCAAGTCATATAATCAGTCACATAACTATAGCTGTGGTCTATGTCAAATACTTCAGTACCTCAATTTTGTCACTGTTAAAAAGAAGTGAACTTTTCTGCCCTTTATGCAAACTATCCAGAACCTTCCATGCAGCATTTTTTACCCAAGCATGCATAATTCATCATCTCCAAACACAACTGGCCATACAGTAGCTGGGTCTCACACAGTTCTTATTTAAGGACTTGGGTGGTGCCATGGATAATGAGGTGTATCTGTATAGTTTGCATCACAGCCTGGGCTAATGGTCACAGGCAGCTTTTCAAACACAAATGCCCCAAACAAATGACATTCCTGTGTTCCAGCCTACCAAAATAGAACCTTCATTGCAAGATGTGAAAATTCTCAGCAACCTGGGTTGCTGAGAAGCCTGGTGGCACAGCTTTGGAGAGCAGCTCTTGGAAGCAAAATTTAGAGCAGTCCACTCCTGCCCTGCCCACATGGAAGAGCCTTGGAACAAGCTATTCTTCCAGCTGCGCCCTTGCTAACTCTCAGGAGACCGTACAAGAGAACAAAGTGGAAAACTGGCTACTGTGAAGGATGTATTCAAGGAATCAAAATCCCGGACTGAAAGGGAGTAAATTGAACCAGTAGGACCATGGAATGCTCACATTTTACAGTATAATTATTTCTCTAAAGCAAACTGATTGACTCCTGACCATCACAAAAAGACAAAGGACAGAGTAAAGCAAACTGGAATGTCATATTTGCCTGTACAGCTGCTGTACCATATGTCATTTCAGAAAGCAATCTACAAAGTCCACACATCGAATAGTTCTGATTAATTTTAATATTTATAAGTGCCATAATTATGATACTGCACTAATACTGCATAGTTACATTAACAAGCTAAGTGGCACTCATAGCTAGCCCAACATTTGTAGAGATGGAAATGTTGCACTTCTCACTTTTTTTCCTGATCGTAGCACAAAAACATGTTCCAATTACTCCTGTTACAAGTTCCCCACTTTGTAGCTTTTTTCAATCAACTTTGATTTTAGCATATTTTTTTCACACATCCACTTGCACCTTTTCCTTCATCTTGTCTGCTCATTTTGCCAGTAATCACATATTTACATTATTACCTCATAATTTTAGCACAATTTACGAGTAAATTTTTCTCTCAATAAACATTTTTCTAATTTTCATAATTTTCTTTTAAGGTTCAAGTTAGACTGACACGATATACAAAATTTACTGTGTACCTGATATTTTGTGATCATTCCTTCCAATCCCTCTATCTTAGATTCCTGTAGAACTGAGTAGGTTTTCATAGTATTGAAAACATCTATTATCTTTACCAGGCGACGATGAAAGGTTTCAAATTTTCCAAATATATACATCTCACTAAAATCAAACTGCCTTTCAGCTGGATTTTGTTCCAAGTTCTCTTTTACCTTGTGGAAGCAATTCTGATACTCCTTAAAACAAAGAATTTAAATGAAGAATGTTAAGCATATAACAAAAGGTGGTGTCTTTAGCTAGAACAAATTTTACACTGACAGGTATAAACCTAACTTGATAGCAAGCCGAAGTTTCATCAATAAGCAATCATAAACACTATAAAGAGAGCAACAGAACTTGCCTCTGAAAACTAACCCAGCAACGTCATTATAGGATTACACATTTCATCAAATTACTGAACTGCACATATATGTACTTGTACATACCCTTAGCTAAGGTGAAATTCTGTTCACCCCATTTCATAGCAGGGCTTGATGTATTTACTGAATAACCAAAACAACCCAGATTTCAGAGACTGAAAATTTTTGCATGCTGAGCAGTTTTACTGAATAACCATGGTTCAAAAAATCACTTTCAAGAACAAAACCTTTTCTGAAGTTTTAATCCTCCTACATAGCAGCTTCCACTTTTCATTCTGCATTCATAACTGGGCACAAAACTTACTCCAAGCATGTTAAATTCTTCCCAAAGTCAGAGTCCACAGTCAACAGATTTTCTTGAAATCTTTCAGCAGTAGTTTTTTTTGTAATATGATGTTCATTCTTTTTATCATCCTAATGTATTAATAGCCCCACTTGGAAACATCAATACAAAGGGTCCAGATTTTCCTAAGCTCTTGGTGATTCAAATTGCAAGTTTTAATCGATCGAATTTCTGAAAGTTTCTGGAACTAATAAGATTCCAACAAAAACCTAATCTTTCAACATATTTTCATGCAGCAACTGGACAATCTGATATATCTTTATAGATAAATCTTTATAAATTTAGTGCTTACTGCTGATGGTAAGATGTCACACAAATTTACACTAATTTGTGTTAGAACTATGCAAGATTTTTTGTTTCAGGATAGGATAAATCTCTAGTCTTCCAAGCACAACAAAAAAAAGTAATAATGGAGAAAGTCTATATGAAGCTTCCAATCTGTAGAGGGAGGTTACCAAAGACCGAGTCAGGCTCTTCACAGTAACACATGGACAGAAGCCAAAAGGCAAAGGGCATAAATTTAAATGGATGAAGTTCTGACTAAATGTAAGGAGAAAATCTTTCATCCCAAGGACAGTCAAACAGTGAAAAAGGCTGCCCAAAAAGGCTGTGTGATCTCTCCATCCTTGGAGAACTTCAAGGTAGGATTGGATAAAGGATTGGGAAACCAAGTTTGATCTCATAGCTGCCCCTGCTTTGGCTTTGAGCAGAAGGTTGAACCAGATACCTGCTGAGGACCCTTCCAAGCTGAATTATCCTATAATACTATGCTTTAAGT
>VZRM01000415.1:265958-337535 GCA_013397955.1 Grantiella picta
GAGAAAAGCCAAAATAAAAATAAAATTTAAAAATTATCACAGAAGTGTATTCAAAAAAAAATAAAGGCTATCTTCCTAAAAAGTCTGGGCAAACTGAACAGCTGAATTTTTCTCAGTCCACTAAATTGCCCTTTCTAAATGTATAGCTTGTCCACACATCTTTGGAATATATTCAGCTGAGTAACTCTCCTTGTTTTAATTTCCATTGCATATCTCTCCACATCATGTGAGAACAAGCCACCTAGAGAAACACAGTCATGAAAATTCAAGAAATTCTCTTACAAGAAGAATAGTTACGTTAGACTGAGCATGAAAATTCTGTTTCCAGAAAATCAAGAGACAACAAACTAAATTCGTCGTTAACTCCAATATAAGCATTACAGTTCCAAATGGTATTTTTCATTTGCTTCATTTTTCTTCATTATAAAGTGCTTTCTCATGCAGAATAAAATTGTCCTATTCCTGCCCTCCTAAATATCACCGTATAATCTGTTTTCCATATGTTCTTCCCACCTACCTGTTTGAGTCTAATAGCTGCTTGTAGCTTTTCCATAACTCTCTCCTGCGGCTGATTCCAGATGGTGGCCGTATTGTTGTTTGCAATATAATATTTACATGCTGTGATCATCTGATTGGTCACCTAAAAGCAGTTTTAACCTTGTGAATAAAAGCAGCATTTCAAGACAAAGCAGGTCTTGCCATTCTCTCAGTCTCATCCCATTCCTCTGACTCCACTGGCCTAAAGCCTGACAAATAGCAATACGAAATTCCAGCCACATCAACAGACTATCCTCCTGGCAACGTCCAGGCGCCAGAACATGACATAATGAAAATTATGTTAACTACACTCATCCTAAATCTAGACATCTTGTACCAACCTTGAAATAGCATTCAGGGTCACAAAGTCATAAGACTTTTGTCTCTTTTGAAGGCAAAGGTAAAATCAAGAGCCCATGAGATTACAAATGTTAAAGAATGGGTTGTCCTTCCAACTCTATTTCCTTCTTTATGCAAACATATGGAGGTTTAAGGGCAACATGCATTTAAGGTACCTGGTTCTAAAAAAAATATAACAGGCAAAACTCATAACAAAAAGTTACTCTATTCACATCGGGGTGAGATTTTAGTCTGAAAATGTTCCTACAATTCCAAATTACAGGCAGTAAAATAAGTCCTAAATTTGAAGTAGTTTATCACTATTTCAAATTCTAAATACATTCAAAAAGCAGCATTAAAGTGACTGAAATGCTGCCTCTCCAATTGTATGGTTCTTTTGTGTTTTCTCTCGCACTCAAGGAACAACACAGAAAACAATCTGGGAATATTTCATTTACTAATGAGCACCAACCTTTACAAATAGTAAGGAGATCTTTTCAGAAGTGTTGTAATACTGAGAGATACTCTGAATCATTTTAATTGCATTTATGAGTCCTGGAATAGCATCCAGCATGGACACCTGGAAAGAAACACATAGTCTGAGCTCTGCTCAGTACCTCTGTTACCACACACTAGCACAACACCTAATTAGTGAATGCAGGAGCATTGTGAACATGGCCTTCAGAATGGTTTGGTCCCTGTCTGCCTGGGCCTCTCCTGCAGAGCTGCCTGCCTTACATCATCACCAAGTTCTACAATCTAATTTTGGGGAAAAAATTTCACTAGAGTCTTGGCTGGAAGAACTCAGACCAGTGAGTAAAATTTGGTAGAAGTAAAGGCCTCTTCAAAACAGCTTGTTTTTTCACAAAAACCATGTTTATATGCTCAGTTGCTAAACCTGTTGTAAGCTTGCATGTAAAGAGAACCCCTTCACCACTTGGAGAGAGGAGGAAGAGGAAAGGGGATTGAAGGGTGAAGCTGAGCATGGTGGTGCAGTGATGTGGTTTTAATTTCTGATTTTGTTTGTCGCCACTCAAATATATTTTCACTGTCAATAAAGACATTTTTCCCCAAGTTGAGTCTGTTTTGCCCATGATTACAATAAGTCAGTGATGTCCCTGTCTTGGAAAAATCTAAGAGCTTTTTCATACTATATTTTCATCCCATCCTGTTGAGGACTAGAATTGAGAGAGCACTCGATGCATAGCCAAGGGTAGCCCATCATACCCATTTTAATTCTCCATACCCTTTGTGGTTTTCAGTAAGCTTTGTGTACAAGAGAAATGCCTTTTACTCAATACTTTTTTTAAAAGCATCATTTCAAAAGTGTAGCAGTCCTGTCTTCAACCCATAAGTGTGCCAGACAAAGATTTTGGAGACAGCTCTTCATCATATCTGTATTTCCAAAACGATGACACATTTACTCTATTGACAAAATCATTTTCAAAATTGTACAGGTAGACATCAGTAAGGGAAAGGCTTCACACTCCACGCCTCTATGGCTTTTATGCCAAGTGCTACACCATCTCAAAACTAAATATCTCCAAAGCAGACACCACTTTTTCCTTGGTGAAAACCCGCATTGGAAGCACAAAGCAGGCCAGTTCAACAGCCCCTACACAGTGCCAGGACAAAGCATAATAAGTTTTACTCTGGTTTTTTGGGTATCACGCCAACCTTTCAACAGAAAAACTAAAACAGCAGATTGGAAACACTGAAAGAACACACTGTTCTAGTAGCACCCAGTAAATGGAAACAAACATGGTTGCCCAGAGCACTCTTTGGAAGCAATTTGGTTTTGGGAAGTTTCAGGGGAGTGAGAGGAAGCTAGGACAGGTCAAAGTTTTGAGTCTTCATGGGTACCAGTCGTATTTCTTTGACTAGCAAGACTCATACAGTCAGTTGCAAAACCAGTTTTAGTAAAAGCAATGATTTGTCACGTATTTTAGAGGATAATGGGAGAAGGAGACTCTTTCCTCCAATCCTGTACTTTAGTGTGGCTGGTTTTGTTTACTACTTGTTGCATTACCCAATTCATTTCCATACTATGGTATGAGAAGGTGACTTGTAATTACATCTTAATATTTACAGAATCCTGTTTATCTTTTCCCACCCCAAGAAGCTGAAAATTGCCCCTTAAATGGTAGTCTAACCATAATGTTGTCACAAATACAAAGACAAAAGATCAAACTTTTTCTTTAGCATAGCACTAGGTTTACTTTTTTTTCCTTTTTTCCTTTTTTTATCGTAAGGAATTCACTTTCTCCGACAGCACAGGATCCAGTTTCTTCATCATATCAAAAGCTTTACAGATATTATCATATGAAAATAACAGGTGCTTTATTTTGTAGCCAGAAATTCCCATTAAGCCACTTTTACCACAACTGCACAAAATCTCAAACTGGAGTTGCATATGTAAAATTTTCTCTGTTTCATTTCCAAACCAATCCTACAGAATATATTCATGTTGCTTATCTCAAGACATTTACATTAAGAATTAAAAAGTTCTGCTTACAGGATCTCTATTGTATAATGGATCATAATATTTTTCCAGAGAATATAGATATTTGACGTTATCTTTAGCTTCATTTGCTGCGTCTGTGATGCGAATATCCAATGCTCGCCACTTCTAAGAATAGAAAGTTGGAAAAGAAAAAAAAGCCATGCGTTTCAGGAAAAAAAGAGTTCTGAGATCAGCCTGTTTTGTCGTTAACTTTTAAACACATTTGAAAGCACAGATCTGTTACTTCAGAGTTATAATTTTTCACCCAAGATGAGATCTTTATGTTGCTTCACTAACTTGACTGTGAACACATAGTTAGTTTAGACCACTCAACTAAACAAGTTATGTCAGTGTTGGTGTCCAGTCAAGCTGCTGCAAAATATATGAATGACAGATATACAACTACGTATTTGTTCCACATCTCCTTTTGATGAGACAAGATTTTTGTGTTTTATTTACTTATTTTTCTGTTGGTGATGGGACTTTAAAGTTCTGTCACTGTAAGAAGTTATGATCCCACAAATAACTCTGACAGGCACTGTAACAACATTAAAAAGAGACTATAAAAATGGGGAATGATTTTTTTTTGTCATTAAATATACAGTTCATTAATTCAATATTCTGATTTAATAATCAACTTTTCAAATATTTTTAAGTATTAATTTTTCTTGAGCCATGTGTATGCAGTACATTATCAGCATTTAGACTGAAGGGATTCCCAGTCTTTTTCAATAAATTGAACAAGATTTAAACTTTATCTACTCAAGCTAAGAAATAGGGAAGGAGAAAGAAAACAAAAGCCAAAGATGTTACAATGTTTTCCCCACCAGCATTGTTACATACATTATCAAAATGAGCTAGGGTATAAAGAGCATTTTTACTCCATATATCTGTCATAATTTAAAATAAAAACCTTCAGCAGTTTGGATTTAGCAGCAGTGAGTACTCCAAGCACTGCCTTCATATCTGGGCTCTTCAGCTGCTCCATAAGGTAGCTGAATTTTGACAATTTCTTTTTCCAGTAATCAAGCTCTGCTCGTGGTCCTAGGTCATCAGCTTCTTTTCTCAACTGGTCGTTTTCTGCAAGAACCTTTTATCATACAGTAATGTTAGTGAGTGACGCTAATATTTTATCTGCAGATGTAGCATAGATTAATTCTACATTTAACACCTAGTATTAACCTCTCCTGGTAAATTACCTAACTTAACCTCCACCTCACATAAGAAATTTAATTTTGGTTGGCCCTTTTATTTCCAAGTTGAAGGAGAGACACTGTTCCTTCTCTTCCAAGAGCACTGTTACAGACAGTTATATTTTCTGTAAATAACCTGCAAAGCATGTTTCAAAGTACAAATGTGACCATTGAGAATAGTGTTCGCTCAATTACTGTGTTCTTTTTGTTTTCATTAAATCCACTGGGAACCACTAACTGTTTTGTACTTTAACAACAGGTGATTATCAAAGAAAAGGGCCTAAGCTTCCCAAACTGTATATCCTCTATTTACTAGCAGGTGGAAAAAGCTCTCAGTAATATTCTCAATTGAGAAGTAAGAGCACAAAAAGCATACCAACAATACTTGAAAATGAGGAGATTGAAGTAATCTAAATTTATAGAAAGACAGTTATAACAACAACAGGATTAAACTCATCTGCAAAGATGCAGATGTTGCCATATTTCTCATTTGTCCAGTGTACCTGTTCAATTTGTTTGGTCCATTCTTTCATGCAGATTTCTACTTTTTCAAGAGCATCTATGCTGTTAGCAACCATCAAGTAATCTGAAGGTCCTCTTAGAGTTTTCAGATCATATGTTTCACATTTCTTCAGGCTGACCTAAAACACAAAAAAAAAAAAAAAAAAAAAAAAAAAAAAAAATGCTGAAAGTTCATGACAAAAAATCTAGGAACTTTAAATAGTAAGTGGCTACCCTGCTTGGGGTATCTCACTTCCCAGCTCAGTCTAAATTAAACTGGTTTGAGCTAGAACTGGCCTCCAGAATCTGGACAATTCACCAGCCAGGCAGCTATGCTGTCATGCCCTTTTCTTCACAAAAGCTGAGTAGAAACCAACTGTTAAAGCAACAGTTTTGGGATACATTAATCCTTCTCTGTTTAAGATTGACCACAGCCATTGGAGAATCAAGAAGTTAATAGCTCTAAAGAACTAGCCTCAAAATTAACAGAACAGAAGCACCTACAGAACTATTAAAACCACCGATCAAAGTATAACAAGTTACGGATGACAATAAACAAAACTGTTGGGTTTTTCTCCAGTTTAACAAAAGCAATACTTATGAGTAATCTACAACAGCAGTTAATTCAAAAGCTCCATAGCTAGAGACATTCCACAGCTAGCTCACTTTATATTTGCCATGTGAACATAGTACCTTCTCCAACAGATTTTGCTGAGTTCCTGATAGGACACTAACAAATGCTTCAAGGGCACGAAGGAAGTCCTGCTTAATACTGGAAACTTGCTGAGGTTCAACCCAGCCATGGTCCATAGTCTGTAAGGCTGGAATGAAGATTTCCGACATCACCTGCTCAACACTTTCTAATAAGCCATCTCGACCTATATCCATCATATTAAAATTTACTTCCTGTAAAAGAGACACGATACAAGGAGTCTTTCACCAGTAAAAACTTTGTTATATACAATTTATATATACACACTCTCAAAGCTAAAATAATTTCTGTTTTCCCAATGAATTTTCTAGAATTTATTAAAATTTAACACATTATTTAGGTATTGAGTAATTATGCTGTCATTCCAGATTGTCTTAAATTTTCTTCCTTAGCATCATTTTTTCATATCAATTATATACCTCAAGTGGGTGCCACACGATATTATCTATTTTTCTATTCCCCTTCTTTCTTGTCCTGTTTTATTTAGTCCATCTGTGTGCCTTTACTCATTTTCCCATGTCAAGAGCTGTCAAATTATATCCTAAAAGCAAATGCCCCAAGGTGAAAATGAATTTCAAACACGATTACGTACAGAGATGAGCAGTCACTGACTTACCTGATAGATATTCTCAGTTGTGATGGGTTTAGAAAGACTAGATCTAATGAAGAAAATACATACACCAGTCAGAGCAACTTCTTTTCCCTCTGTCACAAATACTTTAAGTTTCTTCTTCTTAATCAAATGAGAGTTCATTACTGTTCCTGGAAGGCCAAAGTGTTCTACAGATTCAAACAAAAGAAACAGTTAAGACACACTGATTATTTATTCAAAGAAAAGTTTTCTACACAAACAATTCAGTCATTATTTGTGCATCTCTGAGTCCCAGGGTCCTGGAGGCACCTCATGGAACTATCCACAGAAAGTATGCAGCATTCAGAGTCTTCATGGCACAGTAATAACTATTTAATCTAGTTTTGCCATGCTTCCATCAAAAGCCTCTCATTTCTATTCATTTACTTCTTTTTCTATTCCTTCTAAATAATGGTTCAGACTCAAGATCTTTTTATACGGCTCTATCATGCAGTTGTAGATAATGCCCTATTGCTTGAAAAAGAAAAATTAAAGAAAAATCAGAAAATGCAGTGATGTAGTTTACCTTAGAGGAGCTATTATCAACTGTCTTTCCTAAAAAACATGCAGACATGGGGAAAGAAAAAAATAAATAGGGTGCTTCTGAAAACAAGGAGAAAGAGGCCACAGAAGATTCTTTGGGGGAAAAGCAAACAAACAAGCAAACAAATAAGGGAGCTACAAGGGACTTCCTTGTCCTTTCTTCTTCCCCCAACATGAATATACTGTTCCCATGTTCATTCTTTGTTACTAGCTTTTTACTATTACCTCAGAGTAAAATTGCATGCACACACATCTCAGTGAGACATTATAACAATAAAAAGATAAAGTGAATTGTTGATACCAGCAGTTAAAGGACAACATCCAAAAAGTGATAGATCCCTCTGCACATTTTTTTTTTATTTCAGATACATGACCACCTGCCCCAAAAATCCCTGTTTTGGATCAGGTGGCCACCATAAGTTCCCTCCCCACCCTTCTGTTCTCATCATCTTTCCCCATTCCTTTTTCCACCACAGCTCTGAAAAAGTCTCCTTTTCATGTACCTCAAAAGTACAACAAAGGCTCTGCCACCAGCAAAAGACCTAACCCTGGAAATGTTAATAATTTGATTTCTTGGCTGCTAATAAACTTGCACTATCTTTGTACTGCAGTAACTACAGAGGCAAGACCAGCTATAGTCATCCAAGTTCTCAGGGCATTCCCACAATTTGTGGAGATGAAGTAGGTAATACAACTTGCAGTCCCTTTAGAAAAGATGTACTGTTACTGAAAAGGGTGCCAGAAGTTTTTAAAATACACACTAGTAGAGATATTCAAAACATTGCAAGAAATCAAACTTTTAATTTAAAAGTCCCTTAGGACTCTGAAGTACATCTCCCTGAACTCACAAATACTTCCTGCTCTGCAGAGACACAAAATGTCTTGTGGACTCCCTTCACGGGATCATCTTCATTCTTAACAGAAGTGTTTGTTGATCCACATCAGGCTCAGAAAACCAGCTTGTACATGAGGTGGCTGTAGCAAGTGCCCTTGCCAAGAAGGTGCATGTAATGGCACAAAAATTCCCTTAGATTTACCAATTAGTAGCCATCTCCACAACTGAGATTTTTTGCTTTGACAAACTGTGAACCACATCTTTAACAACCAGCACAGATAATTCTTTTACAAACTCTGCTCCACCTACAAAAGGTAAATGGACTGCAGAAATTTTACGCTTTCATACTATTACAAGTAAATACACTTACAGCTGTGGAAAGTCAGTCTCCAACCCACCCACTTAATCCCCACTGTCTTCTCCATCACTACCATTTTATAACTTTTTTTTCCTCCTGTGTATGTGATGTTTTAGGGACTTTTGCTTATTCACCCAATGCACACCTTGCTGTGAACTAGTTTGGGTTTTGTTCGTGGTTGTTTTGTACTGCTTGCCATATGGCTTACATTTAGTACCACACCTCAAAAAGGCTACCACAATCATACCATACTGGAGGGTGATTTGACTGGTTTGGGGGTGGGCAAGGGCAACTCCCATTAGATTCCTAGGCTTTGACCCTTGCCTCACACTCTCTTTGTCATATTTTCACCACTTTGTCTTACGCATGTTAAAACTTGCGCAACAGATTTCTAAATTAGTGGCTGGAGGTTGTATTTTCATCTAACTGTACTTCTATGTGCATTGAAACTTTTTTTATTAAAGTTGCTTAGATCATATTAAACATTCTTTTCATCCCTTTTAGATACATACACATATACTGAAAATACATGAAATATAAATACGTATTTGTACCTCCATCTAGGTATATGGTTACCTATGTATAAACATTTATACAGATATACATAGCTAAGTTTACAGGACTGTGGTGTACATCCAGGGTAACCAGTGGGGGGTGAACTCCCACCAGCCAGGCACAGGCCCTGAGAGGTCACAGAGCACCTGGCTAGTCCCTACAGCAGCAGCACTGGAGGCCCTGGGAGAGAAGCCATGGGAAAAGGGAGGATGTCCTTGTCAGAGGGGTCCTGATCTACCTACAGAGGGAGGAGGAGGCTTCCCCCACAAGTGTGGAATGTGGGGGCACTGGTAAAGGGATATGTGCAGAAGAGACTTCTGGGGTAACACCCCCTCTACCCATAATGTTGGCTTCATGAAGGTATTTCTCATGTAACAGGATCATCTAGAGGGATGGTCATGTGCTAAGAAATGTGGATGGCTTCTAGGGCCAGTTGGTGGTGTGATTGGAGAGGAGGGGGAAGAGCACCTGTCACTGCTCACCTTGTGTGAAAGTCATCTTTTAATTATCAGAAAACAGTTCTCAGCCCCACAGACAGCTGCTGAGCTCACAAGAAGTACCTTGATGCTTCATACTAGCAGTATGCAGAAGCACACTACTAACCTTCAGTAATTTCATCAATCCTCATTTCATGAGCAGTGATCAATGCCTCAGTATGACCAAACCAGACTTGCTTTAAGTCCCAGTTTATAAGAACTTGACTCTGCTTTTTGCTTGCTCATTTGCTCAGCACAACTATAACATGTTGCCCGAGAACATAAGCTGCTTTACCTGTATCCATTACCTCCACGTCTTGATAGTAGAACATCAGATGACGCAGACCTCCAGGGGCCAGGAACCTGTCAATGCGCTCTATCTGTTCAAAATCATGTTGAGATCATAATGCATCACTGATTTGATTCATAACATAGCAAGAGAGTGAGCCTTTATTTATTTATAAGCATCAGGACAATTTCACAGTTCTCCATTAATTCAAGGCTGCCATCAAGCATCACTGAAGCACATGTTGGTAGTGCAGTCCACAAATCTCATGTATAGACCATACAGGCTGAGGAAGAAACTGAATTGCTTTATGCTAGTATGCTGACCCATGTCTCAGCACTTGAAAGCCTGGCCTCATCCATTATTTTTCTAGATCTGAGTCACTCTTTCATGTAGTGCTTAACTACAGAGCTATCTTTAGCAGAAAAGGCTCCTTCAAGTTCATCTTCAGAAACATTAGCTGGTACCATTTATGCTTCCTAGTACAGAAAAAAAGGCTAAAAGATCACCAGAAGCAGGAAGAAAGCCACAATTATCCCTCTTCCATTAATAGTAAGCCTGAGTTACACCAAGATAACAGACTGCTATTCCAGAAAATCTTGGCTGAGCCCTCCAAGATGAGGTCAAAACAACTATTACACTTTTCTCTTTCCAAGTATAGCAACAGCCAATATTTTCCTCATCTGACAGCTATTCTCAGGCAGTGTAGTTTGCCAGGAAACCCATTGAGAGATAGAATGCACAAAGGCTGAAACAAATCTTGTTTTTTAATGTGCATGATAGTGTTCCACAGAGCTTATCTGCTATCACATGAAGTCACAGAAATGCTGGAAGGGACATCTGGGAGATCTTGAGGCCAGCCTCCTGTATCACCAACAACAGCTCAGATCATCTAGACCTTTTCCTAGGCTGAGTCTCAAAAACCCCAAGAACAGAAATTCCACAACTGACTTGAAGTAACCTATTCCCATGCCGCATTACCCTCCTGGTGAAGAAGGCTCTCTTGGTGGCCATTTTGCAAGATGTGGCTTTGTCTTTGTAGTTATCATCTGCAATCACTGAGAATAGTTCAGCTCTGTCATCTTTGTAACTACTCTTCAAGGAACTACAGGCTACTATTTGACTGCTGCTCAACCTCCTCTTCTCCCTCATCTCACACTTCATATGCTCTGTGTCCCTCTCTTTCTTGCACTGGACTTTCTTCAATTTCTCAACAATATTAGCACTGAAATGGGAATTGAAGGTACGCAGAAAGAGAATACAAGAGAAAACAAACAAAAAAAAAAACCCCAAAGACAACCATGTTTGTTTTAGTGTCAGGAAGTAAAATAAAAGATCTACTTCTGTCTAGCTGTGTCTAGCTGGGTTTTTTTAATTGATTTTTTTCAATATCTCAATATATGAATTGGTAGCTGTTTAGCCCCTCCATCAACCCTCAAGCAGTCAGTCAGACCACATAAACAATTCTATTTCATGAAATAGTTTCTACCTATTTTAATTTGCTAAGATAGATCACAATGTAGTCTCACAAACACCAGTGGCAGCCTTACAGAAACAACAACATGCAACCTACTGCGAACAGGTATCTTGAACCTGTATGTGCTGTTTATTCAAGGACTGGAAGATTTCACACTGTGGCTCCACTATGAAATACAGACACACGTTTTACCATATTATCTATAACCACTGGAAAGGAGAAATTCTAATCAATTTAAAAATCAAGACTGTTGCAATAGATCCTGGAATTAAGGACACTTCTGTTCAACTTAATTAAAAAATGCTGAAAAATATATTTTCCAGGAGAAGACTTGAGTAATCTGAGACATGGAGTCTGATAACTATCTCACCAAGTACTTATTAGTAATATTAGTTCCAAAGTATACTATGAGCTTCACTTTCAAATTCATCAGATTACCTGGTTACCATCAAGAATAGCATCTTCTACTTCTGCTTTGTCCAGATTCACACAAGAGGCAACGGTATCCAGTAAGTAATCATGCCTGCCATCCAGACGAGCACGTTTAGCCTCCCTCTCTTCCTTGAGCTTTTGCTGTTATAAAACACAAAGTGGACAATGAAAAATTCACGCTCTAATTTGAAGACAAAAATAAAGAAAGCTTTAAAATTTATTTTAAAAATCTAAGGCTATTACATTCTTCCACACTTGTGATTTATGTTTTTATGGCACTCAAACGAAAATTTTAGAAGCAGCCTTTGTTATAATTTTACAGTTTGTTTCTGGTGTTCTATTTTCAGATTTATCACAACCTTTCTATCATAAATAATGTTGTACAGAAGGCTAATTTGTTGAAAGGCTTTGTAGGGGAAAAAAAAAATGTATTTTACACGTACAGCTCCATTATTCTGCAAGTTATCTTCAACACCCCAAGTACTTCCTCTCAGTTTTTCAGTCTAGTCACGTATGACAGCCAAGTCAAGACAGGATTCTGACTGATCTTTGTTATTCATGGAAGGTATTGTAAGCATTCTCTAATAAAGACAGATGCTGCTGGAGGAAGCCAGGGTTTTATACATTATCTCTTTAATATAATGAGAAGTAAAACAAACCACAAGCCTTAAGGTACACAAGTGTTTACAAATGTGCTTAACTATAGCTATTATACCATTCTTCAAGCAGTAAGCCTACTCTTCTAATTAAATTGAATTCTCATATGTAACACACCTCATTACATTATAGACAAAATAGCCTTCTGGAATAGTTACTGGTATTACTGTGCTTGTGGACTACAGCATTCAATATCATTTCGTTTTCAAAAGAAATTTAGAATTATGTTTCATTGGTGGTAAATTCAATCCTTATTTCCCTGGTGATTTGGAGAAAAATAGTAACTTTATAAAGTATGCATAAGTGATTTATCCACAAGCTTCTGCAGAGCCAAAACAACCTGCACAATATACTTTATACCCTTATGTAAATATCTTTCCTATTTTCTGACAGAATTTTGAAATATTTGCTAAACTTGTAATTACTACCATGCCTTCATAAATGCTGAAAGCATTAGAAATATTTTTCCATATCTAATACAAACATACAAACATCCTCTTCTTTACACAGAAATGTCTGAAAAACACAGTAGCAGATTAATTTGTACATGTACTTTATGCTACTTTACCTCTCTCGTACCCTAACATGGTCTCCAGTACCCTGAAAGTGAAGTGTCCTTACAAGATTGACCTTTCCTACATGGTTTTAAATATGAGCAGAATTTTTCCTCCTAGTTAGACTTGCAAAAAGCCACCATGTCATCTGAACCGGCTTAATTCACACTAGATGAAAACGCTAGAATCCTCAAAACTATTGTTCCAGTAATTTGAACACAACTGATAGGGCCTCTTTAACAACAACAACAACAACCAAAAAAAAAAAAAAAAGAAAAAAACAAACAAAAACAAAAATACCAATAATCTACCAGTTGGTTCTATTTTATACAGGAAGAAGCCTTTTGTTTTACCTAAACTACAGAGAGACTAACTTTTGTACCCTGCTTGTGTCTCCAACATAGAGCTCCAAATATTTTGATATACAAGACTACATCTTACACTGGCGGTTAGTCAACAACTCCATCTATACAGATGCTCTTCACATGTTCATAGACTCCATTTCCTCTACAAGTTGCTGCTTGTCCAGACTGAAATCATGAGCACCTTCTCCTGAAACTTAGTAATCATGTCCCAATGTTTGTTTCTGGTTTTTAAAATTTTTTTAATTGCTGTGTCTCAAACCCTATAACAAATATACAAGCTATTGTGTATAGCTGTTCATACAGCATTGGGCAATATTTGATGTCTAATTCCAGTAACAAGAGTATTCATTAAGATACCACAAAACTATAAAAGTGTAATTAACTTGAATTACTTAATGAACTGTACCTAGAAAAACGGAAGCTATTAACTACATGGTAAAGCTATGGTTTTATGAAGATTAAGACACTGACTTGTATTTATCACATGTCACTGCTGGAAGGCATTTGCATTGATATGTTGGATATCTCTATAACTAATGCAAGTTCCACACATTTTTTTCCTGATAGTTGCTGCAATGCAATGCAAGAACATTCAACACAATTCAAGCTGTCATGCTTCTATAATTTGATGAGTTATAATTTCTACAGACTTCCTCCCCAAATGTAGTGTTGCTCAATCACAAACTCACACATTAGTTGTTGCGGTCATTAGAAGAAACTTCTGCCTCACTTTCAGGATTAAGTTGTACGCAGAAAAGTAGAGGAAACCTAACTTCAGCACTTTCAATAGAAAGTCACTGATTTACATATTTAAAAACACTAAGAATCTACACTGGAAACTGTCTTTCAGTCTAGCTTCTGAGCTTCCATTTGCATACTAATAGAAGAATAAATTTTTAAGATATTCTTTACTTAGGATTAGGAATCTCACAGAATTATTTACAAGAAAATGTTGAGCTTTCTACCTCTCATTCTTCCCTTTCCCCTCTAGCTACCCTCACAACCCACTTCAAACCAACATCATGGCCATGGCCTAGGAGTTTGTCATTTTATATCCTGCAGGATTCAGTACAGAAGTACATAGGCATAAACAGCAACTCTACAAAAAAGCTACCCAAGAATAGGCAGCTCTAAGTAATTCAAAATTTCGTAGAACACTGAAAGAGTAAGGTTTGAAGATAGAAGGATACTGAAACACACATGCTGTCATTTATGTAGGTAAGAGAGAAATTGCTGCTGTATGCAGTAACACTTACATGAGAACCTGAAAAGTATCTGTAGCAACTCTGATCAAGGTCATACATAAAACCCTCTTCCTAATGCCCCATGATGTGGGAGGATTCAGAGGAAGCAGTATTTACAAGACATAAACACTGTCTCACTCAAATATCTGGAAGGATTGTCCAAGTTTTTTATGGTAGAGCTTCACCTCAGTTTTTCATGCACAGAACACAAGTAACACAGCCAAGTTTAGTTTTGGGGGTTCTTTTACCACTCTTGGTTATGAAGGTAAGAAAGGTCATGTGACAATATGACAGTTTCACATATGACAGTTCCACAACAGATGAAGGTCCAAAGCGAAACTAATTAACTGAAAAGTCCTTTTTTGACAGTTAGTCCAGTTATAACAAGTAGCTTGTTTTATGTTACAAAAAACCTAAAGATTCCTAGTACGTAAATACAAATTTGGCACAGGAAACTAATTTCAATAGACATCTTCTCCTAAAGAAGAAAAGGAAGAGATTTCTAAACCTATCTTCACATATACCGAAACCCATAATCATCTCACCATCAGTCTGAAGAAACAAAGGGAGATTAAATAAAAATTTAAAAGAAGTTTCCTAGCTGTTACAAAATATATATATTTAAGCAGCAGGTACTAAAAAAGCACAAGTCAGAGATTCCAGGGGTTCTTTGAAACAACAGGCTTTGAACAGGCTCGGAAACCAGCTATTGACTATTGCCAGCTTCTCCATTACCGACTGTAGCTGCTGATGCAGATACCCTGAATAGCATTAGCAAGAATGTTATTTAGTATGCAAGTCATAATTACACAAGAGAAAACTTGTTCTGAACACTTTTTATCCAACAAATGATGCATTTTGTTGTCCGAATACTGTGCATCATTGAATTTAGACATGCCCAAATCAAAGTCATATGGATGAGCAAGACTTTCCTGCAACATTCAATAGTGAAAGAGTCAAAACGTAGGAATGTTCTATTGTTAATTTAGTGTCTTATCCAAAATTTATTTAACCAACGTGGAAATTCCTTTGTGTCTCCTTTACCTTGCTAAGATATTTTATATTGCATTAACCTTGTTCATGAATTTCCCTGCAAAAGTAAACTGCAAACCATTTTACCAATTTCAAGCACCCTGACTTTTCAACAGACACACACATTTTTATTTCCTCTTTCCAAAACAATATAAACCCTGAAGAAGTGGGCCTGTCCCATTAGCTAACTCTTAAATCTCAAAAATCAGAGCTCTGCATATGTGTTATCAAATTGCATTAACTCAGGAACACTTTGCCTAAACAACCAGATTTAAAATGAGTCTAAGTATCTTAATGAGTTTTATATTCTATTGTTGCTTCTCAATGCTAAGTATTGTCTTCAAAATTCTACTCCTATCTTAGAAGCATGGGAAAAGTGAAGTTACACTTCTATTTTCCTTGCTGGCAGAGTCCACCCCTGTTTTGTTGACAGATCCAACATCAAAGCCTTCAACGTACTAACATAGCATTTGTGAAATTATACCATTACCAGACCATTGCAACAATCTGGGAAAGATAGAAGTACAACTAGTCAAATGCATAAACACTTCCCAGTGCAAATTTGTCTTTCAAAACAAAATGTGCAACTAACATCATCCATTTGCACCTATTTTGAAACACAGGTTTTTCTATGCCCTCCCCCCTCAATACACACCTTTATTCAAATTATATAGTTACTAGCCTAAATCTAGTCCAAAATTGAGTTTTCCTTACCTGTATCACTCTGACAATGCTCCGTTTCCAAAGTTGCTTTCTTCCGGCTCTGAACATTGTACTGTTCAATATAGTATCAAGTAGTGTTTTTCAGGAACAAGCCCTAAACCATGGAGAAAGCTTCTACCTTCAGAGTTTTGCACTCTCCCCCCCAGCCTTTTGTTTACACTTGTTTCATTCCTTTTCAGTAGGAACACCAAAACAACTCTGGAAAATAGAGTAAGGGCCTAAAAAAAACAGCAACTATTAACCTTATCTCTGTATTTAAAATTCAGTTCTAGTGAGCATACAAATTGCTTGAAAATTAAATTGCACTGCCACAGAAACGAGAGGTCTCTAGCCACCAGAATTTACTGCCTGTAGATTAGGCCTTGAAAGCTACTGCTACCAACCACAGTGTTGTTAAGGTGATACTGTTTACATGCAAACACGGCTGGATACAATTCATCATACTCAAGGGCAACATAACTATTTGCAGAAGTCAATTTTATAACTGCTTCTCTGATTTGTGTTTAGCCTTCTGAAGCAATCCTCGTGTCAACAGACAGCTTTGTTTCCTTGTCACAGGTGACTGTTTAAATATATAGCAACTACAGTCAAGCAACTTTCAAATATCTTTTACCTACAGACTTGTACATTACTGAGTTTTCTATTCATATTTTTTATACTAGTGCATTTAGTCATGCTTATTTTTCAGTTGTACAATGGTTGCTTAATACAGCAATTTTTCTTCAGCAAGAAATGTTAGGGTTTTTTCTTCTTAAAAGAGCCTTAATTTTTTCCACTTCAGTGACTGAATATAATCCAATGTCCTCTTGAAAATGCCAAGAAAAACAATCTAATTATCCAGTATTAGGAACAGGAAAACAGACATTTTTACAGCTATTTCTAGCTTAAAAATGTCCCTAAATATCTCTGCTTCCACTCATATCAATGTGAATAACGTCTAAAAGCACTTGACATCCTTATGTTGATAAAAATCACATGAGTGAAAACCATTTTCCCTGCATTATCTGCATTTTCCCCACCTACTATAGTCAAATCCAGCTGTGCATGCATGTTTGAAAGACTGAAAATTGTATTTAGGTAAAAGTAAATATCCATAGCTTTCTCTGACCTTTTACAGAGTTATCATTTAAAATTAAACATGCTACTAAATATTACATATAGAGTTAATTCCTATGGATATATTAAAACCACTGAGGAATTAATTATTTACATTCTGTTGGAAAGAGTCCAGAGGAGAACCACTAAGCTGATCATAGGGCTGGAGCAGCTCTCTTGTGAAGACAGACTGAGAGAGTTGGAGCTGTTCTGCCTGGACAAGAGCAGACAATGGGGAGATGTTCCAGTTCATAAAGGAGGCCTAAAAGAAGGCTGGAGGGACTTTTCACAAGGGCATATAGTGATAGGACAAGGGGGAATGGCCTTAAGCCGCAGGAGGGCAAGGTCTTCACTGTGAGGGTGGTGAGGCACTGACACAGGTTGCCCAAAGAAGCTGTGGATGTCCCATGCCTGATCATGTTCAAGGCCAGGCTGGATGGAGCTCTGAACAATCTGGTCCAGCGGAAGGTGTCCCTGCCCATGGCAAGGGGGTTGGAACTAGATGATCTTTAAGGCTCCTTCCAGTCCAAACCATTCTATAATTCTATACTTCTTTGCAAGGTGTATGTGATCTTTGTATGCGATTTCTAGTGTAAAAACTCAGCATATGTATGCAGCAATAGAAGTTCTTTAAAAAATGAGGGGAAAAAAACTCTTTAAATAAATCTCTTGAAAAACCATCGAGAAATCATGGAGTTTTTTCCTGAAATGCTATGAAGTCATAGCAAATAACTTCCAGAATCACAAAATTATGACAATTTAAAGAGACCTCAGAAAGTCATCGAGACCAGTCTTTTGCTCAAATCAAGCCCAATTAGAGTGGGTTGCACAGAGATGTTTGCAGTTTGAAAATGTCTTAGGATAGAGATTCTGCAGCCTCTGGGGCTATATAACAGTGCCCAACATACCCTGACCACCCAACATAAAGACTGCTCCCATCTAGCTGAAATCCCCCATGTTCCAGGTTGTGTATGTTGGCTCTTATTACTGCACACCTTAATGAAGAGTTCAGCTCTGTTCTCTCTCTACCCTCTCATTAGACAATTACAGGCTGCAATAAGATCTCCCCTTGGCCTTTTCTTCCAGTGGCTAAATGAGAACAGTTCTCTCAGCACCCACCACTGCTGCTTCCCGTTTGTCTGCACAGCCATCCATCTCACCACAGAAGGCAATGAGGCAGATCATGAAGCATTTGACACTGCTAAATCTATGATGGCTGCTTGCACTCACCTTCTTGGTGTTTCATGTGCCATGAGATGGCTTCCAGAACAGTTTACCCCAAAAACTTAAATGGGCCTGAGGAGCAGCTTGTTGGTGTATCATTCCCAGGGTCTTCCCTTTTCTCCTCTTTGAAGACAAGAGGACACAGTCTTAAGCTGCACCAGGGGAGGTTTATGTTGGACACCAGGAAGAATATCTTCACAGAAAGGGTGATTAGACATTGAAAGAGGCTGCCCAGGGAGGTGACGGAGTCACTGTCCCTGGAGGTGTTAAGAAAAGACTGAATATGGCACCTAGTGCCATGGTCTAGTTGACATGGTGGTGTTCAGTAACAGGTTGGACTTGATGATCTCAAAGGTCTTTTCCAGCTTACCCAATAGTGAGTCTGTGGCAGGTGTCACATTTGTCTTTTTCCAGTTATCAGCAATCTCCCCAGATCATCAGAGAGAGATCATCAGACTGGCCTTTCAGAGACAGATGGGCCTCAAAACGACAGTGGTTTCCTCTCTCAGGATCCTCAGGTGTATCTTATCTGCTCCCATGGACTTCTGTACACCCAACTGGCTTAAGTGCTCCCTGACACTATCTTCAGCTACCATGGGTAATCCTTCATTTCTGTGCATTCTGCAAGGAGGCTCAAAAGAGCCAGAGAGCAAAGCCAGCTCATGAAAACGGATTTTAAAAGTCTCTAAAAACCTCAGCCTTGCCCATCTTCTTTGCTCCTTTGCCCCCTGGTCCCCTGAGCAGTGGGCCTACAGTATCTTGTGCTAACAGTGTACTTAGAAACAGCACTATTTCTCTTGGCCCTCCTCACAAGTTCCAGCTGAGCTTCTTAACTATGTGAACGCAGGAATTGTCTCTATATCCTTTCTGGGTGGCCCATCCTTGATTCTACTTCATCCCAAGCTTCTAAGGAAGCTTGCATGTTTGAGTTCACACCCCCTGTGTTCATCCATGCTGGCCTTCCACAAGGCCTCCTCTTCCTTCTGCACATTGAATGGCCTCTCTGTATGTTCCAATGATGTTACACTTGCAGGTCAGAGAGTTTTCTTCAGCCCTGTTTCCCACGAGGGAAGTGCTTCATGGGTTCCTGCCAAGAAGATTCCCTGAAGAAGTCAAAGATCTGCTGCTCTAAAGCCTAAGGTTCTTTCAGGGTTTTAAGCTCCACAATCTAATGATCCCTGCAGTAAAAATCTTCTCTCAACTTCCCCATCTTCAACTAATTTTCTTGTTTGTAAATAGCAAGCCTAGCAGACCATCTCTGTCAGATGATTTATCATTTGCAAAAAGAAATAGCCTTCAAATTCCAGAAACCTCCATCATTTAAGTAACTCGGAATGTGACATTTATAGATTAATTAGAGACTGGCAAAATTAAAATGACTGTCAGTCATGACAAGGAATTGTCTAACCCATGGAGAGAACCCATATATCAATATCAAATAATCACAAATCATTACCTTACAGAGAAACTCTCCTTGCAGCTGTAATATATCCTCAGAACCTTTTAGGCAGACTGCAATTACAGTACTAGATAATACACTGATATTGATTAGAGTCATTCAAAGATTGTTGATATTTATGGAATTCAACTTCCCATGATCATCCATCTTCTTAAGTCATAAAAAGGAAAACAGAAAATAATGAAGTAGTTGAGACAGTTCTTAACTGCCATGATGAGGTCACTGCTGGTCTCAGGTCAGAAGTCAGACTTCCAGCAGAGCCAATGTAGCACAACATTAACGTAACCAACCCAGAAGGCTAAGAAGCAAACTTTTGGTCAACAACAATATGCCAGACTCTTATGACCTGTACCTCTTGTTTGGCTTATAAGCCACAAAAACAAATAATGCTCAGCCTTAAACATGGTATAACATATATCAGTTTAAATTGCTATAAAAAGACTGCTTTAGGAACTTGATTTACATCCACTAGAGCATTAGACTGAATAGCATATAATGGCTATATAAATGGGTCAAATAATCCAGGTTGATTTTTTTCAGATTTTTTACAAGAACAGTTCCTGCTGAGGCAGAGCTTAATGAGGACTCTATATTCTATGCCAGTGCCAGATTTGACTTACATAAACATTTTTTATAATTTCTAAAAAAAAATTTCTTGCAGATTTTAACCAATTTAAAAAGAACCTGCCTGCTCTTTCACCCTTTATTTTATTGGTGATCAATTGATCAGATTGATTGTAATCTGTGATTTGAAGAATACATTTCCTCCCCAGTTGCTTCAGGAGTGCAAGATCCATGGTGAGGCTAGTTTATTTTTAATAATTTAATTTATACAATAATGAGGATATATAACCTTGTATTAAAACTCAGAATGTTAAGAATAATTATAGTCTATGATGTATCCCTGGCTAGCTTTGACTCTGTTCAGCACCCTACAAAGCATTTAGTTAGATCTGGAGTAAATTTCCACTACGACACTATGATTTTTTTTGTTAGTGTTACACTGCACAGCTTTGGCAATGAGGGTTCTTTTACCATGAGCAACGAGGTAGATAGTCGTTAGCTACCATCTAGTGGTTAAAAGCGGAAAGTGTAAATGACTTTTCACAAGACCACAAAATAGTCTATATAAAATTTGGCAGTTGAAATTACTCTTTACTGAGATGATCACTTACAAATCACAGATGAAAATCTATACTGACTGTAATGGAGGAACTTAAAGAAATGGATATTATACTCTGCTGCATTCTCCTGATACAACTATAACACAAGTAGCCAGAGCTGAAAAGTAGGCTTTAATACCTCTAAGGCAATGATTTTTAACTGCTTTGCTGAGAAAAATTAAAACATCAACATGTTTTGTGATTTACTGCACTAGAAGGCACATGGGTTGCTCATCATTCCAAAAAATACTTTTTGTTTTAAAACATCTAACAAGTGTATGATTTGTCAGACACCTGATGTCTTCAGCTCAAACATTTTTAAAAATAAATAAATAAAGAAAAAAAAAGATAAAGGCTATCATAGCTGAAAATTACACTTCTTACTTGTTCAATGAGGTAACAGGTATAACTGAGATATTAACCTTTAATAATGTTATGCTGCCATCCAGCAAGGATTCTATGGTGAAAGACAGCACTGCTTAAAGAATTAACCTACCATTTAGGAAGTCCTAGGGTAATTCCCTGTTCTCCTTTAGGCAAAAAATTTGTTCTCCAGGCTGTGCCTGCCTATTTGATCCACTGCTAAGAAAATAAAATTCAAACACTTAATTATATAGTTGACAGATACACAACTAACTTTCTGTTTACCAGGACAGAGAGGATGTGTGGGTCTTAGCAAATGAAGCAGCATTATTGTGAGGACAGACAATTGCAGTTCAAGTAACCATGACAGTAATACATTTCCCATTTTAAGGAACAACCAAATCTCACACCTTCTCAGCCCTTTCCAGTTTCAAATTATGTGGACATTGTGCACATCAACTTCACTGGAATAATGATCAAAGTCAGAAAAACGGGACCTCAGGATCTTCAAGAATTCTTAATGCTGCTTAAATATTCCCATATCCCAAAAATACGGTCTAAGGAGCATGATCAATTCTCAAGCATGCAATGAAGACCAGGAGAGAAATGAGGTCCAGATTCACTGGAAGCTGAGGACACTCCTGGAATAAAAGGAATGGTTTTGGAAGAAAGAATTTAGGTAAACTTTGTGGCTTTTACTCTTAGAGAGGAGTTTTTAAACCTAGAGTGAGGAAGTGTTATCAGGCCCTAAAGATCATTTGTTCTCAAAATACATACCCACTTGTGTGAAGTACAGGGAGCTAACGACTTGATAAAGAATAAAGTTCCACCGGTCATACTGCAAGACACAGAAAAAGGCTGGAGAGTAAAAGGTTGTCCCTTTGAACAAGGTGGAAGAAAATAGAAAGTTAAAACAAGTACATAACTGCTTTTACCTAAGCAGGAAAAGTCCTAGGAACAAAGTTAGGGGAACTGGGATGCTATCTCAGAACAAAGATGTGGCTGTAACAATAGCACTAGAAACTACTAGAATAGTATGAGGAAGGTATCCATTGATAACTTGTGCCATACATCAAGGTATTTACTAACAGGAGACATGGAAAAGTGCATACTGGTTTAAAAGAGCTCAGTGTTCAAACAAGTTAGTGAGTGAAACAGAGCCCAACAGCATAAAGTTTCAGTCACAAACAAGACAGACACAGCATATGATACTACTGTCTGCCTAATTACCCTGGAAGTATTGACTGTGACATGCTGACAGCGACAAGGGGGGCCCCCATGGCAGGGAACAGAATCAGGAAGTAACTTCAGCTGTCTTCATACACACCAGGGAAATACCATTTCAGATTGTGATGCTGATACTAATTTTTTTAGACATCAATAATAAAAAGTACATAATTAAAGAATAAATGAGGCCAAGTAACTTCTACCTCAGTCCCTAAAAAGGCACAATATCAGGCTCAAAATATTAGTGTCCAAATAAAATACAAAATTTAACAACCTCACAGCTGTAGAGGCCCAGAGAAGCTGACTGGTCACGGGACAGATCTGTGGTGGTGCATCCCCACGTCCCACCCAGGCTGCACGATGGCCTCAGAAGTGCTCATTAGTGGTCTTAACATGTCGTGAGAAAGAACAAGACTTGGCTGGAGAAGGGAGGCCAGGTTGGAAATAGAGCAGCACTTTTCTGTGAGAAAGAACAACAACAACACAGTACAGCACAAGTGCAGGAATGAGTGGCAGGAAGTGGGTATGAACTATAAGGTGGGACTGAGACCACCAACAACCCCCAAAGCCCTCCAACGCATATGCAGAAAGAGCTGCACATAATAACTAGTTTACATAGAAAGTGAGAACCATGTCCATGCAAAAGGTACCTTCCCAAGCCTGGGCAGTGCCCCCCAGAACCCTGCATGTTTCGCTGGCTCGAGTGATGCAGCTATATCAGTGCTTAATAGCTGGATCAATGCTGGAACTAGAAGTGATGATCTTTTCTCTCTTTTACTTTGTTCCTTTCTTTAATTCATCTCTCCCTCTTTAATCTCTCCTGCTTTTCCTCGCAGTGTGGGCAGCCTTTCTCTCTTTCTGTCTTTAATCTCTCCCTCTTTAAATTCTTCCATCCCTTCCACTCTCTCCTTTTATCCAAAGCCCACTGTTATGTGCTTATATAGTAGGTCAGGGACTAACACACCAATTTCCATGCCAAGTGTGTAATTTTCTAATGAAACTTTTTAATTGTTTGCAGACCCTCTCACTTTTGTTGCTCCTGTTGACCAAAGAGCATTTGTGAATCTTAGGTACTTCCTTCCCCTTAAGCGTGGCTCATTACAACAGCACTAAAATAAGTTTTAGAAAAGCCAATGCTTCTTCAAGCTGAGGAACCACTAAAAGTAAGAAGATAGAAAGAACCAGTTAAAATAATTAAATCTTTGCAGACAACCTGCAAGCTATTTAAGAACACCATACTGAAAACACAGAGCAATTGCACAGCTTCTACCATGAAAAACTTGAGAAAAAGCAAAAGCCAGTCAGCATAGCTAAAATGTAGAGCAAAAGCCAGCAGGCATCCGCAAAAAAGCTGGAACAACGACATGGAAAAAATCCAGATTAATTAAATCCTGACAGCTCAGACAAAGATGCAAAAAGGCAAGGTGAAGCAGACTGAATAACAGCTAGTAAGAAATATAAAGTGCTGATAATGAGGTCCCTTCCATGGTGCACCACAATATTAGGAAACCTCCCACAATGTCTTCAAACAACACATGGCATTGCAGGACTTGGGAGTGCTGGCAGAGGAGAGGCTCGACATGACCCAGAAATACGTACCTGTAGCCAAGAAAGCCAGACGTGTCATGGGCTGCATCCAAAGCAGTGTGGGCAGCAGGGCGAGGGAGGAGATTTTGCCCCTCTGCTCTGCTCTGGTGAGACCCCAGCTGGAACACTGCATTCACTACAGGAAAGACGTGGACCTGAGTGAGTCCAGAGGGGGGCCAACAAGATGACTAGAGGGATGGAGCACCTGTCCTATGGGGAAGGGCTGAGAAACCTGGGTTTGTTCAGCCTGGAAAAGAAAATGCTTTGGGGTGACCTAATTGTGGCCTTCCAGTACCTGAAGGGAGCCTACAAGAAAGATGAAGAGAGATTTTTCACAAGAGCATGTAATAGAATAGAGTCAAACTGAAAGAGGGTAGGTTTAGATTAGCTATTCAGAAGAAATTCTTTAATGTGAAAATGGTGAGACAATAGAACAGGTTGCCCAGCGAGGCTCTGTATGCTCCATCCCTGGAGATGTTCAAGGCCAGGCTGGATGAGGCTTTGAGCAACGTGGTCTAGTGGAAGGTGTCTCTGCCCATGGCAGGAGAGTTTGAGCTAGATATTCTTTAAGGTTCCTTCCAATGCAAACCCTTCTATGATTCTATAAGAAAGCAATAAAAGAGTACTAAATTTGTATATATTTTTGCAGAATTCAATATTTTTTTCACAGAAATCTCCCAACCTGCCCAGGAGGCAACATATTAGGACCAAATGATGAATTTATGAGCTGAAAAAGAAAAATACTTGGGTTGTTTGGTTTTGTTTTTTTTTAATGAATGGAAAGTGATGCATCAGATGGCTAGATGCCCAAAAATTGCAAAGGAAGTCAAAGACAAAAGAGTAAAACTTCTTAATGTAACATATACTCTGCATCAGTATTAAAGGACTAGGCACTGGCTAATAAAATAAATGCACACCCTCAGGGCTAGTTCAATGAGAAACACTCAATGAGGAAAGCCTTGGTAGGTAAAATAACAGGCATTATGTTAAAGTATATAATTAAGACCCAGCTCAAATTATTCAATTTCCAAAGGAAAACTCAAAAATATTTTTGTGAAAGGGAAAAACACTCATCATGAACTGATGAAGTTCACTAAAGGGGTTAATAAGCATTAGGGTAAAGAAGATTGATCTACATTATATGGATTGGCAAATAAAGCTTTCAAAAGATCAATTATCAAGTGCTTTTAGAAAAAGCATAAGGGAAATTACCTGCAAAGATAGAGACTTGATTAAATGTTGGAATGGAGAGGATAGGAATAAAATGAATGGTTATATCTTACAACAACAGTTGTAAGGTATAAGTGGAGTGCTCCAGGCATCTGCACAATCAGGTGAAAAGGGAAAAGCTACAAGAGTGACATCTGCAGACAAAACTGTTATTCAAGGTAATAAGGATGACCACAAAGTACAGAAACTTCTGAGTGAGCAACTATGATGTGTTAGAGTGGCAAATAAAAATTCAGTGTAAGCAAATTGGAAAAGAACAAACCTAAATTCACATCAAAATTATGGTCTCTGAACTAATCATTACTGCCAGGAAGCCTATTTCTACCTTTGTGACCAACTGGCTAACATATAGAAATCAGTAATCACCCTTTTTAAGGGGTCATGATCACTACTAGTTAAAATTTCTCTCTTTCATTAAGCCTAAGATAAATGGACAGTCTAAAAAATGTAAAAGATTACAGAAGACAAGGTTCTAACAATACCTCAATTTTCAGCATATTGGATGATGAAATAGAAATTTGTGAAAAATGCAACTTCTTTGAAGTTATCACTATGAAGGTTAAAAAATTTATTCATACTTTTTCTATATCAGCATGGGAAGCTGGGCAAACTGATTATTTATGTCATTTATCATTTTTTGAGATAGTAAAAGCTTTTACAAATATTAACTACCTTCTACAAGCTTTTTGTTATCCTTTCAAGTGAGGGCAGTGATGTAGCAGTTTTTATTATCTGTTTCATTGCCTTTTATTTACTTTAGCTGGAAGGGGATTCAGCAGCACAAGCCTTAAAAATTAATACCTGACTTTTTTCTGATATGCAAACCATGTAAGATAAGTAAATCAATAACTAAAAGCTTCGTTGCACTAACCTGGGATGTTTCTGGATAGCTTAGCACTAATAACAAAATGACATTTTGGATTTTTTTTTCCATAGAATAGTCAACAAAAACATTTGTCAATTAAAAGCTCACATTTTTGTCTGGCTATCAATGAATATCAGACAAGGCCATTTGATTCAGGCCATGTAAATAGTTCCATGTCCCAAAATGACCTTAAACTTAGTTGCCAGCACCAAAAGCATACCTGGATCCACACAGAAGTAACTAAACAGATATGGAACCATTTTTTTCCCCTTTTAGTAAGTAATATTAACATTTGGGGGGTCGATTGCACTGCTGAATTTAGGCTTTTTCACCACACTCATTTAGAAGTACTTTGGCACTGCAATCTAGAGTTATTACAGTTGTTCAGACACAGCTGAAGTAAACTGCTCTAAAGCTTTTTAAATCTCCACTCAGAGGTGCAGTGAGCTCACAGGAGTAGCACCTCTGACCTACAGGTCATGTGAAAAGTACTTCTCATGCTCCAGAGACACAAGCCAGCTATGCAGCTGAGACATGATGTACTCATATTGGGTAAAGAATCATTTAGGGTGGAAAAAAATTCAAGATAGAGTCCAACCATAAATCATTAAAGTATGACCATATAGCAAACAGGATGTAAATAACTTGTGCACAAGATATCTATGTCATTACAGATTTTAATAAAAAGGTATTTCCATTGTACTCTATCACTCTGTTATGCACAACATATTCATTAAAACAGTTCAGTAGCTGTGCTGAACTTGTTGGTTTTTTCCAGTCACTTAGAAGTTACTTAAACCTCCAGCTGCCCTTTGACCATTC
This sequence comes from Grantiella picta, assembly GCA_013397955.1. Lineage (NCBI taxonomy): Eukaryota > Metazoa > Chordata > Aves > Passeriformes > Meliphagidae > Grantiella > Grantiella picta. The sequence goes on from VZRM01000415.1 coordinate 292,947, forward strand.
CTACCAGTCTCAGTTTGAGGTGTACCTATCAGACTGTCTTTGAAAAGAGCTGGATACATTGGCTAAAAATAGAAGTTGCAGGGCACTTCTTCCACAGTAACACAGAAAGAGCTGTTTGTTCAGCTGTGTTACCATCTCATACAAGAAGTCTTCAGTTTGAAAACACTGAAAGTAAAATGTCTTCCTTGTTTTCTGTGCCTCCTCTAATTTACTAATACATGCACAATTAAAGGAAATTAACTCCTTCAACACACAGATTTGCAATGTAGAAAGTGATGGAGGAAGTGTTTATTTTGTATGGTTATGACATTTTAAATTCATATTTACTTGCAAGTAGTCTTTAAGAATGCCTTACTCATTTCTCAGTCTACTGGAGTTATTTACCACCAAAGAAGATTCCATTTAATGACACTTCTACCTACTCATTTCCTTACAATTTAAGTTTGATAAAAATTTAATTAAATAGCTGCAGCAACTAAGTATATTTAATCCAAGCTACCCAATTCTTTGACTAATAACAAAAAACACCCACTTGGCAATTTTTATAATAGCAGCTATTGCATGAAAAATGTAATACTAGCCAAACAGCCAATGTAGTGGTGTGGGCTTTCATACCTGGATTTTTTCTGGAGAAATAAAAAGGTAATAACCACAGGCCATATATTTGTATTTCTTTTCCACACTGTAATTCATTTTTCTCCTCTCTTCTTAGCAAAATTTTAGTCTTTCATTTTTTCTGAAACTAGTCATCCTCCAACAAGGCACTTCTTGTTCTAAGCATTTGGAGACTTTTTTAGTTATTGATTAACCTAAGATTTGGATTACTACTTTTACTGGATCTCCAGAGGCTCTGCCCTAACAAATGCCATTTTATCAAGACTTACTTAGTACCTTCCAGTGCCTTTTTCCCAACTATAATCCTATGACTGCAATATAGCAAACAGGGGCAGGGGAAAGTTAACACCCCAACCCCTTTATTCACATTTTTCTTAAGCTTTAAAAGGACACTTAATTGAATACTCTTGTAACAGTGCCCCAAGCAAACAAAGTAAGATTCCTAAAGCTTTTCCCTGAAGGTACTGCATTGTCTGCTGTGGTCAAACCAACACTCTTGAAAACTCTGCTTCTCAGCTTTTAGCAAGAATTCCCTCTTCACCACAGTCAAATAATTGTCCAGAGGCCTGCTCATATAATCTGGGAAAGATATCAAATAACCCCAAGATAGGATATCGAATAACCAGGTGAAGGTTAAGCTCACTTTTCTGTTGAGATGGTTACAGTCCCTTGATTTCAGTAGATTTGGACTTCAGCTTTTAAATTCCAACAAATCTAGAAACATCTTATGGCGTGGCACTTCCAGGTGCTTTCACCTCAGTAATGCTAAAGGCTTGCAGTTCTGTAGTCTTGCCGCCAAGCTGTTTTCCAGAGCCTCTATAGGCAGATTTTTTCCCTTTGCAGTTCTGGTGCTAATACTTTGGTACTGCTATCCCCTCAGGTCTGCACCTGCATACCCCTAAAGGGCTGTTACCATGCTTATAGGAAGCCATTCCCTCTGGCAAAAGGATCACCCTTCCTCACGTCCTCCTTTATTTGCTTTTTTTCTTTGAAGATTTTCGTTTACATTAGAGAAAATCAAACATAATGCATAACAAAGTAAACGGTCATAGAGATACTTGACAACTATTACTAGATAACATATGTGCAAGGATATTTAAAAACCAGTAAGCAACATTTACATTTGACTGGTATCCTCCAATAAGTAGTAATAATCAATAGAGAGTTTGGAAAAGTCCCAAGGAAAAGAGAGGGCAGAGTATCATTCCTCATCCTTATCACTGCCATATGCTGCACTGACAGACCAGTCTAAGAGGGTGCTCAGTAGGGACTCATCGCCTCTCTCCCCCACCCTTCTGCTGGTTTTTACTCTTCCCCAAAAAACACATCTTTCATCTTTACAGGTAATGAATCAGCTACAAATCCTGCTAGTAAATCTTTAGATTTATTAGAATGAACTTACGCATCCTTTGTACACACTCAAAATTTCATAGAAAATTAAGATTCAAAGAAATTATTTCATAGTTCTGTGCTTCTTGACCTAGTTTATAATAATAAACAGTTCACCACACATAGTAAGCATTCTTCTTGAAGAGGTGAAAAACTTTGAAAAGAGAAAATAATTCAGAACAGGAAGAAGGCAAGTTTTATTTCTTTATTAAACTAAAGGTCATTAGAAATAGATATGAAAAATCCCAATTTCCACATTTTACATTTTCCCCATCTTAAAACAAGCTAAATGGTCTTCATGAGAGGCAGAACATATGTTATCTTCTCCACGCTAGACATGTAAAATGCTTTTGGTATATAGATTTTTGGGAATCAAATGGTGAAGAAAAAGAAACTATATCCTACTGCCTCAAACTTCTGGCACCTGATCGCATATCCAAGTTATGATCTCATAATCCCTTAGCACTTGGACCTTGAATACTCCACCCTCTATTATCTACTTAATAAAACACTTCTTTTCCATAGTAAAAATATGATTGCTCTTTAAATTTATAGTGTTCATATATGCTGAGGAAAAACCTGGTATGTTTCCTTTTGTAAACTATTATCTAAAATACAGAGGCTCAAGTCATATTTCACTCAAGAAATACCAGCTTCTTCTGCATTCTGATACTAAAATTGAAGTCATTTAAGGGACTCTCAAATTTGCAATTCAGACCATCCTTCAACCTGCTGTAACAACAATTACATTCATGGGTGCTGGTCACAACAACAATATGGGAATCACAAAAAGAAAAGGAAAATCAGCTTTGGTACACAGATCAGAAGACACAGCTCCAAATTCAGCATCATGAAAGATTTATTGCTTCAAGAACCTGAAGCTTATAATAATCTTCATTAAATACACGATTTTTGTTTTTTCTTGATACTTTAGCAGTGCCTTCAGCTTTTCTAGGAGTCCTGAACACTTCCAGCATCCTCACAGTGGGCACCTCCTTTGTTTCCTCAGCCGAGCAGGAAAGACAGCTGATTTGAGTACAAACAGATTACATACTTGAGAGTGAATCTATACTCAAAATATTAAGTGAAGAGGGTTCAGTCTTTTTGTCCTGCAATAGCCTCCAAGAAGTCTCCTGTAACTCAGCCTTGCCCTTCCTTAATCATAGAAAACATAAGGGCTGCCAAGTGCCACTCTCTGCATTTAGCCTTTTTGATCACTTTTAATCCAGTCCCCCTAATACCCTGTGTGGTGGGTTTGGCTGAGGTAGAGTTAAATTTCTCCCTAGTAACTGGTACACGGCCAGGTTTTGGATTTGTGCAGGAAACAGTGCTGATAATTCAGGGATGTTTCAGTCACTGCTGAGCAGTGCTTGCCCAGCACCAAGGCTTTCTCACCCCACCAGTAAGAGGCTGGGGGAGCACAAGAAGTTGGAAGGGAGCACAGCTTTAACAGCTGACCCAAGGGATATTCCAGACCACATGGCATCATGCCCAGTATATAAAGCAGGAGAAGAGGGAGGAAGGGGAGACATTCAGAGAAATGGTGTTTGCCTTCCCAAGTCACCATTACACGTAATGGAGTCCATAGGAAGTGGTGAATGCATTCCTTAACCCGCATTGCTTGCATGCAGGACTTTACGTTCCTTATTAATCTGTTTTGATCTCAACCCACGATTTTCTTCACTTTTTTCTCAAATTCTATCCCCTATCCCAATGCACGGAGGGGAGTAGCCAAACTGCCGTGGGGGGTTTATTTACCAGCTGGGTTAAACCACAACACCCTAAAATCCACTGGGTATCACAGGAACACAGTAACACATGAGGCATGCTGGTATTTCCCAGAACTGTTGGTGTTATGTCCATTTCTGTTGGGCAGTTAAACTGGACCCGCTGCAGCCTTTCATCATTAGCAGTTCAACTGCACAGAGCCAGGAGGTGTTCAAGGTTATCTCCTACCCCATGGTTCAACTCCAGGTCCTCACTCCAACACACCCTTCAGGTATTTTAAATGCCTACGCAGAAACCTACGAGCAAAACCAGTCATTGGCCAACAAGCAAGCACCTCCCTTTACATAAATTTAGCAATAGAGTAAGTATAGATTGCGAATTTCAGTATTACATAAACACCAAAACCATTCCATTCCACGAAAGTGGCAATATTGCAAAGTTATACTATTATCCTGGGCTTTCTGGGCTATACACAGGCAGTCCATGTCTTCCAACCTCATCAGAGAGGGATTTACTCCTTGGTGCTAAATCTGACATTTCTGGAAAAAACACGATTGCTAGTGCCTGCTTAACACTCACAGTAGAAAGCTGGAATTGTTGCTGAGCAACCAGAGCTGTGCTATTGCTGTCTCCCTGGCTTACCATCTCTGCCTGCACATTCGGAGTGGAGGGGTTGGACACGATGCCCTATAGCTGCTGGCTATTAAGCCTCTTTCTGCTTCTGTGGCACATGATTGTTATTTGTCATGAAGTGTTACCATTCTTGATGTGTTTGGAGTATGACACATGGCCTGATCTAGGTTAAGTGACAAAAGGTCTTCCTTATCTGTAAATCTTCTGAATATTAATTGTAATGATTAAATATTCCTTCATTACCAGTCACAGTTCCTTGGAAATGTTCCTTGTGTCTATTAAGCTTCTTCAAATATTGTTGGGCTACTGAAAACTGGAACCAGTAAGGACCTGTGACATTCTTTCAACCAATCACAGCCTGATTGTGCCTAGGAAAAATCCCTCCTTCCCATCTAAACATTTGATGTCATGTTTTGTCCAAATATATTTGGCAAATGGAATCCATGTTGATTTATTGCTCATGTGTCCCTGTATTTCAAGCAAGACAGCATCATTGGTCTTCTGTTTTCTTTTGATTAGAAGACCCTGTTAGAAAATTCATTTAAATCTGCACACAGCTCTTATGCTACTCCATCAATTCCTCCCCATGGCTGCATATTCTTTAATTTCTGGTAGTATCCTACTGGTGATGAAAACAAAAGGCAGCTTTTTCCATCTTCCAGCAAGATAGCCATGAGTCTTTGCTAAGATTACTTCAGCCACCTTACACTACAGCTGGTTCATGCAATTTGCTGCGTGCTGTGATATTCAGTATCAGTATTCAGTGCTTTGTCTGCCACCAGCAAGCAAGTGGAGTCTTTTAAATCTGAGTAAAGATGGCCAATCATTGCTTTAAAAATCACAGGCCCAAAAGTCAGAAAATTTGTCTCTTCTTTGGATATTGAAAAAACAGTTTCATCTTTTCATCACCTTTTTCTTTCCAGTTCCGATACCTTAACAATCCCTCCTAGCAACTTTGCATGCTTCCTTGGAAAAATACACATTTAGCTTTCTGCCCCTGTTCATTTTGATGTCTGTTGCTGAATGAAGGATTTTTTTCTTAGCAATAACTTCCCAGGTTATAACTCTTGCAGTGTGTGTACATGAATTCATCTACTTGTAATAACCTGCCTTTTACAGAAGCTGAACCCATGTCCTCTTCTGTATATTGTCTCAGAAAAGAAACACTTATAAAAATGAAGAATTATTTTCTGTCAGGACAATACCAAAATCATGGCATACAGAATTAGGCTGAAATTTTGTCTTTGATTGGAGAGGAAAGCATTTTATTTCTTTCAATAAAGTTACTGCCAAACAGCCATCAGAGTCCTAAATATTTTCACATATTTTCACTGACACATCAGATGTTTTTCACTGTTTACAATTCTCTACACCTGGCATTAAGCAATTATTAGTGCCCTAATTTTGCTTCCCTGGAAAACTGCCAATACCTGAGAGATGTTTGTTACATATTTCCCATTATTATTTTGCAAATCCACTATATATATCCACTGGGGAGGCAGTGGAAATGGAATCTTTCTTTCCACATGGACTACTGTGCCTGAACATCCCAAGATTTAAAGTAGAGGTTAAAGGGTTAACAATTATGTTGGTCTGTTAATTAAAAACTCCTATTAAGGCAAGTTACACTGCACAAGAGTAACACAGCTATTCTCTTAGTGGTTAAACTGTGAATTGCTCAACTGTGACACAAATTTTCTTTTATCTCTATCTTGCTCCACTCCATTCCCTGCAAAGCATAGGCTGCTAAAAGGTAGGAGGACATTTGGACATTTTTGGTTATTGAGAAGTTACATCATCAAGCCCCATTCTTGAAAAGAGAAAAAACAAGACACACATGCTTAGTAATACAGATTTCATTCCCAAGTTGAAGAAAATGTTTCTATACCATGAAGGTGTAAAATTATAAATGTAATCAAACCATACACTTTAAAAAGTTCTGTATACTTCATCCCATATCCATGAAAGCAAAAGGAAAAAGTAGCAGTGCAATTCTCAATTGAACAATACTATGATCCAAATTCAAATGAATGCTAATAAGAGAGAGTGGCTTCATTTTTAACCTTAGCTTCACATATCAAATACCTAATTAATTACATTTTAATTAACCTCTTGTAAGCCAAATAATATTTCTTATGAAAGTTTATTGTATTCTAGATTATATTACCAAAGCGCTAAGCGGACTCTCTTTGCTTGAATATTGTACATTTTGGTAGGACAGCCCTCCTGATAAAAAAGTTACTCTTGTAAGAGATAAGCACAATTACTTTTAATGTCTGCAATTGTAAACAAATATCAGCCCAAATGCGTTTGGAACATGTCCTGGTAACTTCTGCAACATTTAAGAATGAATGAGGGGCATTTGTATTGCTTCAGCATTATGGGAATCTAGGTGGAATCAAACCATCCCTAGGATCCATCAACTACACGACCCTTCCAGGAAAAGCAATCAAGTTAGCTCCCATTAACAGTGAAAGAACAAACTGCAAGCTTCTTTGCTTGTACATACATCGAGGACTCAGCCAAAACAAAGGGAGAACAAATAGTTTACAAGAAACAGTTTATTATCTGTGTTAACCCTTGAAATAATGGTGTGTATTTTGACTAAAAAAATAGTAATAAACTATCAGAGTGGAGCTGAAAGCAACAGACTTCCAGTGTGAGGCAGGAAACAGCAATTTGCACGATTCCTGCAGGACTCAAGTAGGACTTTCCTGCAGTAGCCTGTAACACTGGTACTGAAAAATCAACCTTAAGTGCTTTCAAAAATGAAACCTTGTCACAAGACAAGTTATTGCCATTGGAAACAGCTACCCTCTTCAACAGACAACAACGCGTATTTTGTTCGCAGCCAATAAAAGTTGGAATTTCATCACAGACGAAGATACCTTCTCCGGGGAGGCAAACGACCCTGTTATCCGCGTTCCGAGCGCGTCCCCCACCAGGGCGGAGGGAGCAGCGCTGACCGCCGCCCCGCACCCGGCAGCTCCGAACCCTCGCGGGGCTCGCTTCCCTCGAACACCTTCGGGACAAAAGTCACCCGAGCGGCCGCTCCACAGCTCCTTTTCCCCACGCAGGCCGGGGCACATTCCCCACCGCCGCGGGTCGCCCAGCCGGGGTTCCCGGCCTCTCTCGGTGCCCAGCTCCCCGCCGCGCCCCGCGTTGTGCCCGCAGCCCCGGCGGTCCCGCCGCGCCCCGCTCCCGCTCCCGCTCCCGCACCTGCAGCGTGTCGGCGCCGCGCTCCGCCGGGGCAGGGGGCTCGGGGGGCTCGGGGGGCTGTGCCCGGACCTCCGGGAGGGCGGCAGCGGCCACNGGGCTGCCGCCACCGCCCCCGCCGTCGGGTGGGCGCTTTTATAACTTCCCGGCCAGGCCGAGGTCGCTCCTGGCTTCCCATGGAAACGGACTGCTGGTGGCTGGGAGATTCCGGCGCCAAACCCTGCAGCCAGGCTGAATTCCCTGCAGCCAGGCTGAATTCCCCGCTCCCAGCGGCTCCCTGAGCTCCGGGGACAGCAGCCTCCCCCTGCCCAAGGGTGTCACACCTTGTCACCGCCCGAAGAGCTGGAAACTTGTATCAGGTACTGCGTTAGTCCTTCAGACGCAGTGAAACGATCTCACCTTTAACATCTCGTTCGCAGAAACTCCCAAACGTTTATGCAGCCCTCGCACCTGGCATGACTGGGGGAGGCAGGAGAGTTCAAAGCTTCAAACGCCGCTGTTTTGACTGCATGACAAAAGAGCAGCGAAATTTAATACAGCCGGGTGCTACAGGTGCACATCTTTCTTCTAACTGGAGAACACAGCGAGGGTTGCGCTCTTTAAATGACCAGAGAAAGTCCTTGCTATCAGGTTTCCAGCACTTCTCACTCCCAGAAGGTACCGGTGAAAATAAAGAGCTTGCTGACACTCTGGTAGACATGCTGATCATCCATGCATACATCAAATTCTAAATGTCTTCATAAACAAATCTGTCCCCGAGAAAATTTCTTCCTCCTTAACTTCTGATACAAGGTTCAAGTCAGGGTGGCAATTGCGCTACAGGAAATGGTTACAATTCATACTCGAAAGTACTGAAAACCGCCTAAGATTAAACATACATGAAGGACAGACTAGATATGTACAGCCTGACACTGAGGCATCAGCAGCTTTTGTTCTACCACAATCTATGTCAATGCATCCTCGGGAATGTAAAAGCTAAATACTAGGAGTAAAACACAGATAATTCAGGAGCAGAAACCTGAAATTCTTTATAGAAATGTGTAAGAAACCCAACGTCCAGACTTGAGGTAGTTATTTCACCTTGGATTGTGTTTCTCTTCTGATCTTTTTTCATGTAATTTGAACTCTGGACGAGGCAGTCTCCTGCTAGTCTTTTTTGGAAACATACATACACAGGGCTGCAAAAAAACTGCAGAAAATGCATTTCTCAGCCCAAGAATTCCTAATCATTTCTTAACAGGATTTTCCACCTATTCTTAAAACTCTCTGGTAGGCAAAGACTACCCAAACTTCCCAAGGGGTGTGGTCCAGTTCTCATTATTTTTTTACTAATATTGAGTATTACTTCAAAGTACACTTTTTCTCATCCATCCTTCAGAGACTATGCAGAAAAAGTGACCTTTATAATTATAGTTTTTAATGTGTTTGTTGTGGATTAACTCTGGTAGACAGCTAAACACCACACAGCCACTTGCTCCCTGGCTTGCAATGGGAAATATTTTCTCAGTGGCTTTTTTTCTCTCCTGAAAATAAGCTAATTGTTTCAGATAAAACCTATTTATTTAATCATTCCCTTTTAATACGTAGGTTCTGTTTTTTATGATTTTTCAGTTGTCAGTACTGTTGCCAAAATTTGGCATGCAAAATTCTTCCAGTGGTCTTAGAAGCCACAGAGCAGAAAAGGAAGTTTTCTACTGAGGGTTTGAACAGAATTTTTTTAAAATTTTCCACTGCTTAAACACCCTTAAGATAATTCTTTTTTCCCTACGTTTTAGTGGAATTTCCTGTGTTTCAGTTTGTGTCCAACCTGTCAAACTGGTTAAGCACAACTTCCCCTTCTTAAATCCATGCTGGAACATGATAAAGAAACAAAATGTTCAGAATTTCAGAACTGATAGTGATGCCATTAGGTAACCCTTTCTCAGCAATGCAATCATTGCTTACATTTGGTGTATAGAGCACTAGACAGGTGAATATGTCCAAACATATCTCAGAAAGCCTCAGTCTGCGTCACACCTGAGTCCCTGCAGTCACCTTGGTCCCTCAATTCTCTTGTATCACTTTTGACATCAGTTACTTACTTGGCACTACTCACCTCAATCACTTAGCCAAGCCTACCTGTAACTCCATCATCTCCATTCAGCTCCTTTTATCAGCCATTTCACTGCTGCCAGCTCTCAAGTTAGTCAGCTCCTTCAAGTGGACCTGCTGGGCAGTCACCTGCTGCCCCCAGAATCTCTGTCAGCTCTACTAATGGCAAAGTGTATGACAGAACTTTTGTCCAAAGTGATTTGTACAAAAATGTCTTTTGTATTTCAGATTTTTAAAAAATATTGATACTTGTAAAAATAGAAAGCAGTTTCACTGAGACAGTCACTAATACAAGTTTCCATAACTGAAGATTAATGTAAATTTTACAGGTAATAGCTATATGATAGTTTAAGCATAGAAGTGTTTTCTGTTTCCAGCTTAAGTTACAGCAAAAACAACATTCCAGCTGTTGCTTGACTAATTCAGTGGGGAATGAAGGGATTATTCACATAACATGCTCTTATTTGTGTGTCTAAACAAATTCAGGAGAATGCTTTTGGGAATATTTCCAGACTTTGATATTCTGGTTCCAAAGGGGGTCACAAGACACCTAAGGAGAGAAAAGAATGAGTTTACACGTTATTTTGGCATAATATTTTCCCAGGCTGTGACCATCTTCTATTTAGGCAATTTTTAGAGCCTATTGTCATGGTGCCACCATGACACTTCAGCCCGGGCACCAGGGGCCCTGTGGGTGGGTGATAGCAGTTCCTGGCAGCCAGATCCATCCTGCTGCTTTAGCCAGGAGCTGGGCAGCCAAGGGGCACTGAGGCAGCCTCAGTCCTGGCACTGGGCACCTCTCTGGGGACAGGGATAGATCAAGGCCATGTTTTGTCTACTTAAGAAATCACAGTGGAAGCTGTTCCGGATCCTTCTCTAGCCTCCCACTAACCCCATGCAAAGTTGTTGAATCCGCAGTGTTGTTTGGGAAAGGGATCCACAGGTTTTCTGCCTGTTGCATGAAGAGTATCTTTCAAATATTTGTTTTGAACTTGGTTCCCACTATCATCCCATATTTACATTTGAAAAACATGGTGAACATTCAATCACTATCCATTTTATCCATGCCATTCATATTTTTGTAGACTTCTGATATGTCTTGCCCTGCAGAAACAACCCTTTTCCAGCCAACACAACCATTCTCCTTATGGAAGACATCCTAGTCCTTTGGTCACCCTTCTGCATGCACTTCTCTTCCTTATTCTAGTTGTTGCATATATTTTTTGACATGGAAGAACCGTAACTGCACAGGATATTCAAGGTGTGAGCAAACAATTTATATAGTTGTGTAATTACATTTTTCCTTTTGCTATTTCCTTCCTGAAAAATTGTACTGTGTTGTTTTGCTTACTTCTGCTGATTAGTGAGTGTAATTCTTTTTTTGTAATTTTCTGTTGTGTAATCCTTTATTATACTCGCAGGATCAATGATAATGTTTTAGGATCCCAAAGTTTTTAAGAACTGATCTTGGACAGCAGATAAGTCTTCTGACATGATAACAAAAAGTACAGAAACAGATACTGCTTGACTTGGCAGTATTGAAATTCATTCAGCTTCCCCCTAGCAATACCACCAGCAGTAATAAATATTCACCCAGCATGGATAAAAGCCACAACAGCACCACCCTGGTTTTGTAAAGCATTGAAGGTAAATTTGGATAAAACCCACAACAACATCTACCATAGTTATGTAAAGCATTGAAGATAAGTTTTGAGTAGTACCAAATGAAAAAGTATAAGATCACAGTGGGACAAAAGAAATACCTTATTGTACACATCCAAACCCAAAAGTTCTTAGTTTTGTGAGTTAGCCTGTGACATATTTAATTCAAAGGTTTAACTCTATGATCTCAGAGGTATTTTTCAATCTAATTGATTCTAAGTGATTCCGTGATATCCAAATCACTGTCAAGGTTTTAGGAAAACCAAGAATTTCAAATCTTTTTCTGGTTTACATTGACACCTTTTTACTCAAATCCAGCACAGTAAAAATAAACAGGCAACTTTGGTCACTTCTATCACACTTAAAATGTTCTATGAACCCTTCAAAAATTATATATCCAGATAATCCCAGTTTTCATATTTTTGCATAAAACAGCCACTAGAGGGGGAGATAATCCCAAACACTGGAGTACATCTAATCCTAGCTGGCACAATTTATACATTTGAATCTACTTTCTATCACCATGACCACAAACTCTATTTTTTTTGTTTACAGTACAATACAAGTATTCAGCTACATTGAATTATGTGTTGTTAGGTTATTATTTGTTATTAGGCCCAGCAGATGAATCAGAAGTCTCTTGCCAGTGCAAAGGCCTTTCCTTAGAAGACTCTATTTATTTAGTAATTAACTGATCAGTTTAAATTGTCATTTCTCTGTCAAGGTGATTTGATATTGGGACTCTAGAGTTCAGCTATCTTCCTTTAAGGAACCTTAAATTCATGGTAACTTCAGCAGTCTTAGACTCACAAATCCTAACAGATCAAAAAACTCTGGCATGTTGTGCTCAAGCACAAGTATCCTTATTGAGACAATAAAAAAGCATGTTACGTACTCAAGCAGTTAGGTTATGACACTTACAGCAAATGTCAATTTATTAAACAAACACAGAAAATCAATCTGTACTATCTATTGTGAGCATTAAAAAAATCCAGTGATTTGTTAAGGTCACAGTGACAGTCCTGACTGCTCCACCTCCACTCAGATCAATGTCTCTATAGCTGCTAGGAGCCCATGGAGTCGAGGTAAGGAAGACTTAAACCATGTTGTATCACAAAGCAATCAAGACCAATGGTTCTCAAAAAGAGAGGAACAAAATAATTATCCACATCCATGGCGTAAAAAAGTTGTTAAACCTTGTCAAACATAATGCAGCTATGATAAAATCTTCATCCCATAATCAAGTGGCAGCCATGGTCATACTTGATTATGGGAGGAATTACTTTGTATTTTATTGTGACTTGTTAGGCAAATTTGTGAGGCTGATGTGAGATAGTATGTTATTATAGTTCTGAAAAGGTAATCTGTCAAGCAAAGCCAAGGAAGATGTGTCCCAGCACAGACCTGTACATCCATGTAACAGCTCCAGCAATTCCCTGATCTCACTTGCTTCTCCAGTGGGGAATCATAGAGGCAGGCCTGCAGAGGCTGATTATCCACCACAACAGCAATTATAACCAATGTGAAGAAATAGAAGAACATGAGAGATCAGGCAGAACCACAAACTGAATTGTTATTGGTTTTTTGTGGCTTTTTACCTGGGTGATGTAAACACCCAAAACTACTCTATGTTCTACTTGGTTATAAACCAGTAATTTGCAGAGGGATTAATATAATTAATATTATTAATATTATTAAATAATACATACCTATAGATATAAATGTACATTATAAAAATATATTCCCTTGAGTGTATATTCATTTCTCAGAAGAGGAAAAATCAATATTGAGAAAAGTGTCACATCAAGACAGGATGTCTAAGCAGTTATCAAAAAGAAATATTATAATTGTGACATACATCAAAAGAGCAAGAAGTGGCAACTGTAAATAGAAGGTGTAATGGTCAATCACAGAAACAGGAATTTTTCCATGAAGGAAGTTTGTCTCACAGGAAGATAAATAACTCATGGAACATGCTTTAAAGAAGAAAAAGAGAAAGTAAGCTGTTGTTGTAGCTATCAATATGACCTCTTTTTAAAAAGCAACAAATGAAAACTTTATCCAGTTTTCTAAAGGCAGGACACCAAGTGTCTGGTTTTCCCATGCCCTTTGGTGGTGGTGTGTGCTACGCTGAGTAAATCTGATGTTGTAGGAGTGCAAAGCATTCATAAAAATTTAGAGAAGCAGCAGTGCTGTGAGAACACATTCTCCTGTCCCTCCTCACAGGTTCTCTGCAAAGGAGGTACGAACAGCTGAGGAAGGGAGATGCAGTGGAGCAATGGGAGCAGCAGAGGACGACTGATTCAGAATTGTCCATGCTGAGAAAGATGAGAGGAAGCCCTGAAATCAAGCAGTATTGTTCATGAGGGGTGGAGTTCCTTTTAATTGGGAAAACTGTCTGGTAGCTGAAATGGCTGAGGTTATATAATATAAGAGTTTGCTTGCAATTGCTTTCCAGCTGCTAAAGGAAACATTTAAAAAATTAAACTTATCAAATTTTAACAGAGGAAATGTATTCAAATATTTACATGGCTGTGACCATGCAAACAGAACCCTAAAACATCATTAAAATCTCAGTTCTTCATTGCCAAGGAGGTCATACCAGAACGAAGAGAAGAGAACAAAATAACGGTTAGAGTGAAACTCAAGAAAACCCCAGAAAGTTAGACTTTAAATGGAGATAATTCACAGAAAGTCACAGAAAGGAGTTCATCTTTGACGAATCAGACTGCTTTTGAAAAATATAGCTGAGCAACTATGCTCCTTTTTTGCCTGGTCTTTCGAGTCTTTTTGCCTTACAACCCCTTTTAAAAGCTTGTCAAAGATCTCTTTACAAAGTAGATAATTAAATATTGTAAGGGTAAATTACTTGCACAGATAAAGGACTAGCTTGGATAGCAAAGGCAGAGAGCACTAGTGTCAAATAAGAATTTGGGCTAGAGAAATATGAAGAGCTGTGTGCTACAGAGACCAATAATGGCTGGGAGTGACTTCATTCCTCTCATGCAGATCTCTGGCCAGGGTGAGGAAATGTGGCTGTAAGGGAGCAGAGGCTGCTCATGACACATAACTGGGCAGAGATTCAGCACAAGGGAAAAGAGTCATAAACATCAGAAGGTCCTGGACAGAGCAAGAGCGACAGGATATGAGTTAGTGTGCTTGAATTGGAAGAAATGGTGTTTTATTGGAGCCCACACAAATGTAAATGTAGCACTGCCTGACTGTGCTTCTTATTGACTTTTTACTTACCAAGTACAGTGAGAGAGCAGGACTACTGGTGCTGAAGCAGAAAGTTTTCAAGTGTTTAGCACGAGACAGAACTCAGGGCAGATACAGCCATCTCCAACAACACTTCCAACCTTTTGAACAATATTACAGATGTAAGCCTGATTATTTTTTTAGTAGCAAAGGCCAGACCAAAAGAGAACATTATGTAGGAGTGTGAACAAGTGGATGCCTTGCAATAATATTTATTTTTAATATATCTGACACATTGCACAGATTATGCCACACCAAAACTGAGCAAAATGTTAAACCAAAAACTTAATATTAAGGATGATACACTAAGACTGAACATTCTATAGCTTTGGCTATTTAAAACTAATTTTATTTAGCAATTTAACTTCACTACCTAACAACTGTATGTAGAACATGTGCTGTGGACTTTTTAAGGTTCATTGTTTGCCACAGAGGCATCTTTGTTCATATTTTTAGATCTTTCAGATATTTGTTTACACATTTCCTGTGGAGGACATACCTTCTGTAATACAGCTTGTGCATCAGCCCACTCCTGATTTATTTTAGTATCCCCCAGCTGATGGGGACAGATGGGTGAGGGCTGGGAGCAGAGGAATGCTGCCCTGCCTCTGATGGCACTGGAAGGTATGCAGCTCGCCTCCCCCAGACAGCTTTCAAGAGCCTTTGGGAAAGGGGTTAACGTGACTTTAGGTCACCACAAACATTAGAAATCTACAATAGACTAAAGGGGAATCAGCTTTCTGTCTTGTGCAGCAGGGTACAGGTCGCTGAGATGCTGTTCCTGAAGATTCCTATCCCAGAGATGTTGTGTCATATTGAGGGAACTGGAATGCTTTACTACAAAGTAAAGTGGTTTGTGATGTTCATAAACTTTTCCTGCAGTTCCCATCTTCACTTGTCTAGCTATGGAATTGAAATTCCATTCTTGTCTCAGCAGACGGGGAATTGCAGTTGAGATTCACATATTTTGGATTAACACATTGTAAAATTAAATAGAGTCTAATGGGGGCCCTTGCACAGGAGACAGGCCTCCATGAACTTCTCCATGTGAGTTCTTCCCGTGGCCTGAAGTTCTTCATGACCTGCTCCAGCACAAGGCGCCTTCCATGTGGTGCAGTCCTTCAGGATCAGGCTGCTGCAATGTGGATGCCCCATGGGGCCACAAGTCCTGTCAGCAAACCTGCTCCACTGTGGGCTCCTTTCTCCAGGGGTCCACAGGTCCTACAAGAAGACAACTTCAGCATGGGCTAATAATGAGGTCACACCCTGCCTCAGGCACTCACTTACTCTAGCGTCAGATCCTTCTTTGCCTGCTTCTTCTTTTCTTCTGCTCTCCCGTTGGCCTCCAAGGGCTGCAGGGGAACAGCTGCCTCACCATGGTCTGCATAACTGGCTGCAAGAAATTCTTGGCTCCAGTGTCTGGAGCACTTTCTCTCCCTCCTTTTGCACTGATCTGGATGTCTGCAGGGCTATTTCGTTCACATATTGTAACTTCTCTCTCCAGTTGCTGCTGCACAGCAAATTTTCTCCTTTTAAATATGTTATTCCAGAGGCACTTGCACTGTCACTGATGTGCTCAGCCTTGGCCAGTGGCAGGTCCATCCTGGAGCCAGCTGGCATTAGCTCTGTTGGACATGGGAGAAGTCTGGCAACTTCTCAAAGAAGCCACCCCTGTAGCCTTCCCTCCGCAACCAAAATCCTGGCACACAAACCCAATACAATGCCATAGGCAGGGCAGGGAGCAGAAGAGACACTTCTGAAAGCTTTACTCCATGCAGATCATTTAGATTGGCCATTGCATTCCCTTAGTGTAACAGAGTCAACACAAAGGGAGAAGACTCCAACTCCCACAGCCTTCTTTGGGAAATGTGGATGATCTGAAAGATGAATACTGTGCAAAACTGTGGGTTTAGAAAACAATGTTTTAATGTAGAAATTCTTCTAAAACGTTGTTTGCAAACCTGTTTGATATTCTTTGATTCATGCACTGTATTATGCTTACCAGCAAGTTTTTCACCAAAAATGCGTATAGCACATTAGTGTCTTTCTGAATAGAAGGATGGGATGATTCTCTAGGGAAGAACCCTGATATGAATGCTGTCAGCTGTTAGTTCCCAGTACGCAGAATGCACATCATGCCTGCCTCTGTTACAGGTATGGTAATTGGTATAAACCCAGGCTACAATTAGGCCAGGTCCACTGGGAGGGAATCATAATTCTGAACTTTCAGATCCCTCAATATATCTGTTTGGGACTTGGACAAATTCCTGCTTGACACTGCCCCTGTTTCTCCTGTATCCTCTGGAAAACCAGCCAAAGGCAACTGCTTCCCCTGCTAAGGTGGCTTCATCCCTCAACAAATGACTCAAGTTTCTTGCTGTCTTCTCCCCTTGGGTACAAAATTTCAGGGCTCAAACAGAAAGCCCTTCTGGCTTCTTGTGCAGTTCCACATGTCTTTCTGCCTCCTTCAGGACTATGCAGGGAGTGGAAAATCCCTGTTTTCCCTCACAGCTTCTCCCTTTAGTGAGTGTGTAGAGGCAGAAGTGGAATGACCTGGGGAGAGGAGGCTGCAAGGTCCAGCAGAAAGGAAAGGCTGATGACAGCAGATCCTCTGCCACATGTCTAGTGGGAAAGGAAATGTATAGAAAATGTTTGGTAGGAAACAGGAGGAAGTCATTTGGGAAGGAAATAAAACACTCAAAATCAGAAACAAAAATAGAGAAGGAAAGATTTCCTTCCTCACATCTTTTATGATTTCTATTGAGAAAAAAACCTCATAGATGCTCCATACCGTCAAACTGTAAACAGACTGGAAATCAAACACTTCCTTATATGTAGTTGCCACATCATAGGACCTTTTTCCTACAACATAAAACATAAAAACACCACCTCAAAAGCTAAAATTGTGTATTAATATCTTTATAGTCTGTACTTCTGAAAAATTTTATACAAGGAAGCTGGGTAAGTGTGGAATCCTACCATTAATGTGCACTTTTTACCAATCTCTAGTACTCAGGATTGCTGATACAAAGTATATAACCATAAGAAAACCAAGCTTACACGAATATGTGATTTTTTCTGCAATTTTGTCTGTTAATTTGTTCCTTCAATTTGTCTTATAGTTGCTGTTATTAACAACACTTCTGTTTTTCTACTTGAATAATTTGTTATTCCCTAGACTAAGACAGCTTTGAAAATAAAAATTGAGTCTTGGTGAGTTTAATATTAATTTCTTATTGTTAACCAACTAAGATCATCTTTATATGTCTGGAATATAAATGCATATTAATAATGCCAGCATATCTTTAGGAACTTACTATCATCATAATAAAACACTCCACTAAGTATAACAGTATGTTCACAAGGTAGTACCTGGGGATAAAGTGTAGATGTTTGATTATATTAACATTTAATATAAAGTGTTTAGAGGCTATAATTTGGTATATAAATGTTCTTGAGTGTTAATGAAGTGTTGAAGGATTGATAAACAACTCACGTGAAACCCTAATGCAGAACTGAAATCTGTGAGCAATTCCTTTTTGTAATTCTCTTTGATTTACAGGAGCAGACCTGTGAAACTATTCACTGAACAGCAATATCTCAGACTGAGGGGAACACAGGCTTTGAATACAAAAAAACTTAGAGTTTACAAATACTTCTGTATCAAAATAACAATACATAGTATATTTATGAAGCTGACAATGCATATATTGACCATACAGTTAAAAATCTGATTCCAGTGTTTGTGACTGACTGAAATGCAGTGTAAACCAGAACTGTCTTGAAGCCTGACATCTGTCATATGGCTCTGTGTGTTGGTCTGACCAGAAGCATCGTTCTAGAAATCCCTTCACTGCATAAGCTCTACCCAGTGATCTAAAGTGTTCTGAGAATATGTAACGTACAAGATAAAGAAAGCCGGTCAATGACTAATAACATTATTTTGACTGAGCTGATACAAATTTTACTATGTTAACATTTTTGTATTGCAGCAGCAGAAGGATAAAGCAGTCCAAAATTTGCTAGGTTTCTGTTAAGCTTTCCTTATTGTTCTTGGCTGGGACAAAAAAAAAAACTAGTAATTTATCGTCTCAAATTGCGCAAGCAATTACATTCTTTGAAAACCATTATCTGCATGAAATCTCTTATGGCAGGAAATCACAAACAGAAATTCCTTCACAATGAGAGAAAAATCCAGACTACTTTCAATACTTGTGTTAAAGTACAAAAGTTGCCACAAAAATTGATTCACTAATCACTGCGATTCCAAATACCTATCTTGACAGTACACTGATTCCTTTAGAAAGAGACTAAGGATATGAGGTAAGGAAAAAGTGAATTGTCTGAAATTCTAACAATTCAATTTTCTATCAGAAAATCTGTAATTTGTCATAACTGATCACTGAAGAGAAATACAGAGAACACTGAACAGGTGTTCAGTGCATTTCAAGCTCATGCTTTAGCTTTAAAACAGTGTTGTGATACAGTGAGAGAAAAATACCTGGCTATTCATATCAGCATTTATGACTGTTTTGGAAACGTTTGCCTGAGAATAATATTGTAGTAGAAACTTTGGTTCGCACTGACATTAGAATACAAATCAAGCAACCAATGGATATTTTGTTGTGACTCACTGCAAAATATGTTAAGCAGCAAAATGCAATTTAGAAAACATAATGGCCTGGATTTTAAAAGTTACCTTTTTTCCCTGTGGAATTTTTAAAACCACACGCTTAAAATTATTTGTCTGTAGGCTGATGAATCATGTTGAGAGACTGATTTTTGTGAATAAGAAAGAAGTAACCAATAATTTACTGATTTGATAAGACATGGAGCAGAAGCACCTGAGAGGAGCGATGAAGGAAAGAAATCACTGTCTGCTTACATGCTGAGCCAGACCATTTACAGCCTGTTTACAATAACTGGCAGGATGATAAAAAGTCACTTTTTTTTTCCCTTTTGCTTTTCCTTGCAATATTCACATGTCATCATACCAGTTCTGGAAGCTGCTGAAATCCATCAGTAACTCCTCATTTTGTAACACAATTGTATGTTAGATGTATGTAGCATACTTAGCTCAGTGAATTTACTGAAAGGCAAAAACCACACAAAAAAGTGCCGAAGTAGTAGTTCATAAGTGTCTCTGGATGAGCCCTCCCTAAAATATGTGCTTTTAACCTCTATTCAAAATGAGTAGAGAAGACCAAAGGGAGAGCAGAGGTGAGGAGCTCAGTCTGCTGCAGATAGTCAGAGGCTGTCTGACCTCCCTGAGCTCCAGTTGGATATTCCAAGGAACTTCATGTTCCTGAGGAAAAAAACTTTGTGATCTGCAGAGCTGAATGGCATCCTCATCTGCCATGCTGCAAAGAATGCTACTCACATGATACTTTTAAAATAATAACAACAGACAGCAAGAATGCCACACATAAAACCACCTCATATATCAGCTTTATGACATTGTGGGGTTTTTTTGCCAAAGTTGAACCAGTCCTTGCTGAATCAAAGAAACCTTAATGTTTTAGCTTTTTTCTTTAATTTGACTCTCTAAAGATGGTAAAATGAGGAAGGCACCTCAGTTTGCATTTTTCCTTGGCGTGCTGCTTTTACATAGCAACAACCTCCCTTCCTGACTGTAGTAATCTCACTCTGCCCTTTCTAGCCCTGTCTGCCAGTACCTGCTATTACCTTTTTAATAGCACTGCAGATTGCTAGTAGTCATAAATTGCAGGTTTTACACTTAATCATGATTTCTTTGATCCATTTCTGTCAATGTCATAATTTAGATCACCTTTTTTACCAGCACAAGGGTTGTCTCAATGTCTAAAGGAACAGATATTTTGTCAGGTTTATTTCTTATCCAATCATCAAGCCAGGATAAAAATGAGAAAATGGTGATTTTCTCTGCCACCTTTTCTCTTTTCTGCTGACTTTCAGTAACCTTCATGCCTGTTGCACTGTGTAGCAATTCTTTTTAATCATTTATTTTGTTAAAATGCAAAGTGTGTCAACAACTCGTAGGGAAGGTGACAAAGCTAATTCTGGAGGAATGCATTCCATCTACTTGGTCAGACACTGCCAGCAAGAAATGCCTCTTTCACACCTGTATTAATGACAGTTTAGACATGTGTGTCCTGCCCTCATATATCAGCAGAAGCTTGCCCTTCCATGGATGTAATTAACTCGGCCTTGCCTGTGGGAAAGAACACAGCAGGTATGTCAATCTCTGTGTGGCTGAGCTGGCTAATTCTTGTCTTTTCATGATGCTGCTGGACTTGGGAGTGCACACTCAGAAAATACTGTATTTTCAGGTTAAGCTTCTGGGCTTTCTTGAATCAACACCTTGACGGTGCAGATGACAACATTTAAAGGCTAGAAGTACTTATGTTCTGAATGTTTGAGTTATATTTTTTGTCTCATACAACCTTCCAGAAAAATATTGAATTAAAAGTTTGTACTCATTTTGCATTTAGAGCTCCATTTTGCATGAACAAAAAGTTACCCCACTATATGGGAGATAAGGCAGTAAATAAAGTCCTGAACTTTATGATACACAGATATTCATGCTATTAGATTGTCTTCTACCACTGGTGTCCATAGTCTATGTCTCTACTGTTCTCTTTGCTTACTCCCAAGGACCGCACCAGTGCAGACATGGCAATGTGAAGCATCAAGATGGTCATTCATTCATTCTTACATCCGTCCATCCATCCATCCATCCATCCATCCATCCATCCATCCATCCATCCATCCATCACAGTGTGTGACTTCAGACAGCTTACACAGCCCAGGGAATTCATCAGGGAAGAGAAGTCAGTGGTTACTGGGTGGGAATTGGCACCATTACCAAGGGGAACAAACCTCCCAAAACAAATACTCTCACTACAAAGGCTTAAATAAAATATCACATTCAGCCCACTAGTCAGGGAGCAAATATATCTGATTGTGATGAATGTCGGTAATCAGTTGGTATGGGAAAGTTTCAAAAAATTGTTTTACTTCAAAAGAAACTCCAGTTTGAATAATTAAAGGTTTTAATTTATTCAGAGCTCAAAAATACAGACATTGCTCATAAAGGGAAGAGTGAGAGGTTTTCAGAAGGACATAACTCAGTTCTCTGGCTGTGTATTCTGAAGGGCTGCAGAGAAACAGATTTTTAATAGTAACAACTCCATACTGAGATGCTAACACATCAGTGGGGACACACAAGTACAACGACACTTTTTTGTCCCATCTTTTCTGTACCTTAAGCGAGGCTAAAGTGGTTATTTAATTTGCATATTTCAGAAATGATTGTGTCCTTCTACAACTACAAATATTTCATTTATATACAAGAATACCTCTATTTTAACATCCAGAGAAAAATTCCTGTGGGACAATAATTCCACAGACTGGGCAAGATTGCTAACAGGGTTAAGCACAACTTAGAAATCTTGCTTATTTCTTTAAACTGTTAAATTAGGTGGACACATATTACATAATATATATCATGTAACATAATTTGAAGAAAAAAAGGAAAACTGGACAAAGTGCTATATATTCGATACACAGTTTTATTTCAGAAAAGTTTACTTGCCCAAAGCAAAACATAAAAATAAAATAAAAATTTAAGTACAGCAGTGCTCATTTATATAAACAGGCACCTCATTTTGTAACTATACTTCAGGTCATAATTAATGAGCTTAATTATTTATCATTCAGAGAATCATGTATCAAATATTATGATCATATACTTATATATGTTATATAGCAAATATCACTCTCATTCTCTACTTGCAAAAATGAAACAATACAAACCTAAAACTCTGAGACAGAGATAGAGAGAGATAGATACATAGATAGATACATAAATACATACATAGTATTTGAGATCTATCGAACAACAGGTGCTTTCTAAAAGAAGAACACACGACTTACTTTGTTAAGATGTCATTGCTTTGTAGATCATGTATTTGGGAAAAAGAAAGAGGAAGCTGTGCAATTCTGATGGTTCATGCATGGACTCATGCCAATAACTATAGAGCTGGGCTAATTTACAATCTATTTTTTCTGGGTGAAGGACCCATTTGATCACCCAACCAGTAAAGGCTTCACTAATTCCTAACCCTGGGGAACAAAGGAATGCTCTAGAGGCCCTGCATGGTAAGGGGGGGCAGGATGAGGATGTTTTGGCATCAACTCAGCTGAGGATTAACAATTTTGCCCCAGATCTGAAGCAAATGGATGACCACACAGCGAATCCATTGCTTAGGATCAAGCTGGGGTTGAGAAGTCTCATGTGGCAGTTGCAGCAGCTTGGGCCTTGCAAAAACCCATGTGTCCTCTAGACCACTAGAGTTGAGAGTATAAGTGGTATCCCAAAGGTGTGAACTGGACTCTAGAGTTTACCTGTGTTTTGACTATGTGTTGAATTTGTGGACAAAATTGCACCCTGCCAAATCAACACCACACTAAGTGTTTCTGCCATTAATTTGGCTATAGGCAGAGCTGGTGTTGATAAATGCCATATCTGCTAAAGTTTTGTGCTGTATGCTTGTTCTTCCCTGTTTTCTTAATTTTCTGTGTTTGTTTCTTTGGATTGCTAGCCCTCTTATGGCATGAATCAGCAAAACACTCAAGCACCATCCCTGACTGAATTCATGGAGATTTAGCATTTGTTTAACATCAGCCCCATCAGAACAGTTCAATCCAACAGCAAACTCTGAGCAGAAGCCCACTGACTATGTCAAAGAGGAGTCAATGCCCCTGTGGTGTGAATCACAGAATTTTATATTTCCACTTTCTGTCACACTAAGCCCACAAAGAACTTCATTCTGCAATGTTTTTATAACAAAGAGTCGTGCCTGTCTTTCACTGGAACCAGAACTTGTATCAGTCTGGTCTCAGAACTAAATGTGTATTTTCAAATGTATTCAGGTCAAAGAGTATGTTCATGAATAAAAAACTTCTGTCTGTTTGGTACTGCATTCCAATACAGATTGTAAGCAAATAGACAAATTAAAGTGAATTGGAGCTTTCAGTCCCTTCTCCTGTGTAGCTATCCCTGGTGAATTTAACTGAATCAATGAATAAACCTCTTCTTTTAAATGAATGTTGGACAAGAGAAAATTTTGAAAATAGTACCAGTGACCAACTGACATTCTCCTCTATTCAGAAGTAGTCCCTAATGAACTCTGAAGGTATAAAAGGACCTCTATGTGTTTCAAATAAGGAATTCACACAATTCTATGAGGTCTAACCATGAATACAAAGAAAGATATATGGGATGGGTTTTCACTTACTCAGTCACCCTCTTGCATTTTCCAACATTTAATCATGCTTGGGGAACTTTGCACATCCATTACATGTGGTGGTGTATAGAGACCCCCTTACCTAGTCATATTGTTACAAAGGGAAGCTAAAACTACGAATAATAAAAAAATTAACCATATGACAGAGGCACACTGTGTTTCGGGGTTGTAGGTGTTGTAGCATATCTTCAGTTATGACACCCAGATAATTGCTGATGACAAACTGTGTATTCTGAAGCTGCTGCACTCCCACAAAGGGACTTTTGTTAGGCTCCGTGGATGTAAGCAAGACCTCCTGCTGCTGTGCCGCCAGCACACTGCCCTCTCTGAGCCCACATTGCCAGTGAACACTAACCCACCCTCCCACACAGCAACAAGTCAGAGGGCCTCACACTGAGCATGCACAGAGAGCAGCTGTACACAAAACTCTGAGGAGAAAGTTTGCTGGGGGCCCACAGCCCATTATTTGAAAAAGATACCGTGAATCTGCCTGTGTGCTCCTGAAGTGATGCTCCAGAAGAAATTCCACAGCAAGTAAATGCCACTCTCTGCAAAGGCATTGGTGCATTGCCTGACTGTGCTCAGGAGACTAAGCCTGTTTCTTCAAAATCTCACTTCCATATGGCATTGTCTTATCCAGAGCAGTACCAGAAATAACCAACAAAAGCGTGAGGCTAAAAGAGAACCTCTTGCTAAAAAAACCGATCATGCTGGATGTCTCTCAAGTGCATATTTGCAAGTGGTTTGATTTTAGGAAGGTGTGAGTGTGTGTCAGTTTTCATACAGGAGACTGACTGCAGGGTATTCTGTTCTTTGAAAAACAGGGCGCACACACACACACACATATATATTTATGTCTCTACACAGACATACATACATAGGAGTCTAATTTTACGCTTCCAGGTGCAAATATTTTGACTCATGTCTTTTGTATCCACATATCCCATGACATGTATCTACATAACACACGTAGGCTAAATAAACATACGGTGCTGCTAATAGCCCTAAGGTGTTATTTCCCATATCATAGACACTATTTGCCACACTGTATGGAAAGCCTGCCCTAAACCCAATGCTTGCTTTGTGTCTGTGCTGCAGTGAATCTATCTCACAAGGCTGAGGATGGGCACCACGCCATCGTAACAGATGGGTCTGACAGCCAGGAGACCATGTGTGTGCATCCAGTGTGGGTGAGACTGAGAAGAGCCTTTGCCAGGGAGATTTAAACAGCTTTCTGTTTTGGCTGTACCTACTGCAAGGAGAAGGGTGTAGGCTTACGTTACATGAGGTCTATGCAAGTGCAGAGATTGGAGAGGGGGCATCACGTGTGTAAAGAAGAATCCATTCAAATAGCTACAAATCAAAGACATCCACTGAGAACGAGTGAGGTGGTGTTATGGAACTCCACACCCCTCTAGCTCCCCTTGGGAAGACCAAGGAAAACTCGTCATGACAAGTTAATCGTCTGAACACGCCAGCAAGGTTGCAGAAACCTGTTGCACAGGCTTTCTTCCTGTCCCAGAGGCACATAATACTCGGTAAAGCAAAGGCCTAACTTTCAAGTAACAAGAAGATACAGCTCTTCCATATGGTGTAAAAATCTGCTCAGTAAAGGAACAAGTCATTTTGGTAAAAAGAACATGAATTTAGTCCATATCTTAAAAAAAAGTTTAATGTCCAGTGAACAATTTGGTAATTGCACAAGTAGAAGGTAAAACACTGCTTTCAAAAATTATCCCCTTGTAGAATTAGTATCCTCAGATCAGGTCTGTGTGCCTGTATAGACCTAAAGAGAAACAACATAGAAACACCATACAAGCTGTATTTATTCAGTGCTATGAAATTTGAAGCACAATCAGTGTCATTTTCTTAATTGTCATGCATTTTATTCATACCCATACCCAGAAAAATCTACATAAAAATAAAGTCTGCCATCTAAAAACAATTAAGTGGTACTTCAACTATTGTCTTGAACTACTTTTCAATTAAAATTTAGACTATGGTCAAAGATTTAGCACAGTATATGGAGTGACCAGTGGAATATGCTTACGGAAAAAGCATACTTCATTATAACATGCACATTTTTAAAAACATTTAGCTGTTTAGCAAATGAAGTGAACAGTACATAGCAAAAATAGCATACAAAAAAAAAAAGATGGAAAGAATAGCTATATGAAGATGAATAAGCTATGTGAGGAAAGTGATATAAGTTCTTCGTATACACAAGCTTAAGTGCCAGGTAGAGCAAAGGAACTGGAAAGCACCAAAAAAATTGGTATAAGGTGTTATTGGCAGTTTTTAAAATATCCACTGGGTTTTCTGTTAAATTAAAAAGTCAGATTCCTGTCCTTACGGACCTTAAAGGCAATTTTGTTATCAGGTTTTCTAGGATGGGTGTTTTTCTCCACCCACAATGATCACCCAGAAAGGAGGATACTTTCAAAAGAGGATCCTCCCACCATGAGCAGATCAGCAATTAAACTCTTCTGGCCATCTCCTTCTCCCACGACAAGGGCTCATGCTTTTAGGACTGATGTGTTAAATCCTAATTACTTAGTAATAATAATAATTTTTAAAATAACAAAATAAATTTAAATTCTAAGCCTGCTGCAGCCACTGTGTTGAAAATGACAATTTATTACACAGGCAATATGGGAAACCAAGGAGCACTAAGTCAACTTCCTTCCTGCTCCAGACTTTTCAGTAGTTTTTATTGTGTTTTGTTTATTGAATTAACCCTTGAGAACAGTGAAAAGTGAGGTGTTTTTGGAATGTGCTCAGTTTTAAAGAACTCAGCCACAATGCAAACATTTCACAGCAACCAATTTGGGCTTGTGCTTAGCCTGAAGGTGTAAGAAAAGGGCAAAGGTGACGTAGAGAAACTTTATGCCTCCTTATTTGGTGTATTGATGTAGCCACGAACACAAGCTACACAGTGCCTCAAGGGATGTTCTGGCATCTGTGGACAGCTGAGATGTTTACACATATTTTGCATTGTTGCTTCCTGCATTGTGAGGTGTGGAGCTGCCATGGGAGTACTGCAGACCCACACATGCCTTGTAGAGGAAGTTCTGTCAGAAGAGAGTTGATCCTCATGGATGTATTCTGCAGCTTCACCAGGGCAATGCAGTCACAAGTGTGTGTGTATACAAATCATCTATTTCTAAGTACACCTTTTAAAATCTAAATGTACTTCATAACTTTTTGATACCTGAAAAACAGAGTCATTTGAGTTCTCAGAGTTTCTGAAAACCTTTAAGTTCAGGAACATACTGTATTATTATCCAGATGGTATCAATACATTAATATCCTGCCTTCTGCCATCTCAGATATTTTTTATTTGGTCTTTGGAGCCATTTTATTATAAGCTCAATTCATCAAATAAAAAGTGATCCTCTTCATGTACCCTTCCAAATTCTTAGTGTTCTTTTAAAAGAAGGAAAAGCACAATCTAAAAAGTGTTGCATTTTAAAGTGTATTAAATCAAGTATAGTGCCTAATTTGTAATTAAAGAACCTGCTGTCTAATGTAGACATTGCAGATATATAAAAATTATTTTAAATGTTAATGTTTAGTTACATATTATCACTCAAATTATAAATAATTGGTTACATTGGGAGAAGCAAATGAGAAGATATTTCCAATCAAAATCAATCACACAGGCTAAACAGTTGTACCATTTAGAGATTCATCTAAATTGCTTTTCTCTTTACATGATCATGTTCTACAGATTACAAAGCACACATGTTAAGAACAAGCCAATAGTGTAATTCTTTGATGTTTGATTTAAACCTTCATATCTAATCCCTAGAATACATTGCATTATTCAGTAAATTCTACTTTAAGGTGGTGCTTTTCATCATGAAATTTAAATACTTTTTAAATTTCAGAGTGAGTCCAGTACATTCTTGCTATCAAGAAGAACCTCATTAGTAAAGCTCATTCTTGGACTTTTACAGGCCTCAAAATACTCTGATTTAAAGGACAGGCAAATTGGCAAACTAAAATAAAATTAAAAAGTTACAAAAATAAAAAGTTACAAAATTTGCCTGGCAGAATAAAACTTCTTTTGTAGCTGGGGAGGGGTCAACAAAATTTTCTTTACCAGTCTTTCTTGCTCCCCCTAAAAAGACAACCTCACAGTTCCTCGATGCTGTTCTCCAGAATCTTTGTTGTAATGCTTGTTTTTATCTGTAGGCAAATAAGCCCTATCTCATGATAAGTGTTTCTATTGGGCTGCATATTGAACAAGTAATGCTCTCATTGCTCGTTGAATTGCAGTGAAGCCTCCAAAATGTAACCAGAATTAGACCTTGGTCATGGGTGCACCAGCAACCTTCCCCCTCTCCAGTCCCAGGGATGCACTTGGGGGAACTCTGCAAATCAGATTAGAACAGCTCTGAGGATTGATTTTTTCTTTTGAGCAATAAAGTAGACTTCATCTCCTAAACTGATTCTAATGATAAAAAAAATTAAAGGAAATCTTTCATATGTTTGCAAATCTGGATTTTTTAAAAATCTTTCTCACTGTGCTGCCTGAAACCAAGGTTGAACAAAATACAAGAAGATAAGAGAAAAAAGTGTCAGAAACAGGGAATTAAGTGATGTCATATTGTAGTATAACTGTAGAAATTAAGGAAAATAAGAATAGTAAGTGTGTGCATTTCATGCTTAACTGAGTTTCAAAAAACTTAATATATTTTTTGTATAAAAGTTGGTTCTTCTTTACATTCAAAACACATCTTTACTCTTCTGCTCTGCTCAGCAGTAAAAGAAATCTTGGGGGTTTTTGGAAGATATTCTGCTATACAAAAGAAAGAGAGGAAGAAAGCTGGAATTAGAATAAAAATGAATGTTAGAAGGGAATTTGTAAAAACAGAAGTATTTTCATGGTTTGTTTTGAAAATATCCAATATGCTCATATTAGTAAAAGGCAAACTCATCAATTGAACTTGTTCATAATTTTTCATCTGCTACTCATTTAATCATCTCCAGTTGCTATTTCCTGAAAAAACGTTGCACGTCAATTAAGAATGGTAGTAATTTCTGATGGAGTGGAATAATTTGTAACAGGAGCAAAATTTTAAATACCATACTAAAAGTATCAAAACTCATAAGGTACCAGATGTTCATCAGTAGGCTCTCTGTGTAGTAAAGTAGGGCCTTACTATAAAATCAAAAAGTATGTAAATAATCCTGAAATAGTAAAAATTTAATAAAGATATCTCATCAGCAGACTGATAAGAGTGGGAGTAATATTATGCAAATTAAGCTCACAGTTCTTCTACATCAAAGGAACTATCAAAGCCAAATCAGAGAGGAAGGAACCACTACCATCTGCAATTCAGATTGTCACTTGTGGTCCCATCGTTAAACTTAAGAAACATTGGGAGCATCCCACTATTAATTCTTAATGTCATTACCTATTTTGGCTCTCATGCTAGAAATTACTGAAAGCTCCTTAAGACTAGGGTCTACTTTTTTTAATGGCAAGATTATCCCTTTTTGGGACTGTAAAGGAGAATGGATGCAGGTGGTTCATCCTTCTTTCTCCTTTTCACTTGCCAGGTAAGAACAGGTAATTCATATTTAAGCTCATGTCCAAGCACGGCAGCATCTACGCAGCCAAGTCTCCTGCCATGAATTCTGGCTGCCCAGGAGTGCTATTACACACCAGAGCCTTGCTGCAAACCCTACACTTGTAGAAAGCAAGAGCTTGGTCCACATCATGGAGGTAAAGTATCCTCTGCCTCGTAACGCACCTGAAATCAGCTGCAGAAAGATGGAACTTAGAAGGGAAACTAATAGTTGACCAAGTCCACTCAATTAAGATGCTTATAGGGTTTGATACTAGCTTCCCAATTTTGCCTCCCTGCATTTTATTTCCATAAGTGCACTGGTGTGCATCACAGGGACTGTTAAAAGAAGACACATTTTAGTTCTGGAAAGATCTCTAATGTTCGCTGTCTAGGTAGCTGTTTTGAGAAAGCAGCTCTTTGCTACAAGAGGAGTAAGGACCTGCTTGTCAGAGTGTTTCCATTTCAAAATGAGACTCTCTGAGCTCTTCCCTGTTGCCCCTACAGTGATATTGCACCCACACAAGACTAACGTAAGGAAGTCTTTGTTCTTAATTCCTAAGTTAATAGTGACTCTCCTGTGGCCATGAAAGAAAGTATTGATTTATGTGTTCTGCAGCAAGGTCTCAATGGTGTCAATAAAAAGGTAGGTAAAAGTGCAAGATCCATCTCTGGCATCTTTAGCTATCTAGTAGAAATTGCCTCTGCCTGAAACTTTTATGTGCTCATTTGATCTATACCTTATCAGATGTCATCTACCTCTATTATGATTCAGATATCATTAATTAAAAGCTAAGCAAGGAGCATATTCTGACAGCTGCTAACTCAGCAATGTTCAAATATTGATAGTAATCAGCAAACAAGACCAACTCTTTATATGGTGCTCTTGTGAACTAAAGAGGCAGCAAA
The DNA here is from genome assembly GCA_013397955.1 of Grantiella picta. Classification (NCBI taxonomy): domain Eukaryota; kingdom Metazoa; phylum Chordata; class Aves; order Passeriformes; family Meliphagidae; genus Grantiella; species Grantiella picta. Next base: position 323,311 of record VZRM01000415.1, read on the forward strand.
GGCAGATCCTTACAGATATGTTGGTACTTAGATTATTTTTGGACCTCTTTAGACATCTTTTTGCAGCCTGCTCTCAAATATGGCAGCTCACTAGAAAAAGACAAAGGTGTCCATGAAGCCACTATGATCGCTTCCAACCCATTGTCCCCTCAGTGCCTCAAGAGTAGGCAACTCACAGAGCCTTGCTCAGCCTCTCTTCTCTGGGGATGACAAGAGTCCTTGAAGATTAGTGGCTCTCAGATTCTTCCAGAAGATCACAAATCATCAAAAGGTACACTGGGTAAAAAGAAGCAGAATAATAAAAAGTCTGAATATACTATGTATGGATTCCCAGGCAATCAGACAGGAAAATGGGACAAAAAGTACAGTATTTAAGTGACATATAAATTTTAAACTAATTTAATTTGGTTTTAAGTGAAGACAGTATAATATCTTCATAAGCTTGTCTGTGGATTAAAAACCAAACAAAAAATGATCCTTCACTTTACAAAGGTCAAAGAGCCATGGGCTAGAGGACATGGGTACACAACCCACGCAGATGGATTTTTGGCTGTGAAATTTATATGCAGCCTAGAAGGTTTCTTTCTTCCTTCCTAGGATTCAGGCAGAGGGGCTCATAGCACCTGTACAGTTGATGAAAACAGCTCCTCCCCAATTACTTGACAGTTAGGAAAGAAAAATAAACAGCACAGCTCACTCTGAAACTGATCTAGAAGAGCATTAAAATTAGAAATGGAGTTTGAAAGCACCTAAATGTACAGCTAAATCTGAACCTATAGCCAAGGCTTGATGCTTCAAAGCTCCATTTTAATCTCCTGTAAGGGTCTCATTGATTCTCAGAAATAATCGAAACACTTAGATACTTTCTGTTGTTGTTGTTGTTGTTGCAGATGAATACACCCACAAATGTCTACTGAAATATTCATTTATTTAACATTAATGAAAACACATGCATTCATATACTGGTTCTCAGGTTTCTAAAGCTCACTGATCCATAAAATTCTATAGCAGAGAAAGGCTCTGTCTATGTTGAAGTATTTGACTCTGTCAATAGGAATAGTTATATCACTGTATATTTTATAGTGATATTTTTAAATCAATATGCAGCCATTAAAATGTCATTAATCTCTCCACAGCCATGATTGTTCTAGATTAAAAGTACTCTTCACTGTAGCTAAAACTCCTTACAAAGCAAAGTAGTCTAAAGTGAAGAAAAATATTCTACAAAAGGAATCATGCTGATATAAAAATTACTGTATAAATGGACAAGTTAGCACATGCAGTATTACTTTCCATGCAAAAAAAATTCTCAGGTAAATCCCTTGAAAGGAGAGAAAAAGCAAGGCACAGAGTAAAGGGCAATTAGAAAAGATTAAATGAGGAAGAGAAGAGAAAGAACAAGAGGAGTTATTGTTCAACTTCTGTTGCAATCATATTTGATTTGAAGGAAGAAAGGTACGATGCTAAGACCACTGCTATGTACTCAGTTTCTTTGCAATTTAAAAGGGAGAGTCTAGTGAATTGTAAATATTCATAAGTTACTTAGACTAATGCATGTGCAGGGAGGTCTAAACATTTTAATGATGCATTTCATTCTATAAGATTACAGAACTGGAAGGTACTTTCAGAGGTCATCCAGTTTAGAACACATTCCCAAGGAAATAAATATTTTATTGCTTATGCATATTTGTTCAACCTTTTCCCAAACTTTATATGTTTATATAAGTACAAATTTGTGTCCATACTTCTAATTAAATTAGTTCTTTTTATTGGTTTTTTTTATTTATATGGTTTCTTACTTTGTTGGTATTATCAAATCAGAACTAAAAAAAAATTCTCCAAAACCTGAATTTACAAAAATCTAAAACTTAGTTCTTCACCAAGCTGAATGTAATAAATTCCCATTTTTGTGCAACTGTAAGGTAAGGATGTTACAAAGTGGCAATAAATGTATTTCTGTTACATGAACTTATTAGATATATTGACCACAAATCACAATTTAATATTGTACATATAGGAAAGCACGTAAAAATTTAGGACCATTGAATATACAGAGAATGATAACAGCAACCATGGTCAAAGTTAATTGTGGTAAATGGCATGAGGAGAGTGAGAAGGACTCTTACCTCTACAATTTTCTCTAATGCAAAAGGGAAAAAAACAAACTATTTAATTGAAATCATTATGTTCAAAATCAGTCACAAGAAAGAACTTAAGGACTGCGTAACATTTTGTAGCCATGATTTCCTAAGTGTGTAAGAGAAAGTCAGGTTTTAATGAGATGAAAGTCTTTTTAAGCCAACTAATGTTGCTAGCAAAAAAAAACTACTTCAGCTGGTTTGAGGAATGTGTATGTCTAAAGCCTTGTCTGGCTTTTCCAGTTGTACCAGCTCATCTGATCAAAGATACCCCCTTTTCCTACTTTGTTTTTCAATTAACTTTTATCACACACAGATACAATAGTCACAATGCATATATATGTTAAAGGATAGCAATATTTGTGGTTTAGGGTTTATGACACATTATGAGGCCAGAATGAAAATTCTGATGTAGGTAAAACTATTATTTTGTTTCTGTGTAGCACTTGGCCTCTCCTGCTCTCTGAAACAAGACAGGGGACTATGTTTCATTTTCTTTTTAAGGCACATGTCTTGTGCGTGGTGAACAGAAAATAAACTTTCCACTGTAAACGTGCTGCTCACAGTTTCACATGGAAGTCATCAGTCACTGAAAAAACACAGACAATTTCGTCATTTTTAATTATTCCTTTTATAGAAAACATGGATATCAGTTAGTTGCATATTCATTCCAGCACAACTACCCTTTCTCCCTACTTCTTTTCCTTATTAAATTGTCTCAGTAAGTGTGTTATGAAAAGCCTCCTGACAGCCTTCTGAAGCATTTCTGCATCTTTGCTGATGGTCCTCAGTTTCAGCTGTCACCAGAGTCCTCCATCAGAAACACTTTTGTGAGTAGTTTTGCTTTTTCTCTTCATATTGCTCTGACTGGCCTTGTTCATTAAATATCTATATATTAAAACCAGCAACATTTCCTTCTTTAGGATGTTTGCAATATTCATTTTTATCACAAGATAGTTTATTATGTGGACTAATATAGCCAAAAAAGCTTATGATATGTGAGGCTATTAATAGCCTCATATGCATTGAAATATTAATATTCTTAGATACAGGAAAATATTAATATTTAGGATATAACTATTTTCTGAACATCATTTAGAAATAAAAATACTGCTGATTAATCAATGAGAAAAAATAATGTTTCTAAATGTACTGCAACGAAGAGATATGCCTCATGGATGAATGATGAAGGAGTTAATTTATTTCATCATATATGAAAAAAGAGAAAACTAGATTTTACTCCTGCCAAAGCAATCACAGTTGGAGAGAGCTGATGGCTCAAAGCTAGTACTGAAAAAATAGCATAAAGGGAACAAAAGCTTGATTGCTTCTACTTTACTAAAAAACTAAGGAATACATTTTTTAAAATCTCCTTGTATACAAATCTTCATTAAAAGAGATAGGAAATTATTTTGAATGCTTCATTGTTGGTCTTGATAACATAATTAGGGAAAGACCATAAAAAAGCTCAACAGATATTTTGAAGCTTCAGTATAAGTATTTCCATCTTTAAATGTTATATATAACACTTTTAAAACAGAATAGTTATGTTAAATAGCAGTTACTTTTATCAAATAAAGCACAAGATATCACAGTGAAAAATGCAAACCATGGTGAAGCACAGAAATTGAGGGTTTGTGAGAAATTATAATCCACATAGTAGATCTTAGTACAGAGTGAAATGATTTGAAACATTTTTTCACCTCAAAAGGATAAAGCCACATGCTTACTACCTTGCAAGTCATGAAATTTGACAAAAGTTAAGCTATTGATTTTATATAAATAAAGGAATTAATGAGTAATGTAACTAAAGTACACTGCACTGTGATTTTATCAAAAAAATTCATCTGTGTTCTAGTTAGTCCCCAAGTGACAAGTGCTGGGGAAAGTAGGATCACAGTAGACCTTCTCCTAAAGGTATTGCAATCCTATAATCTTACAGCCTAAAATCACCTTCCTTCAAAAGGAAGAAAATATTTATACGGTATGATAGATTTGTCAGACCTGTATAATATCTTTTGATATTCACCCTACTAAAAACAGCAGCTAACTCAGAAATTATTAGTTCTCTGTGAACTAAAACTTCAATAAAATTAATTCTACCTATAAGATGGCTGACTGGATTGGCTTCTCTCTTGTAACATAACAATAGTTTTTATTTTGCATTGACACCAGGCCTAACATTTCATTATTACAGAAGCTTAGAAGTTAGTCCTGGCAAACAACAATAGAAATAGACAATAATTCAAAGTAATCAAATTCCAACAACAGACAAATATGGAATGCAAGAAAAGTGACTAAATGCAGTATGAATTTCAGCAAGTTCAAAATGAATGGGATACTTTCTAACAAAATATAAGGGCAGGTTGGGGTAACAGTGGTATTCATTCATGGCTCAGCACAGCCACCAAAGTTTATGAAGAATGTTCCAAATGAGCAGAGAGATCTTGGAGCAACATGTAGCTGAAATATCCTCAGACGAGGAAAAGATGCTTTTGCAATATAATTGTTGTTTGTCATGAAATCTCCATGGTGTGATGAAGATACTAAAATTTCATATTTGGCTAGAGAACACAATTTGAGCCTAATCTTCACTGCATGCTGCAAAGATAAGGCAGCATATGAGCTGTGCTACATGCTGTAGTTCCTATGGAAGGCACTTCTGTAACACATTTGCAGTCATGACAAATCAAAACCTTCTTAAAAGTTGTGCAAATTTCAAAATCTAAGGGACAACTGTTTAAGTCTAGGGGAACACCTGAGCCAATAGAGTTGGTGGGTGTCATACAAGAAATACTTCTGTTATGTGCAAGCAGTAAATAGGAAGAAATTTAGGCATGCTATTAGAAAAGCAAAATTTCAAGTCAGTATTTCCTGAAACCTAATATGAAATCTTTCACTAAGAAGTATTGATAATTTAAATTTTAGGACTTAAATAAAAATTTTAAATATTTGCTTAGCAAATTATTGGAAATGGGTTTCTATGGCATCCACTATGCTTCTGATCTGACTGCACTATCGCTGGAGATTTACTGTCAAAAAGTCATTTCCCGCCTCTGATTGACATGGTGACCATAGGTGAAACTTCAAGTCTGTATACCAATAACAATGACAACTGGAATGACTGGATATAGTTTTCTACCTGTAAAAGCATTTTTTTGGGTTTATTAATCAGAACAAAAGGGGCAGAATCATTTTAGAAAAATGCAAAAATAGCTTGTGTCCTGCAATTATGCTAAGATCCAGAAGTTTGTAGGCATTTCCTGGGAGTCCTGCCAATGAATACAGCTCCCATCCCACATTATCTGTTCCTTCTCTGTGAGGATTGAGAGGTGGGGATACAGCATAAGCCATGCTGAGCACATGATCAGTAAACTTGCTTAATGTACAAACTGAACAGCCCTTTATTCTGGAATGAAAGCGTGCACAGATGATGTGTTCAGTTGTGTGTACAAGTATTGGCAAAGGCGCTATGAACTAGGAAAGCTTGGAAGCTGAAGTCCCTCTGCATTTCTGTCTTTAGAAACAGCAGCTGAGACCCTGGAGGGAATGTGGAACACCAAGTGACTCCGTGGGTCCTGAATGGTCTCCCAATGGCTGAACATCTGAGGAAGCAGCTGGTTCCAGCTGGGGTTAACATGCCAATAACAGTATGTGCTGGATACCTTTCAGGGTCAATATCAAAAACTTAACACTGTTATGGCCAAAGCTTCCACTCCAAGTAGTCTATTCAATTAAATATAGAAAACTGGAACTGCCTGTGAAATCAGCTGCTAAATAGAAAATATGAGAAAGCAAGCACATGAAGAGCGAGGCGCTGTCAACAGTTGCTTTTTGCTCAATTAGCTTACCAGTATGATGGGAAAAAGTAGGATGAAGGGAAATAAAAGAGGGCTTGTCTTATAACTGAAAAATTGGAGAGGATAGAAAAAAATAAAACCAGTTTGTTTACTGCCCTCTATCCACAGAGCAATGCTGCAGCTGCTGCTCTTTTGCTGCTGAAAGCCAAGTGGCTTCCCAGACGTGGCAAGGAATTTAACTTCCTGATTATGTGCAAAGGAAACACTAGGAAACTTTCTTCCACATTGTTCAGTTCTTTCCCATTGCAGCAACTCCTGGAAGAAGGCAAGGCTAGCAACATATCACAAAATTCATTTTAAGACTGAGCAATGTCAGGAATAACAGCCACTGCTACTGTCTAGCTAATAGCATAATCAGCAAGGATGACAATGTACTGAAATATCTGCAGAAAGTTAAGGATATGCTAAACAGACTGAACTGGAGACAAAGCCTTGATAACACCAAGGGAAAGGAGAAGTCATTACAAATGTTTATACCTAGAGATAAATAAACATGTTTGAAAAATGTGGCGTTTATACCTGAGGTCACCTCTTGCAGCAGCAGGTGGTGATGGGTGGAACCATGCCATGGGTTTCAAGAAGTCTCCTTGGAAATTTGGAAAGTCTTTTTCTGAGCAAATCTGTTCTTTCCAATTGAAAAAAAATCGGGGGATCTGTTTGGGCATTCACACAGTCTTGATCCACTGCAGCAGAACAGTGTTTACAAGTACCCCGCCTGAAAATCCTGCATCTTTTAGAAGTATCTCTTTAGTGAGCTCTCAAATGAACCTGTTAAAGTCAAGGTCCAATTGTAAATAACACCTGGCTAAAAATATACTCCTCTTTCAATGAAAAAGGTCAGCAAGAACTGAACACATTCTTGGGGAATCATCAACCTATGAAGTCATATAAAACCATCAAACTTACAAATTACATGGATTGCTACAAAACTAGCTCCCTCAAACTGGATGCAAAAGTATTGTAAATATTTTTCTAAATTGTCATTTTTAAATTACTCAAACTGCAAATCACTTCTGCATATAGAAAAGAAATTATGCATTTTTGTTTGTTGCACGAGCAATTACTCAAATTCCTTCAATCCCTGTTACAAGATATTGATTGATAGAAGTGATACAGGCATAGGCATCCAAGATGCTTTCCAAACTGGGCAACTCCAATACAGCACACAGATGAAGTTACATACATAAAAGTACACAAGCAGTGGAACTGATTTAAATGACCTCTTCTGGGAGATAAGTCTTTAAACAGAATGCAATTTGTTTTAAGCTACATTTTTGATTGACTTTTCACTTTGTTTAGCCTCATAAATTATAACATTCTAATTTACATATGGCTCTTCGTGCTGCTTTATGCCAAATCTTGAATACTATTTTGACAAATAATTGTAGGCAAGCCAGTACAATTAACAGATGATTACTGTTAAGGCAGAAGGGTAATTGTCAACTGGACTTAACACTGCTTTGATACGAAGTGAAGAGTTTTCTCATAAATGTAATACAGCGTGTGTCAAAACTCTTGGTATAAATAAGCAACATAATGTAAGGCTGTCTGCTGATCTATTGGCAATCACTGGTGTAATAGCTTAGCTTAATTGGTGACCCGTTTCTCTGAGTTTCCATCATGATGATACAAAACAGTGGTCTTTGTTCAAAGACACATATGGTACATTTTTTCTGTACTTTTTTTTCCTGTGGACATGCTAATGCTTTTTTGGCATGGAGGGCAGAAGCTGGCACAAGCTGTCTGTGTATCACGATCAAATAAGATACCTCTGATGCCTTCAATGCATAAAATGTCCTCAGGTTGGAATATTCTCCAGTAGTAATCATACACACACACATTTTTGATAGCATAATTGTTGAAACATAAGCATGATGAGGCGCACCTTGCCGTTGGCAACATTTGATTCTATTACATCTCTTGAACAGGAGCATCAAACAGGCAGATTCATGGAGGATACCAGGCATGATATAGAAGCTTTCCTTTGGGGCTTAACGTGGTTTGTACGCCAAGGGTTTTGGCAGTATGGTACACTCAGAACAATGGGAATAATGTCACATGGCACAAGCCACTGAGTAGGTTGCATCATTTAGGTGCTTAGTTTAAAGAGCTGAAACTGGGGAAGCAAAAATCTGGAAGCCTAAGAAGGAAATATATACAACATTAAGCTCTTTATAGTTTCTGGAGTGGAAGCAAAAACTTTGTTGCAGCTTTTGCTCTGAAACTAGTCATGGTAACTCTTCACTGTTTTAGTTGGTCTGGATTGTTGGAGCCCAATTTAACTTAAACTTACAAAGACTTCAAACTAGATTAACATGTGAGACAGTAGAAGGTGAAATTCAGCAATAAAAAGAAAATACTGAATTTTTCTCTTGAGTTTTTTCCTAAAATGCTCTTAAAGAACAATGGAGAAGATGTATTCAACAACTCATCAATTAAGATGAAGTCATCGCTTGGTGCCAGTCTCCTTGTCCAGGGAAAAAAAGTCACATCCCTCTTCTTTAGTTACCTGGAGCCACACCCTTATCAAAACCTAGTCTTCAAAAATTCAGGGATGACAATGTAAAATGATCAAGAATATGTAATTTCATCTGATATGGAGTGAGTAGCACACTGCAGAATGTCTAAAGGGAAGTTTATTAAAAGCAGAATAAGAGGTCATGCCATCTGGTAAATAACTGATTGGAAAAAAGTGGAATGAATCACCCATAGAGGCTTTAGCATGCATTGGACTACTGTTAGGATTTCTGGATTTATACCTTCTAGGCTGTGATCTTGTAATGAATGTGCACCTTTTTTTCAACAAGGCACAGTAAGTTCAATTCTTTCACAAAGCCTCTGAAGCATGGCACACATTTCTGCCCAGAAAATTTTGGACAAACAGGAAAATACTCTCTGAAAGTCCAGTATGATTGTCAATGTTAGTGATAGAAAATCTGAAATTAGGATGTGCGTGTGTGTGTGCATTTACATGTTTGCATACTTCCTGATGGAGGGAACAAGTGCTTCTGAAAACCTGGATAGAAGAGGCAAGGGGATGAGCTGAGATTCAGTCGCATGGTTCAGCTCCATTAATTGCACAAAAATGTGGAATTATGCGTGCCTAAGTGTAAACAGTAAACCAAACACTTTTTAAGGGTGAAGTTAGTGAACAGATGGCATATAGACCACCAGTAGTCATAGAACATCAGATGTCTGGTACGATTTCTACACGCAAGTGTCCTTGACATTGACAAGTCAGTACATGCCACATAGCAGAACTGGGAGCTAGATTTTTATAGAGATAGCACATCATTGAAATGGTGAGAATTTAAAAAAACCCAGTTTGGTTATAAATAAAATCAGGATGGTTAGTATTTTTGGTAGGCGATATGCAAAAACACACAACTTGGTCTGTAGGCTATTAAAAACCTGCTCGAGTCTTTGCTTAAGATTTGACAGTCATGACCACGTAAGTAGTAAAAGTTTATTTGTAGTTACCATCAAATACTGACCCTTTACATTTTTTTTACTTAGGTGTAATAAGCCTCTCCTTGTAGGTGCTAAGAGTGTCTGTGAAATGTTATGTCCTGGTGTGGGCTGGCAGTGCTGCTTTAAGATTATAAGGAAATGTAAGAATCACAGAACCATAGAATGTTTGGGTTGAAAGGGACCTTAACGGTCATCTAGTTCCAATCCCCTGCCATGGGCAGGGACCCCTTCCATTAGATCATGCTGCTCAGAGCTCCACCAACCTGACCTTAAACACCTCCAGGTTGTCCATGGGCAATCTGTTACAGTGCCTCACCATCCTCGCTGTAAAGAGGATATCTAATCTAAGTCTACTCTTGCTGAAGTTTAAAACCATTTCCCTTTGTCCTGTCGCTGTGTGCTCTTGTAAAAAGACTCTCTCCATCTTTCTTGCAGGCTCTTTGCAGTATTGGAAGGCCCCATTTAGGTCACCTGAAGCCTTTTCTTTTCCAAGCTGAACAAACACAACTCTCTCAGCTTTTTCTCATAGGAGATGTGCTCCATCCCTCTAATAATTTGGGTGTCCTTCCTCTGGACTCACTCTAACAGTTCCATGTCCTTCCTGTGCTGTGGTCCCAGAGCTGGATGCAGCACTGCAGGTGGGGTCTCACCAGAGCAGAGCAGAGCAGAGCAGAGCAGAGCAGAGCAGAGGGACAGAATCCCCTTCCTCTCCCTGCTGCCCACACTGCTTTGGATACAGCCCAGGACACGTTTGGCTCTCTGGGCTGTGAGTGCACATGGCTGGGTCATGTCCAGCCTCTCATCCATCAGCACCCCCAAGTCTTTCTCAGCAGGGCTGCTCTGGATCTGTTCATCCCCAGCCTGGGTTGATACTGACCAGCAGCACCTTGCACTTGGTCTTGTTAAAACTCGAGATTACCATGGGCTCACTTTTCAAGCTTGTATGTGTCAGGCTATACCAGGGAAAGCATGGAGAAAATATTTTCAATTAGACTGACAATACTTTACATAGGTGATAGGTACATCATCTGCTAAAAACAATAGTAAAAAAAGGTCAGTAAACATAGTTCCAAAAGCTGCCAAAACTCATACAATGAAACGAGAACTTAACTTTATAGGACAAGGAAGCACATAGGCTTAATACTGTTCAAGACAACTTTTCAAAAAGACTTGGATGCTTCTGTGGAAAAGAGGGCAATAATAACGATAACGGTTGGAAAATGCTTCAGTGCTCGTCTACAGATAGGAGATACACCGTGTGCTTGGAGAATAATTTGAAATTGACGAATGTTGCTGTAACGCAAGCACCATTTAGATCAGAAACCAGATAGCAACTCCGAGGTGGTGCACATTAATAACTCTGATTGCTTTCCTTAACTGCTGCAAACTTGAAAGAAGCCTTATCATCTTAAAAGCACAGTAGGACCTGATATGGCCTTCTCTATTGCTTACCATAAGTGTTTATATCTTGTTTTATAGATTTGAGTCCCCCAAAAGCCTGCTGCAGAAAAATAAGGGTTGTAAGAAACAGTTCTCAGAGGCTGGCTGGCCTGAAGCCCATGTGTATTTTCCCTTACAATGTTTTCCATGTGTAAGCCTTGTCCCCACACCATCCTATATGTTCCGTGTTTTGGTTTATGAAATGAACAGTGAAGCTTGTGAAACAACAAGAGAACTCCATTGTAAAAATCTAGTTGTTGGGTGGGTTTTGTAGTTGTGTGGGTTTTTGTTTTTCTTTCATAATTGAAGGCTCTTTTTCCATGACTCTTTTTCTAAGCAAGAAGACAACTCTGATTGACGACTCCAAGTCAGCACCATCTCCTGTCTCCTAGTTTGCCCAAACTAAAGAGTTTCTAGTTTATTTCTCCTGAAAGCTTGTAAATGTTAGTGATTTTTAAATCAAACTTGCCCTGCTTTCTTTAACATCTTACAGAAATGGGGGAATCTTCACTGTTTTCTTGATCAAGTGGGAAGCAAATACTGCAGGAAAAGAACTCAAGAAATACCAAGTCTGCAAATTCCTTTAGGGATGAAACATGAAGTGACATGTAACACTTCTCAGCCTGGGTACACAAGGCTAGGCTCTGGGCAAGCTTCTTCCCTCACAAGACACCTCTTTGACAGGAATAAAGTTTTTTGTGTTTGGCATACTGATTTCAGAGTGACCATTCAACCACAGTTAGACACAACACAAGTAAAAATAAAGAGCATTCAAATGAAACCACACTTCTCTTTGGGCATTTATTTTATTGGGGTATAAATATTTTTGAACAATGTGCTTACACAAAATTAAATGCATATATATATATATATACACATTTATAAATAGAGAGAAATTAGGCACAGAACTTACACATCATTAAGCTTTAAAACTCCTACTATACAATCTAAAACTGTCATTTGAATCTCTGCCTTAACACTATTGATATTTCACAGGTCACATTACCCATCAAGTATCCTTTATACCATGAATTTTTTTCCTTTCCTGCGTTTACCATTGCAATTGGTGCAAAAACACTTGTGGGCTAACAAAAACTGTGATAAGCAAAGTATGAGTTGAGGAGACTATGGCTATTCCAAAATGATAGGCTTTCAAATTCACATGACTTTCCAATGTGTAACATTCTCCATATAGACAATTCATACCTGGTTTGCTTGTTTTAGTTTGAAGGGACAGCGGAAGGGACAAACTTGAGTCATACAGCCTTCAAAATTGTTCAAATTAACCTTGCCTTTTTAGCACCCACTTACAATTTGTACAGAGTGCTGGATGAGCAACTAGTTGAAAATGGAAAGTCAGTGTCTTCAACAACTGATGAAAAGCCTTCTAAAGCTTTTTCCAGTGTTACACAGTATATTGAAATCTTCAAATTTGGAAAACAAGTAATCTCAAGCACTTCTTGCTCTGTAACCACTGAAAGCTTGAATTATGGATTCCTATTTTTTTTCTTTACTCACTATATTAACTCCTTCCATGCAGTTACCCAATTTTCTCATATTCTTACACAGGTTGGTTTTTTTTCTGGGCAAACATACAATATCCTATTCCTACTCCTAGGTCAACTCACTGCTTGCTGGGGAACAGCAGCATTTGTCCCATTCATGTTTTTTGTTAAGTGGATGGTGCCAGCTAGAAACAAAGTCACGTTGCAACCACTTCTGCCAGTGGGATGCTAATTTGGAACTCTTTCCTGTGCCTGCTGTCAGAAACATTAAAAAAAAAAAATCTTTTCAGTCAAACTAATCTCTTCTCTGTAAGAGAAATTAGGGCAGGCATAGTTGCACAAAAGGTTTTTCATCAAGCTGTACAACTTCAGATAAACACAAACCTTGGGAACCTTGTGGATGACTTCCTCATCACATGACTGTGATAAACTAAGAGAACCGGTCAGGATTCCTTTAGGACCCGAGGGAATGACCTGAAGCTGTGTCAGGGCAGGTTTAGGTTGGGCATTAGGAAAAGGTTCTTCACCCAGAGGTTGGTTGGGCACTGGAACAGGCTCTCCAGGGACGTGATCACAGCCAACAGCCTGCTGGAGTTGAAGTGTTTAGACAACGCTGTCAGGCACATGTGGGATTCTTGGGATGGTCCTGTGCAGGACATGTACAGGATCCTAGCATGATCCTTTTGAGTCACTTCCAACTCAGGATATGCAGTGATTCCATGAGACACATTTCTCTTGAACCTACCTTGCTTTTAATACTTACCAAAGGCTCAGGAGTTTAATTCCTGAAGCTGTACTTCTGCATTTCAAGTGCGCTAACAATTTACTATTTGCCACAAGCATTTGAGATGAGTTACTCAGATTCATCGATCTGTGCAACTGCTACGATTTCTCTCTGCCACCCTCTCCTCAGCCTTACCTGGACGCAAACTTATACTGCCAGATTGGCATGAGGAGCAGGACGGTGGCGGCTCACATCACAACCTACAGCCAGTTGCACTCCCCACCGTGAGCTGTTTGCTTATTTTACATTAATTGAACCGGTCCACAGCATAAAGCCGTTTGAAGTGTCCCCGTAGTCACAGAAGAAAAAATATCCACCATACACGCAGCAATATAACGGAAGCCTTTTCAAGGCACCTTTTTAAGAAATTTGCGTATCCCTTTTCCCCAGTGCCTTCTAGAGGTAAGCAGGCTCCTTCCGACCGGGGGCAGGGGGTCTGCTCCCGAGCACGGCCCGTCGGTGCCAGCAGCCCCCGGCGCCCGGGAAGCGGCGGGCGGGAGGGAGCGCGGGGCACGCGCCGCTTCCCACGCTCCCGCCGCCCCCGGGCCGGACGGACTGGATTTTCTCTTTTTTTTTTTCTGGACCTCCGGTCCGACCTCCGCACACCGGCGAGCTGGCAGTACGGCGAAAGCCAGTCGGAAGCACCACCTAAAAAAGCTCCCAACGGAACAAAAATAAACCCCGACCCCGAACAACAAACCCACAGCTCCCAGCCGACAGCCGCGCCTCCGGGAGCCGCCGGGAAGCCCCGGGCGCCGCGGTGCGCTGCGGGCTCGGCGGCAGCACTGACGTCCTGCGCCGCCCAGCCCCGCCCCATCCCGACCGGTGCCGGACGCAGCCGGAGACTGCCGAGCTCCCCCCATTCCCGGCTCCACCGCCCTTGTTCCTCGGGCGGGGACTCGCTTCCTTTCCCGACTCCCCCTTCCCACCCTCCTCCTCCTCCCAGGCAAGATGGAGGACGGCGGTTGCTGCGGCCACTGGAACCGCGGCGGCTAGGGCAGCTGCTGCTCCTCCGGATCGCTCTTAG